>JBBIGA010000002.1:10071057-10098851 GCA_037576975.1 Alestes dentex
CTTCTATCGATTAAGTGGAGTGGATTCTTTCGCGAAAGATTCAAGATTCAAGATTCAAGATTCAACAGGGGTTTCCAGACACCTGCACCCCCTAAAAGGACGAGACTTTGCACACACGCAGAAACCCCGCCCCCACCCCAAACCCCGCCCACACACATAGAAGATTAACGATTTCAGATTTTTTCAGGTCGACTTATCTGTCATCAAAGTCGAAGTCAAGTCGACTAGTCGTTTGATTACATCAGACAGACGCAGCGAAGGAACACAGGTGTCCAACAATGAGCAACTTTTATTAAAGTTCTCTGTAACATGACAATTAAACGAAACAAAACAAAGGCTGATACCTTGAAGTTTCTGGTAAATTTAAGAGCACAACAGAAAGTGGGAAGCTGCGGCGTCACTCAGCGTCCTCTGGACCGGACGACTCTCTGCAGTGCCAAGTTACGTTCCAAGAGCACCTGTGAATTGTGAAAAAAACGTGCATTTGCGATGTGGAAAAAAAATGCCTAAAAATGGCTATTCTGAACCGCAAATACGCAAGGTTTACTACGTACATATATATTCAGCTGGAGCACCCTTTGTGTACTTTTAAAGACATTCTTAGAATACCTTAGACATGAACATAGTAAACATTAGTTCAGCACCTCCAAAGTGCTTCTGTAAACTTTGAACTGCTGTGCCAGAGAGAAAATCCCCTGACCTGCTTCATTCATTAATAATAAGGTAGCATTCGTAATGTGTCTGTGAACCAACTTGTTTGCCTACCACTCTACTGCAACCAAAGCCTTAAAACCACTGCCAAGCCTCACTCCCACTTGGGATTTACAAACCGCATGTCAATGTTTAATGCCTCCTTTTTCAATGCTGTGATGATGACATGAGACATTTGCCCAAAAAAGGTGCCTTTGGGGCGTGGGTTGCTAAGTCGAACATGACTGAGGTAATGGCCATGGATTCCACTTGTCTTACCTAATGCTCTGGAGCGGGGCATAATGCCTAAGCTCTATCAGCTACTTCCTGATGTTGACCACATGTGTACCAGTCGCTGTAAGGGCCAGAGACCACACTGCAGAGTACCAGGCCAGAGGTGAGATTAGATTGGGGAGCAGAAGGAAACACAGGAATAGCGGGGCTGCTGGGAGAGATAGGCTGGTCCTCCCGGTGAAGGACCAGCTGGGCGGGTATAGGTCAGGCCTCGGGAGCGGCTGCTGCCGCTTGCAGGATAATCATTCATGAGTCATAGATACTTCACTGAAGAGACGGAAGAGCTTCCATGCAGAAGTGGGGCCGTTATAGCAACGTGTGGGACAAGCATGTGAGGAAAGCCAGATGGGGCAAATATCTGATGAAACGCTATGTTTAGGGTGGAGTAGGCTACTGGGATGTGTGGATTAGAGGTACTCTTTGGAATGCCATAGGTATGTCTCATTCTAAATAAAGAAACCATCTGTCTCGCACTGCATTAAGCAAAAAGTACTGTAAGGCATTTACCATTTTAAGCCATAAATGGCTTTGACTGAGTTAGGTGGAAATGTGTCTGTTTTCTTCGCCAGTTAATGTTGCATATGTGGCATTTAAAGGAAGTGTGATATTACATTGATGATTTGCATTAAGATAATAAGCCCACTGCTACACAGTTTCAGGATGAAGTAAGTGAATGAAATAGTTTGTTTTGATTGGACTGTTATTTTATTTTCCTCTCTAAAAATTACACCAAAGGAAACTTTATAAGAAAACTATTCCCTCAAATTGTTTCTGCAAATACATCCCCTAAACCTCTCTAAACCCATTCAAACTACATCCAGCTCTTTCTTAAGCTGAAGAGAAGTTAAAAGATTACAGAGACATGTAAAAGTATCCAACACCTATGAAAGTCTTCAAAATTATATTGTTTACAAATTGCATCTACACAAATTGTTCTAATCAGTATTTTTTTTTATTGCAAACCATTATGCTATTAAAATCATTTTTATTTCTCAGCATATCTTTAATTAAAAATACATTTTAACTAAAACATTTCAAATACAAAAAAAGCTTCTAGCCTAAGTATTCAACCCCTTTATATTAGTTTCTATCAGTTTTTGCCCTCTGGGCGTCAGTTTTGCCCACTCTTCTTGACTGAGTAGCTCCAGGTTGGCGAGATGATGAATGTGGACTGAAGTGTTCAAATTGTGCCACAAATTCTCAATTGGATGTAGATCTGGACTTTGCCATTATAGAACATTTATCTTTCTGCAATTGCAACCACTCACGTGTTGCTTTGGCCTAGTACTTGTCATCCTTATAGCCAAGGAAAGGGTGGGTCGTGTTTGAAAAAACTGCCTTTTTTTTTACTAAGTTCTTCTTCATAATCAGCCTTCCATACGAGCCAGTAGTACGCTCGCCTTTAGATGTAGTACATTCACTCCAGTCTCAACCACTGACCTCTGAGGCTCCTTCAAAGTAATTGTTGGCATCTCTGTGGCTTCCCTCAGAAGTTTCTTTTTTGCTCTGATGCTGAGTTTCAATGGACCTTGTCTAGACAGTGCTAAACAGTGCCTGGGTGGTATGATGCAGATTTCTATTTCATCTCAGTTGATGTAACATTGCTCACTGGGATATGCAAACACTTGGGTATTATTTTGTAGTTGTTTCAAATATTGTACACGTGTTGAACTGTCTCTGATTTCCTTAGAATGCTCTTTGGTCTACCTCTTCATGGCTGTCTGACCAATGGTACCAGAATGAATCTTGTTCAGAAAAGTTCCACATTTCTATGAATTTAATTAATAATTTTCAGGTAATAATTTTTGTCACAGAAATTTATCACAGGAATCGCTGGGGCAATGCAGCACTTTCTACCATATTCCAGCGAGGACTAAGTCAAGGGCTCCACATGGAGCTAGCCTGTCGAGGATACATCACAAATTTGGAACAATATTTTCAGACAGCAATTCTCATGGATTATTTACTTCAACAACAAAGGTATACTTGTACTTCTCCGAGCCCAGTCACCACGCCTCCTGCTCTCCCTTGGGCCTCTCTTTGTGTCCACTACAGTGTTAATAGATTCAGAGGTGGCAAGGAATTTAATTGATCAGCACCTGGAAGACCAACTTAGAAGGTCATTTGTCCAATTGAAAACATCAGTCCAAGTACAAGGTTTGCACGGTGGACCACTGGGCACTGGTTACATCACATGCCAACACATGCCCGAGTTGTGGTGTCACATCATGAGCTCCTCTCATTTCTCATCATTGTGTCCCTCTGAGACCTTGTGATGCTTTGTCAGCCCATATGGAGCCCTAAATGCTTGAACAACTGCATGTCCCTTTGAGTATGTGTCACAAAGTAGAGAGCCTTTTATTAAACATCATAACTCATATTCACTCTACTTACACTGCTCTCTAAGATGTCTTCGATGCTTCTGCTCACACAACGTTCCCTCTGTACTGCCCAAGGGACTGCACCATTGAACTTTTATCAGATGCTTCACTTCCTAAGAGCAGGCCCTACCCTTTCTCCAATCCTGAAACTGAGGCCGTTAGCAAGTATATAGACGAAGCCCTGGTTCCCGTTATCATCCAGCCTTCCACATCCCAGCTGCCTCAGGTTTTTTCTTTGTGGAAAAAAAGGGATGGGGTCTTTGACCCTTGATTCATGCACTTGCTAAAGTCTCATTTAAGTTCTGCTACCCACTTTCTCTCATTCGCTCCATTCTGGAGCATTCACTGTTTTCACTAAACTTGACCTCAGGAGTGTGTACAACTTGATACATACTCAGGAGGGAGCTGAATGGAAAACTGGTTTTATCGCCGCTAGGTGATTATGATTATTTTGTTGTGCCTTTGGTTATTGAATGCACCTTTAGTATATCCAATCATGACTGATGTCTTTGTGATACTATGTGATACTATGTACTAAGATATTTTTTTCCTCAGATCTAACCAATCACATCGAACACGTCAGACTACTGGATGCATCAGTGGTCACAGTTGGAATGGTTCTTGCTCAATAACAAGGATGTTAAAGTGAACACTCTCATAACTGCATGATGAGAAAGACAAACTTATTACCCATAACCCCATATTACCTCCAGTATGCATTGTGGGCCCTGCCTGGTGGGAGGTGGAGGAGCAAATTGAGATGGCCAAATCAAAACATTCCATCTCCCCTGGAGATCCCTGAACGCAAATTAGCAAAAATGCCTGCTAAATACTGCAACATTTTGCTGCTGTGGGCACATGTGACCCTCAGCTCAGGCCACCCCAGATAGAACTGTTAACCCATAGGTCACCCATGGGTTCTGGACGATCTAACCAATTTTATGCTATTCTGTCCTGTTTTTGCATAGACTAAGACCCTGCATCAGCTTCCTGCAGCTGCTTCCTGTTCCCCAACATCCCTGGTACCAGCTGGCTGTCAACTTCATCACTGCTTGACTACCATGTCGCTCATGGTAGACTGTTTCTCACTCCAATACCAGGTCTACCCAATGCACTAAAAACAACGAAACTATTGTTTTTAATGCATTTGGCATCCTAGAGGATTTTGTGACAGACAGTGGTCCTCAGTTCACCTCTCAGGTATGGAGTGCTTTTTTCTCATGCTTAGAGGTGAACTCAGGTATTCATTCTCAGAGCAATGGCCAGGTAGAGAGACTAAATCAAGAAATTTGCTGATTCCTCCATGCTCATTGTCACAGCAACCAGCACCTCTGGGCAAATTTCCTGTTCTGGGCTGAGTAAACACAGAACTCATTGTATTACTCATCACTGCAGATAACACAGTTTTAATGTGTCCTAGGTTTTCAACCCCCCTTCTTCCCCTAGGAGGCGGAGCCTACCAACGTCCCTGCAGTCAATGCTGGGTATGGGACACTTCCATATACATCTACAACAAGCTGTCTGACAACAAAAACACCATGCCAACAACCAATGCTGGCCAACCTCCCTGTTCCATCCGGTGTAACGAGTTTGGCTTTTAGCACAGAACTGCAGCCTTAGGCTCCAAGACATTATAACCTCGGGATAGCAGCCCCTTCAAAATTCAGTGACAAACCAACCCACCATCTCCAGCTGCCCCGATATAACATCTTTCATGTCTCCTTACTCAAACCAGTGAGATACAGTCAGTCCAGGAGCTTCTAGACCCCCACTAGCACTAAAGGCAGCTGGAGTTCCTTGCTGACAAGAAGGCTATGGCCTGGAGGAAAAATTGTGGGTTATGGATGTGGGTTATGGATGAAATTCTGGATCCTGGCCTAATTGCCTAGTTCCACTAGGTTCATCCAGATCATTCTGCTCCCTGTTACTTCAACCCACTCGTCAGCCTCAGTAGAATGTAGACACCTGTGGAGGGGAGTCTCAGCCGAGATCCAGAACAGAGTATCTACCCACAGCAAGACAACCTGCTCCAGACACTCCAGAGTTTTAGCAAGACAACTGATTCCATGGTCTGGATCACCTGATTTCTAGCTTCACCTCCTGCATGGACAATTGTTTCTTGCACTGCCTTGCAAAGTATTGTCTATGTCCCAACTAGCATACGGAGTGTTTTTCCCTCTACTGTCTGATGGTGTACCAGCCCTTGCTTTATACAACTGTGCTCATAAGTTACATACCCTGACAGAATTTATGATTTCTTAATCATGTTTTAGAGAATATCAATGATAACACAAAAACTGTGTAGCACTCACTCATGGTTAGTGGTAGGCTGAAGCCATTCATTGTCAAACAACTGTGTTCACTCTTTTTAAATCATAATCTACCCAAAACTACCCAAATGACCCAAAAGTTTACATACCCTGCTGATTTGGCCTGATAACATGCTCACAACTTGACACAAACAGATGTGAATAGCTATTAAAGGTAACCATCTTCACCTGTGATCTGTTTTCTTGTAATTAGTGGGTGTGTATAAAAGGTCCATGAATTTCCGGACTCCTGACAGACCCTTGCATCTGTCATCCAGTGCTGCACTGACGTTTTTTGGATTCTAAGTCGTGGAGAAAGCAAAAGAATTGTCAAAGGATCTGCAGGAAAAGGTAGTTGAACTCTATAAAACAGGAAAGGGATATAAGAAAATATCAAAGGAATTGAGAATGCCAATCAGTAGTGTTCAAACTCTAATTAAGAAGTGGAAAATTAGGGGTTCTCTTGAAACCAAACCACAGTCAGGTAGACCAACTAAAATTTCAGCCACAACTGCCAGGAAAATTCTTCGGGATGCAAAGAAAAACCTACAAATAACTTCAGGTGAAATACAGGACTCTCTGAAAACATGTGGTGTGGCAGTTTCAAGAGGCACAATAAAGAGGCAAGAAAGATGGGCTGCGGCTGCATGGTCGAGTTGCCAGAAGAAAGCAATTACTACACAAATGCCACAGAGTATCCCGCTTACAATATGTCAAGCAGCACAGAGACAAGCCTCAAACCTTCTGGCACAAAGTCATTTGAAGTGATGAGACTAAAATTGGACTTTTTGGCCACAATCATAAATGCTACATTTGGAGAGGAGTCAACAAGGCCTATGATGAAAGGTACACCATTCCTACTGTGAAACACGGTGGTGGATCGCTGATGTTTTGGGTATGTGTGAGCTACAAAGGCACAGGAAATTTGGTCAAAATTGATGACAAGATGAATGCAGTAAGTTATCAAAAAGGGACTGTATTTACAGAAATGTTTAGGTTACTAATTACTATTTTGTAAAAATCTAATATCAAACTGCCAGTGAACAGGTTTTTTTTTTTTAATATAGAATAGAATGTACATAATGCATGTTATCATAGCTAGCAATGAGTATCGCCAGCATTACATAGGAAGTTCTTTCTGCAGGGCTTGTGAATCGTGGACCTGCTGAGAAACCCTCAGGCCGCATCCCTGGCATGGACATTGGGACATAGAGTGAGTCAGTGTGATTGAGGAGGGCGTGGGACAGACTGCTGCAGATTCTTTCTGAACCATCTCTGGTGTAAACAAAGTACACACACACACACGTATACATAGACAGACTCTCTCACCAACCGAGGGAGATAAGGGAAAGAATTGAGCTCTCCACAAAGCCACATGAGTCACCAGAGAATTTACTCATCCTCATTCTCATCTGACCACAGCCAGGATGGAAGAAATGACAGTGTCTTACTGGACACATGCCACATGGTAGAGCGCATACATGTAGAAGGTTTTCTTTTTCCTTTTTCCCTCAGCTGTGGCACTGATTATGAGGTTTTGTGTTGCCCATGCCTCCTAAATGGGCTTCCTACCCAGAAAAAACAAACAAGGAGACAGAGAGCAAAAGTGCAGGCATTTGCTCTATTCATTGAGAGCCTAGAACATCTGGTTATGGTGGAAGATAAGTCAAACTTATGACCACTGACAGGAACACTAATGCACAAGTGAACAAGAGCCTATTATACTGAACAGGATCTCTCACACACCCATATGAAAAATCATGAGCTGTGGTTAAAAACAAAACTAATTTTGGGCTTGTGTTGCAATTATGGTGGGCCTGAATAACATTTGTAGGGCATCAAATGCTCAATCGTCATGCCATTCTTTCTTAAAAATAGTAACTTTAAAATTTAACCAAAGTGTACTGTACATTTGATTGATTAATAATCAGTTTTATAATCAAAATACTCCAAGTTTTGATGGTTTTGCACATATATACATCACCTTTACATGGGTATACATCCTTTCTTACAAAAATGCTGAGAGAAATACCACTTTATGCTGTTAATTAACATTCTGTCAGATTAGTTAAGGAGATTATGAAACTCAGTTTTGCTTACATTGACAGCAGCAATTATTTTAGTTGAGTGACTGAATGACGAGCCATGTTACTATTCTTTTACTAACTTAGCAGTCCAGGTTTGCTGCCAGTTTCTTGCTATAATTTTCTGAACCATCTTAAATGGTGCAGCAATCAGGTTTATTGCACCATCTGAGTCAGAACAAAAAAATTGTTTCCATTTAAAGCAGGACCTAAAATAGGAAGGCAGAATTTCTCAGTTCAGGAAATCAGTAGTATTGCCCATGCTTAATGGAAACTAGTCCTTTTCTTTTACTTCAGAGTTAAAACACTTCAGCTGTTTTCCTATCCAGCACTTGACGTACTTACAATGGAGAGCTTCGGTCAGTTGAGCTTTTGAATGTGACTTCCAGAAAATCAAGCAAACACACATTTAAAGTAGCCAGGCAAATCTGCATGTAAATACTTTAAGCAGGTAAAAGTATTTCACATTCCCACCACGAGTTTGTGTAAGCCCCTTAACGAGATGCGCTGTGCTGTGCATTGCACGCCTGGGCCAGCAGCTGCCTTCTTGACTGCTCCACTCACTAATACCAGGAGATTAGTGAAGTGCACAGGGGCTTTGACCTGTGGACTCTGTTGCCCTCAGTGGCAAAGTGCGTATGTGGCGAACATGCGACAGCAGGTACAACAGTGCGGACACGCTCAGCTTGGAACTGGGCAGGGGGGCCTTTTGTGCTTTGCCAGCATCAGAGTGGGTCAGGAATGCAAGGTCTAATCTTCAGGTGCTGGAGAGGTCTTCTTTGCACAAGCATACTCAGACAATTGTATGTAAGAGATGAGCATTTGTTTACACTGGTTTGTGCTAACTTCAATGCTGCGGAGTTGGGGAAATGCACATTTGGCCTCCCTCTTTGTTATAGTGGCACAAATCAGATTTTCTTATGGTAGTGTGAACATGAAAATCTCACCTTTTCGAATCAGATTTGAGACATTTTGCTTACATTCACACGACAAACTGTACAGCTCTGCTCAGTTTTTTTTTTTTTAGTTATGTTTTTAGTTATGTTTTGCTCAGGTATGGTCTTCTGGTTCATATTCATGTTTGTAACCCACGTGACCCATCTCTTTCATTAGTGTGAAGAGAACAAGAGAGAACCCTGCATGCAAACATTCATCATCTAGTTAGCTGCTGCCATTCGCATTACAATGGCATGGCCACATCATGGACATAAAAGATCCATTTTTTTACTTGGCTTGGAAAATATTAAAACTATCATATTTAGCCAAAACAATAGAATGAACGTAAAACCTGTGACATGGCTGTAGTCTTTTGTACTGGATGTGGTTTCTATGTGACTGTTGCAAGAACAATCAGATTAGTATTCATGTGTGTTTACTTCACACAAAGGTAAAATCCAGTATGCAATCCAGTGTACCTTTCCGAAAACAGCTTGAGTAGACATCAGTGATGCTTGGATCAGAGTTCTTTTTCACACACACTCCCTGAACAGCAATGAAAGCAACATGCCTTGCCTGACACAAAACATATTCATTAATCAACAACTCCTGGCCTGCAGTGTTTCTTTTAGCTATTTATAGTAAGAATGCTGCTTTGTCACTTTTTGATCCACCCCACCCAAAATTTTCTACTAACCCACACATCGCTAGTAGATGTACAATAGTAGATGCTCAAAAAACCTACGAAAGTACTGAGAAACTTATAGAACTACAGCAGAACTTCTCAGTGCATCTAACACCTGTCAGCATAGCAGCTGAAGTCTGTTAGACTCTGCCTTAAGTCATAGGTGTGACCACAGGTGTGTCTGGAAAGCATTACAGATGCTCGACGATAAAATGTGCAGAATGGGTCACTATCAGAACAGAGATATAGATTTGGATCACAAACACAAATACAAACCATGAAGACAGAGAGATTGGATGTGAACAAAAGGCTATTCATATGTGATATAGCAAACTGTAATCAGTGAGCCCGGTCTCACGAGTTTTCGTGCAGCCATCACGAAATACAATTTAATCAAAATACAGGCTCTGATCACGATTTAGGGCATTTTTTCGTGCTAGGACAATGCTTCTTTTTTGCGTGCTAGGACAATGCTTCACTACCCGGACAGTAGGAGAGAAATAATGAGTTGATTCCTTACCTTAACCTAACCCTAACCCTAACCTTAACCTTAACCTTAACCTTAACCTTAACCTAACCCTAACCCTAACCTAACCTAACCTAACCTTAACCTTAACCTAACCACCAGTTAGTGCAGATACTGGTGATTTAAGGCAGTGCGCATGAAAATACTTAGGGTAGTGTAGCGTTGTCCCAGCACGAAAAAAATTTTTTTTTTTTTTTTTGTTTTAAATTGTTTTTCGTGATGGCTGCACAAAAACTCGTGAGATCGGGTTGAGTCAGCTTAATTGTCCAACTGAAGGCTTTATGCACCTATTCAGCCTAACAGCCTGCCACTGTAATGAAACAATGAATGTTAAAGGATTCAATAATATAACCTATTACTATCTGTCTTGTTAATGTCGGTGTGAGCTTGTTCCTGTTTCATTTTTCTTTCACACAATTTCACAATTTACATTATAATGTAAATGCAAAATTTGCAAATGCAAAAGTTTTAAAGAATCACTCTGATCTCTACATCTTCTCCTCTAGCTCAATTTTTTCCCAGCTAAGTGGCAAACAAATTTTGAAACGTAACAACAAACCTAAACAAAAATAAATTTTTTCATTCTTTCATTCTTGTCCGTACAATGTTTTTTTTTTACACTTTAAACTGTCACAAAACTAGCAATTTATTTGTTTCTAATTATAGTTTTAAGTGTGCTAACCGTATGAAATGGCTATAAATTCCTAAGAATTTAAAGATTTCCTGGGAGTCCCCAGTTTTAGATTGTCTTCCTTGATAAAATGGGTTCGGTTTACTGTGAGAAGCTAGAAACATTTACAGTTGGAGAAATGTAGTGTTTCAGGTTTGAGGAAATGTCAAAGACTTGGTGGAATTTACTCATACTTTCTGTTTGGCCAGTGTAAGAAAAAGGCGTGATTTTGTTTGCTTTATGCATCGTTACGTAAAAAAAAAATATTCAGATTTCATCAGGTATCTTCTCTAATCTGTGCACGTTCTGGACGTAGGAGACTCTTGAATCAACAGTAGCAGCAGCTTGTGTTGACACAAACCAGGCCAAGGCCCAGACTTCAGATTGAGACAAGTCAACAAACACTGGGCAAACCCTGCACAGTTGATGGCGGACAGAGCACAGCTTTTGTGCCTATGACTCTCACACGCTGCACTTTATTCATCTCCCATGGTGCTCCAACAGTGTCTCTCTGAGGCAAACCTCGCTTTGAAATGAAGCTTGGGTAGCACTCATATTAATAGAGCTTAAATGTTCTTTCCAATATGGTCTTTTAATCTGTTGTCAAAAATGTATCAAACATACTAAAAACATCTTGCAATGTCATGACTGACTGGAACAGGAACATAATATAGGAGGACTGACACTAAGCTCACTCGCACTACATGAACCCATTCAAGGAACCTACATTTCTGAAGGTAACTGTCAACAACTTATGCTTAAGTTGTTGACAGTTACCATCTTAAACTAACAAACATACACACGCACACACACAGCGCTAGCTGAGAACAAAATAGTGATATAGACTAATAGGTTCAACACAAGTGTTCTTTCCTGCTTGGTTCCTGCTTCTAATTTCATAACAAAAAATAAAATGGAAAATGTCCTTTACAAATGCACCTCAATAAAATCTATTGTACTTCACCTTCTATTATAACCTACACCTAGAGTGAAATAGGTTGCAAGAAAATAACTCTTTGTAACTGACACAAACGAGCTTGCTGTGTGAGTGAGTAATAGATTTCTATGCCACAGACAGCTTGTGGCCTAGTGGTTAGGGAGTTGCTCCTGCGATCAGAAGGTCATGGGTTTGAATCCCAGGACTGTTAGTGGCACCACTGAGGTACCTTTGAGCAAGGTACAGTCCCCAGGTGCCCTGTTGGTGGCTGCCTACTGCTTCACTTGGTGAATGGGTTAAATGCAAAGAAAGAATTTAAAATAGTTCACTATGTGTGCTGTGGTGTGTTCACAGGTGACTATAAGGGCCACTTTACTTTAATAAATACGAGCTTGCACAGAGTAATGAGGATGAGAGAGAATGGGTTACAACTCAGGTGCAGGGGTGTGTCTATGGGGGGGCTGGTGGGGGGCAATGCATAGGTGGCTTATTAAAAAGCAGACGTCTTCAATCTCTGTCGCTAGCAGCCTAGCACCGCTGCTACCAACACGGAGCACGGCACACCCTCACCCCCCCCACCCCATGCGCCCCAGACGGCTGGAAGGATAGACACTTTTTGCCCTCCCAGATAAGCCAAATGCCCACCCACACATGATGTTCTGGTCACACCTCAGCTCAGGTGTCTCCTACTGCAAAACCTAGCGTCTAACTAAGGGCTAAATGATATTAACAGTACAGCCTTAGAGCAGTGGTCACCAACCCTGCCCCTGAAGATCTACCCTCTTGAAGAGGCCACCTGTAACGCAGTTTAAACACATTTAATCCAGATCATCAGTCTTCTTCATTAATTGGATCAGGTGTGTGTGTTTGAGCTGGAGCTAAGGCTCCCATCTTTCTAAGCACTGGTCCTATCATCGGGAGACTGGGAGTTGGATCTTTGGTGGCTCTGCAGCCATCCTTCGGCAGGAGTTTCCCTGTTGAGGATGACCCCTTCTGCTCCCCATCATTCTCACTGTGATGCGAGCCAGCATGGAAATCTGTTAATTATGGAAGCTAAATTGGAGGTTAGCATTCTCTAAGTGTGTTACGCTGACCAATGATGTTGTGTCAGCAGAAGTTCGTAAACATATGGTGGCTTTCTTTATATGAACTGGAGGAAGCTTGTCTTAGCTTTTATCCTCCCAGTGTGGGTAGAAACACATGAGATGGAGGAGTTCTAGCTTGTGGGTGGAACAGAAGGTGACTAAATTGGGTAGAAAATAAGTAAAAAAAATGTTTTGAGCTAGAGCTGAACTCTGCAGGACCAGGGGTGGTGACCACTGCCTTAGAGTATTATAATTGCTACAATGTTTATGGTACAGGCTTACTCAAGAAGAACATGGCCATACAAATGAGTCCTGTGAATTTGGTAAACAAATCCACCTCGACCACATTTCCAATAACATCCAAAAGAGGAACAAAGAAGCAGACAAAGAAATAACACCTTGGTAGATGCATACCTTCCTGTTTCGCCTTAAACTCCCTGGGTGAGTTTTGCAAGAACCATGGGACCTTTATTCTGAATAAATAAGATCGAAAGATTTTAGACAGTTATATGGGTTCGAAAAACATGGACGCCACCTTAGATAAGCCTGAACAAAATCAGCAGATCATGTGGTGATGCAACATCTCCTGTATTTATTTATTTATTTGATTTGAACGTGAGGTGAAAGGTGTGGTGGCTATTCACGCTTCAAAAGCCTGGGACTGTAACCTCCCCTGATAAGTGGGGATGCCAATTGCTGGATTCTGTGAAAGAGGATGGTCCTCCATAGCCTGAAGTGCTGTCAGTAAACTGGCTCGGTATTTTGCCCCAGAAGTAAAGCCCTGACGAGGCACATACCTGTCTTAACAACACAAAACTGACAAACCCAAGCTGAGGACTGTGTAGTCACCAAAACAAATCATGGTCTACAACATACACCTGACCACTTTGAAGGCCCTACATCAGTAGGAACATGAAAAACAGGTCATAAATCAATATGTATTTCCATGTGATCCTTAAGGATTTTCCTAATAAGCCTGCCATTATGAAGTTGAAGCCTCCATGCTCTTCAGCAGAAATGGGCCTTGCCATGATTGACAGCTTTTGACTGTTTTCCTCAACCAAAGTGGGGGCTCTGTAGCCCAAAGCGGGCCTCTCATTCAAAGGGCTTTTCTTAAATGATGACACTTGACATGCACTGTGCTGTTCTGGCTAATGAGAGGGAAAGGTATGGGCAAGTTAAGGGAAGAGAAGAGACAGAGCAGTTAGACTACAAAAACGAGGAGATAGGGCTAAAAAGCTTAGGGTTATAAAAAAAAAAAAGAAAAGAAAAGGCCCTTACGCTAAGAATTATTGCTCTTGTTAAAGGGTGAGAGCTTTAGGGTTAGAACTGGGAAGACAGGGTGGAATGAAGTGGAGGGTGGAGAGAGAGAGAGAGAGTGAGAGAGAGAGAGAGAGAGAGAGAGAGAGCGAGGAAGGCTTGAATCAGACAAGCGGTGGGACGCAGTCCTAAAAGCCCATCCTTCAGCGGCTGGAGCATGCTGCGAGGGGAATACCAAGCTCTGTGAACAATGCCCAGGGGCCAGGGTCAGCTCGGCCAGGCTTTCAGTGTGGCCCAGGCTGGAGGAGAAGGGTGCAGAGCCCGCCAAAGCCAAAGGCACTGAGGCAGCGTTCAAACAGGGGAGCCAGTGACTCGTGATGTCATAAGTAAAATTCTGATGTTCTGATAACCTTGAGTTGAGATTGTCACACCTACACAAACACACCCACACACAAACACACCCCTGTCAATTCAGCATTTTCACTTTTCTGGGTCACAAAATGTTCCTGTGTGAAGTGATAGTCTAATCAGATGAATGGTTGGTTTGTTGTTAGTGCACTGTCCTTACCTTGGGACAAAAGAAGGTAAGAAATCACTTTTATTATTAACTTTTATTATTTATTGTCATGTCATTTCAACCCAGAATGAGTTATGAGGACGGACTCTCGTTGGCTTTATAAATGTTTATAACTGTTTATGTAAAAAGTGTACGTAGGCATCATGTAGCCTTATAAACACGGCCTTTCAGTAAAGAGTTACCAAAATATATGATATTTACATATATATTCATATATCCTTTATATTTAATATATATAGGATACACCTCAAGGTGCTGCCTAGTGTAAAGAATAACTTTCCTAAAATGATATAAATAAATAAAGTGGGCCTTATAGTCACGCATGAACACACCACACTGCACAATGTCAGATTCTTTCTCTTCATTTAACCCATTCACCAAGTGGAGCAGTGGGCAGCCAGTGATGCAGGGAGCAGTGTGTGGGGACGGTGTCTTGCTCAATGGTACCTCACTGGTGCTACTGGCAGTCCTGGGATTCAAACCCACAGTCTTCCAATCACAGGGGCAACTCCCTAACAACCAGGCCACCTGCTGCCCCCTACTTGATCTAGATTGGTTTTCCAGATGCAGATTAACTAGTCTTATCTCAGACTCAATCCTAAAAAGGCAGCTGTTTAAGGCACATGTTAGGGTCAGAATGTGAGTTTATTGTGCTGGACAGAAAGTACAATTAAATAATACAGAACAGCCAAAAATGGGCATGTGACTAGAGCTTGGTGCTTGATAGCTTGGTGCTAACCTGCTACTAGAATCCCATAAGAGAGCTTAGCAAACATGACCATAAATCTCATTTATTTATTTGTTTGTTTGTTTGTTTATTTATCTGTTTGTTTGTCAGGTCATCTTTATGACCTGGCCTAGGCTTCCTAATCACAGTTTGACACTGGTGTATATTGTCATGGTCAGAACAAAACCTCACATCCCAAAAAACAAATAAAACAAAGTTTTTAGGAGATATTCTGAACAAGTGAATTATTTGAACCTTGGAATTATCTACTCATCTAAGTCAACTTAGAAAGTTTCATTCAGTTCCTCCATTCAACACAAAAGTGTAAAGGACAGGGTTTTTTTTTTCAGATAGTGATGATATGTTGATCTCACATCAGTGTAATTATAACAATAATCTGTTTGCTTTTGGCTTTATACGGATCTAGCTGATGCTTGGCATTCGGCATGGTCTCTTTAATTAATACCACGTGCGACAGCTACCGAGCACCTCATTCTATTTCTAAAGAGGTGATACAAGCGATGCATCAGGATGCACCTTAAAGTAGCTGAATTCAGTAAATAGAAGAGGTGCCCAGATAAGTTGTGTGCCACTAAACACAGTTTACTGTATCATTATGGTCAGACTCAAGCACATTAGTCATAAAAATCAGACCCATGACATTACACACGGTCCAACATTCATGCTTAACTTGTAACTGCAATTTTATAACTTTTATATTTTTTATTCAGAATTGCTGGTAACACTTTATCAGCTTAAATCTCTGTCTCTCTCTCTCTCTCTCTGTCTCTCTCTCTCTCTCTCTCTCTCTCTCTAAACACATGCTCCAGAAATGGTCCCTTTAATTTGTGCCATCCCAAAGTCTTTGAACAGATAAGAGGACGCCAGAGTCCAGCTTTCCATTTACTCTTCATAAGAAGTTCATATTTTTATACTCAGGCTTCTTTATCGTTATTTTACGTATTTTTTTATGTTTGTGGGTAACTCCTCAGAGGGTAAGGGATCTAAGGCCTGTAAGGCTTGTTCTTAATTACTGTAATTGCTTTGCAACATTAAAAGCTTATGGCCTCCTCAGCAATAAGAGAAAGCATGTAGTGTAAAAAAATACCTTTTGATCTTGACACTTTTATAAACCAGAAACCCTATGATGCTGACAACTGGGAAAATTTAAGGTTGTTTGCGGGATGGGAGGGGGAAAAAAAATACGGATGGCCTTTGTAGACACTGTGGGATATTGGTGCAAGTTTATTTTCCTGTTTAGATGAGGCTCAGATGATATTTGTCAGAGTAATCAGTCATTTCGAACCACAAGAAGATACCACTTTGATCTTTGTTTAAACTCATTACAAAACTGCAGGATTTTACATGATGCAGAAAACATCACCCACGTTGCGTGAATGCCTCAGCTTAAGTCACAGTTTATTATGGTCATAATAAATTCACAAATATAGCACGCAGTTTCGTCATTACATCCATTCACAGGAAAAATTTCAATGGCAGTTCTTGATCACCTATTAACAATGTGCCTAAATACTGGTAAGGATGCTCTAAGGCAAGGGGAGGCCCAAAGTTATTCATCAACATAGCAATATAGGAAATTCAGGGAATAAATAGTTAACTTTAAACTGCATTGGCTTATGAGTTCACTCACTGGCATGAGAAGTGCCTACCAGAGGCTCATTTACAGTGACTGACCTAGCTAAGCAGCTGTCATTGGCTGAAAATAAGTCTTGCAGCATTTTTGCCTTGCTATTTTTTTCTCTTCTATGGGTATTTTTTCAACAATATGCCCTCCTGTGAATAACAGTGACTTCTTTGTAGCATGGCCCCAGGGAGGCACTAATCTCTGCCAAGTCAAACAATGGCTCACCGCTCAAGCAGGGCTGTGACTGCCAGTGATGTGGTGTGAGCAGCACAGCGCGCTGCAGCCGCACTGGGCACAGCAAACACCTGTTCCCGCTCCACCTGGCAATGCATCAACATATCATTCAACGTATGTCAATACTGTGATAGGAAGCATCTTAACTATGTCATCAAAATAACGGAACCTAGATCAGGTAAAAGGCCTGATCTTGGTTCCGCTACATTATGTAAATTTGCTTTAAAGGTGACAAAAACGGCTCTTTAGATGAAGGCCACGGAAAATACACTTATGGTTCTCCAGAGAACCATGTCTGAAAAAGAGATTTGGGAGTGTGAAAGACCTTTGAAAAGTTTAAAGAACCATTACACGATATAATGGCTCAATTTCAGTTTGAGGGTTTTCCCTTGAACCTTTACATTATGAGAAGTATCGGATTGCTGCCGTTTTGGTACCTTTTTTTTTTTTTTTTTTTAAATGTACATTCTATCACTAACATAGTTTGCTACTGTGGTCAAATTAAGGTTTTCTATGAGATGAATCTTCAAACAAAACAGGTTTCCCCCAACAAAGCAGCTACTTTAGCTCTTTTTAATAATGGTTCTACTTGCAATTCTTTATGAGTCAGCGCGGAAAGATCAGCAGGGACTGTGTCATCACTTTCCATGGCTCTGAGCCGACATGGTTTATGGGGCGATTTTATGCCATTTTGCTCCATTTGGCTTAATGGCAAAGCAACAGCGGGGAGTAACAGTGAGAGCATGACGCCCCCTCTTTAACTGATCACCTTCTGGTGTAGCACTCACGGTCAAAGACAGCTGGTTTTATGGCCAGAGAAAACTCATCTATCACAGTCACGTCAACAGCGAGGTATTTTCCTCAGGTTTGGTGTGAGCTACGCGCACTCTGACACAGCCTTGACCAGCCTCGGCCACTCACAGGCTCCAGAGGTCACAGGCCTGGAGGTGCTCACGTCAGCACAGGTCAAAGACAAACACACAGCAGGTCACAGAGTTTGTGGTGGAGAACACGAGCTGGTGGTTTTTATCAGTGTTAGCTCAGAGAGTTACTGACATGCTCATTATCTCACATGTGTTTGTAGACCAGCAAGTGTTTCTTCGTGAGGCTGTGAATTAACCAGATCTCTGTAAACAACAGCCAGGCTTTGATTGCGCTGTCCTGAATGTCCTGTCATGATAAGGTCCCTGTCAGAAGACTCGCTCTGAGCCAAAACAAAGGGATCACTTGATGCATACCCCATCTGACAGCACAATGAACAGCTTTCCAAGCATTTGCATTTCCTTAAGCATCAATATTTCAGGGTAACATGTTCCGCTTGCCCCAGATGAACCCAAATGTATCCCTCTTCTATCTCTTTCAGAGAATAACTGTCATTTGGAAAGGTCAAGTTATTGGCTATGTAATGTGACCTGCACTGAGAGACAGTGGTCATTATGCTTGTATGTGGTGCTTCACGGCTCCTGGAAAACTTCAGAAAACTCAAATTTACTATGTAGAATAGAGGGCCCACAAACAGTCTCATGCTCACAGCGAATACAAGCCTCTGAGGAAACATTCTTTGCGGATTTTCTCAAGATAAAATATTGGTTACGATTCCTAGCTCACTGATTTATGTTCCTTGGTACAACAGTTTGTACGGCTGGTGTTCAGTTACAGCACTGTAAATCACAGACATGCCTTTATACACAGGGTCCCATGCACTTCAAACATTGCCTTCTTTCCTTAAATTGCCTTTGCTGATTCACTTTATCTTTTTTTTTATGGGCTCTGGAAGTTGTACTGTGATGAACTGCTTGGTCTTAAGGCCTTTTATTTAAACACTGAGGGCCAAAAACATGTTAATGACAGGCTCAGATATGATGCCCTATTATTCAGCAATTACAATAGTCACAAATAGGCCTAAAACGGAAGCCACGGCCTGCTCTATCTAAGATCTATTTTGGTTAACCACATGTATTACAATGGCCAAACCACATGTAAGGACGCTTGTCAATAGGAGAGTCATTAATCAAACACTGCCGTTCTGTGTTGTGTTTGCTGAGGTTTTCTGAATCTTAATGAGAGATGAGGATATGAAAGGGAGACTGACCTGAAAGAGCCTTGCTGGATAGAGAACTACAGTAAGCCATAGATCTTTCGGGTCTTTCATGGCAAGTCAGTCAGAAAGCAATTTTGTTGTTTCTTTGTTGATTTCAAAGTAACTGATAGTTACGCAATGCTTGCTTGAAACTAAGATTTTTTTTGCTTTATCATTGCTTCATAACTAAAGAGTCTCAGTTAAACATAAAAAAAAAACAAAAAAAACCCCTCAGTGTCCTTGCTTAACTCTTTTCCTACAGTATTTATTTACTGATGCCGAAAAAGGCCGTGGTGTATGTGTTTTGTTTTAGAGTAATAAATGCATGTTTTTTCCTTCATCATAATACCAGGGTTGACATCCATTTCAATAGTTAGAAACTTTAAACCCAACAGAATCCTTCAACATTCATTCTAATGTTTTTAGAGTTACATTCTTATTTATCAGTGTTTTAAATTAAATACGTCATCATGAAACCAAGAGAAAATGGACTCAAAGGACATGTTAGAAAATAAAAAAGCGATCCCCAGGTCACATTAGTTAAAGGGTGAAAACAGCTAGTTTTCCCCCCTTTGATTTCACAGTTCACCCTTTTCTCTGAAAGACTGAAGCAGGATAGATTTAGTTACTGAAAGATCTTCAATTGGCAAACGGTGTCTAAACAAAGACAAATAAAGAAGGGGTTCAACACAGATTCGGTATTCTCCACAGCTAGGATATTCAGGGCTCTCGGTGAAACTATTTTAACACTTCTTGTGGAGCATAATGGTGCACAGATGGTATTTGTTATATTTTGTCTTAGTTAGGTGTTTGTAATTCAGTGTTTTTGTAAAAATCTGGTTTTCTCAACAGGTAGTTAGCATGGCTATTAATCTAAGCTCACTAAGCTGAGACCTATTTCAACCCAAATAAGTGTATGTGCTTCCATCTTTACTTTTTAATGCAGTTATATTAAGTAAGTAATAGAGAGCTGTTAATCTATTAGGCTTCCAATTTGTAGATGGTCTGTGTTTGTTCGACAATTCAGTGAAACACTGAAACTGAATTTGTTTATTATTACAATGACCAATCCACATGGAGCACTGTGCAAATTGTTTAATGCCATTTTTACGAGCGCGTGATAGCGTGTCTTTATGATAGCAAGGTTAACCTTAGAGTACATCCAAACAACAAAGCAGTGAAAATGTCAATATTTCTTTTGTTTGAAAAAAAAAAAAGACTTGATATTTTGTGAGCCAAAAACCGGTTTGGCCACAGATTTCTTCCTCGATGCCTTCAGCTGTTGCTTGGATCAATGAAATTCCATCAGAAGCTCCTGATTTAATTTAATAAAGGACTGTCTGAGTCAAACCAGGATTTGGATGAAAACTACAAGTAATACTGGGCTTGAACAAGAAACACATTAATTGACTGTACATCAATTCAATTTAATATTAATGTTCATCTAGCTTTTAAATGTAATGTGCTGCAAACTTTTGCACAGGAGTTAACAACAAATTTCGTATGAAACATGGAAATGAAACATTGAACAATATGTTTTGCAGGCCAGACGTACGTTTGCCATCCTAGTGGCATCCTAAGCTGCAGTTTACCCTCCTCGCCATTAGGGAAGCTAGAGCCAAGGTGAGTTACGGGACTTCCTATTTCAGGACTATTTAAGTTTTGAGTTTTGAGTGTATTTTTGTGAAATATGGCCTCTCATGGTGTACTGAGTGTTTTGAATGTGTGCTGTGGTGGATTTGTGTTGCTGATCTGTTTTGTACTTTGATTTAGGCCGGTAGCCTTGTCTGAAATATTCCATTTGACTTTTGCTGTACCTGGGTTTTGAGATTTGTCTCGCCCTCGGTGGCACCTGGACTACCTGAAATGTGAAATTGCTAATATATTTGGATTTCCCTTGTAAGCATGGCTTGCCCTTTCTTGATCATCGTTTGGATACTAAGTAAAGTGGCCCTTATAGCTACATGTGAACACACCACAGCACACAGTCTACACAGTGTAGAATTATTTCTTTGCATTTAAACCATTCA
This sequence comes from Alestes dentex, assembly GCA_037576975.1. Lineage (NCBI taxonomy): Eukaryota > Metazoa > Chordata > Actinopteri > Characiformes > Alestidae > Alestes > Alestes dentex. The sequence goes on from JBBIGA010000002.1 coordinate 10,092,208, forward strand.
CCAAGTGTAGTAGTGGGCAGCCCCGACGTGTGGACGGTACCTCAGTGGTGCCACTGGCAGTCTTGGGATTTGTACCCACAACCTTCTGATCACAGGGGTAACTCCCTAACCACCAAGCCACCAGCAGCCCCGCTGATACTGTATCTAAATCTGCATTTGAGTTCTCTCTCCGCCAGTCATTAAAATTAGCCAAGTTTAAAGGAAGAAGCATCTAATAATATACCCCAAATATATCTTGCCCTTGTTTGAGACATTGTGATGGTCATATAGGATGTTATAGAAAGACTATACAGTATGCATAGTATGTCCTCATCTCATTCTTGATCGTCTCTTCAGGACATGCTGAATGAGGCCATGTCTAAATTATTTAGACATTAATTTAATAATTGATGAGTTTGTATTGATAAAAAGACTGAACTATAAAATCAGGAATGTCAATAAAGCTGTAATAATTTTTAAGATTTTTTCTGTGCTCAGTCCAGTGGGAGTGTAGAGGTGCAATGGCACTTAATATACACAAAGTATAGTTTAAAAACTATAGTTGAAAACAGCAAAATGCATTTTTTTTTTCATTTTGTTGTAATTTTGTTGTTGTTGTTGTTATCATTAATTATCAAGCATTATGATTCTACACTGGGTATCGCTATCAAAGTAAGAATTCTGGTATTATGACATCCTTATATGTTGAAGTGAACTGAATTGAATGAATAAACTTAAGCTCAAGAGAAATCCCAACCACAGTGTCCCACCTTTACTCCCTTCCTTGTTTTTGATCCTAAAGATGGACTTCAATGCCACTGACAGGCTCAGGTGCGATAATGTGGGACCGACTGTGTGGATGCAGGAGGACACAAATTAGCCCACATGGCCCACATCTGACAACATGTTAGCTCACAGGCAGGTGATTACCCTTCCTTTTGGTGGCATCCAGCAGCTCTTTCATCCCACCTGTGAAGATGCTGATTTTCAACTCCAGCTTTGAACCTCAAAATCTGACTAGTGCCACCACTAATCTCCTGGTTGTTTACAAATGGTAGGTGCTGTCTTCATTGTTAGCCTGAAGGTACAACATGCTGACTTCAAATAGAGTTTATCTTCTGAGGAGAGCCTCTGTTCCCGCTAAGCCCCTATGATGTGGTGTTACAACTGATGCCTTGTGGGCAGAATGATAGGAACATGATATATTTATTAGGAAGGGCATGTTCATGTATTGGCAACTGTATGTCCTGCACTGCTACACTCCTGGAACAGGATAATGGAGGGTGACTAAAGCAGCCCAGTGGCCTCTGACCGAGACGGTATTGGAGCATGGCTAATTTGTGAAGCTGCACAGAGTGTTCATACACCTGCACAGATCTACTTCCCATGGCTGTAAATGTGCAAATGTGCACGTCCCAGGTCTGCAGGATCTCATGCTCTCCCAAGAGTCACATAAATCAAGGACATGCATGATATATGAGAGATAGAAACTCTCTTTGTCTTACAGCTTGAGTGATGAAAAGCTGCTGAGTAGTCCAGAGATTAGCTCTACCGCAGTGCATGTGCCATCCATAACCTGGGCTCTGCAAAAATGCAAACTGGAGCATTCAGTTGGGAAAGAAAAGGCTGGATGATTAGATTTCCCCTCTCTAAGTGATGTACTAAACAAATGATTGGGTGTATACATTTGGATGTCATTGCATGTACTTTTCTCTACTGAGCATGTTGAGGTCAAGGCCCTCATTAGAACTGGTGCCATTTCATTTCTTTAGATGTTATTTAATTTAACCTATAGAATTCTAGTAATGTCACTGTTGTATGTCTAAACTATTTTTTAAAATTACATAATTAGTGTTAAAGAGTGAATTACATTAGCATGGTGTTTGGAAAAGGTTCTTTATCTTTTCACACCAAAAAGATTTAGCCAAGACTTTTCTTCAAAATTTCAAAACATTTCGCTCGCAGCTTATTTTGATTGTCCCTTAAGGATTGTCTACAGATGTTTTGATTGTTAATAGGATATCTGGTAAAGCAGCATTAGGGCTAGGTTTAGAATTAGGATTAGATTTAAGTTTTGGGTTAAAGTCAGGTATGTATGTACGTATGTATGTATGTCTGGATGAATGTATGAATGGATAGATGGATGATTTGTACTTTATTCATCCCCTAGTGAAATTATGAATACTTTATATTTAAATTAGAGCCCAGTTGCATTAAATATATATATATATATTTATTTGAATAATAGTTCACATCTACACTACACCATCCAAATAGAGTGTTACCTGGGCTAAGAGCATTTCATTTTACCATCAGTACTTTGTACATATCCTCACATAAATCACCCTAGAGACCAAGAGTTTTTAGACACATGAGCGTCTGCGGGGCTGAGAATAAAAATATTCAGCCAACAGTATCTTGTGTTCAGAGACCAACCACAAAAAAAAATGACTAATGAATGACAACCCCAGATGAACCACCATCAGTAGCTTTACATTTGCAATGTGGACCAACAGATTAGACGTGTCTTACAAGAGTGGACAGTAAGTGGACACTTAGTGTGTTAAGTTCTCAAGTGGCATGGCTGTGTGATACACTGTACAACACACAAACACACACTGCTGTGCTGAGAATGATCACCAGTCAAATAGTAACTGCTCACCAGTGGTCCTGTGGGAGCCCTGACTATTGATGAATGGAGTAAAGGGGGGAAACAGATGGACTACAGTCTGTAACCTATATGATAAACGGAGCTGATCTATAGACCGTGGACAGTTTTAGATAGAAGGTAGTTGTGCCTAACATGGCTCATGGGTTTATATTTAACAGAAAATGACACAGAAGCCTCCGCGACTGATTATAATATATTTTTAGCATTTAATGTGTCCACAAAGGCCCCACGATGGTGCAGTGGGTAGTACTGTTGCCTCACACCTACAGGGTTGGGGGTTTAATCTGGGTCCTGGATATGAGCGTGTGGAGGTTGCATGTTCTCCTGGTGGTGGTGTGGGTTTCCTCTGAGATCTCCAGTTTCTCCCACAGTCCAAAGACATACGCGTCAAGTGAACTGGGGATTCTAAATTGACCATAGGTGTGAGTGCGTGTGTGAATGGTGTGTGTGCGTGTGTGTGTGTGCCCTTGCGGTTGTGAGTCCCTGCCTCGCGCCCGTTGACCCTGGAATGGGCTCTAAGTACCCGCAACCCTAATAAAGATGATGCGGTTACAGAAAATGAAGGAATGAATGTGTCCACTCTTCGTCTTCCTTTCTTTTTGAGAAATTGTATTTCAGTTTTTAAAATAAATCTGCAATGATATTTTTCCAAACACTTTAAACGTCTTAGAAGTGTGTTTTTTTTTTTTATCTGGTGCTTGAGTGGTTGCATGTGTGATTGCTAACATATCTTTTAAAGGGTTACAATGTCAGTAAGCTTTGGAAAAAGATTATGTTGGAAGGACTCATCAGTCAACGTTGTGAGAGATTTATGAGAGATAGAATCGTTATTTGTCTTGAGTGATGAAAAGCTGCTGAGTAGCCCAGAGATGAGCTGTACCGCAGTGCATGTGCCATCCATAACCTGGGCTCTGCAAAAATGCATGCTGGAGTAAGCTTTGGAAAAAGATTATGTTGGAAGGACTGGTTGAGGTTAATATTAAAAACATGGAAAAGACAAAGTGGCAGTAGGAGTAAAGAGTGGAGAAATTCAGGACTGAAACATCTGATTTTATACGTAGTTTTGGAGAGCTTGGTGTAGTTTTCTGTTAAATGTACAGTATGTTTCCTGCTTTCTTTCTCATTCTAAAAAACAGCTTGTACTTAATGACAGCTTTGATAAGGAATTATATAAACTATATGGTGGTTTCTGACATATGTGGAGCTGTCGTTTTTGCTTTACCCTTCAACAAGGGAGTTTTACAATTTTTTTTTTTTTTTTGCTGACACACCAGCATTTGACACAGCAATTTGAGAATGTGTTACTTTTTTAATTTATCCTGTCTATATTGTATTTCATATCATTTGTTGATAAAGATCTTGTTTAGAATTATCGAAATATCTCCACATCAGCAAGATGACTCATGACTGGTTCGTCAGGATGATGTTGTTATGGACGCAGTGCAACATAAAAGGATAAGTAGTTATAAACCAATAAAATGGTAAATAAAGTAAAACAACAGCTTGGGAAAATCTTTTGCTGTCCAGAGCTGTGCATAATGACAGGATTTCTTTTACAGCCTTGCACGATAGTGTGCAGTTCTTCACTGATTTTCATTGTGGTGTCGAGTGAACTGCACAGTGCTCACTCTGTCCACCGTGTCTGTATCTAATGTGAAAGTATAACCATTAAAGCTCTGAGTGTAAAAGTGATGCCGTAGCAACTGTGATCTTGAGTCACCATTAACTTGAATTAGAACAAGAACTGAAATAGACTAAGCATATGTTTGAATGTTCATTTTTCCAAATCACAGCATAGTGACGATGTGGTGGAAAGTAGTCAGCGGCACACCAGTGTGACGCTGTGTACTTAAGTGTACCATATACCATGTCTAGTCGCTCCACCGCGTATAAAGCAGCACTAATTTTGTCAAACCAAATTACTACTGTCTCATATTTAAACAGATAGAGGACATACACTCTTTTAAAACAAGATGAAACAATAAACAACAGCCCTCTCCTTATCTCCTCCTCAGGCCTTTATCTCACCAGGCAAATACACATTTTGGGACTTAAGGGATAGCTTTTAATTGACGGTCTGAACACTTAGACGTCTATCATTAATACTTTTTTTTTTTTTTGCCTCAGTCCTTTTTTAAGATCTTCTGTAAGATGCTAATCCTGTTTTTGGCTGTGTAAAAGACGCCATACTAATTTTGGCCACAGCCATGATATCAGTATCAAGCCATTGTTTCATGCCAAACAAGCACAAGAAAATACTTATTCACAGAACGTCAGTTTAGGGATTTTGGTGTTCTAAAAGGCCCGCTCAGCCTTTGACCTGTGTGCTGTGCTGAATGGTGTGTGGGCCTGGAGGCCCTGTGCCTGGTGGTCCAGCAGTGGGCATGGCCAGGACAAAAAAAAGGTTCTGAAATGAAAGCCTCATCCTCTAATTAGTCAAGGGCCAAGTCTAAGCAAAGCGAATATTTCACAGAGACTTTCTCTCCATAACAACAGTAGGAGGAATGTGACACTCTGAGTGTTTAATAAAGAAGAGGTGAGAAACAAGGATTGCACAAGAGGAGGATCTTTTGAAACAGGATCAGACAGAAGACAGAGAGCGAAAGCAAGAAAGAAAGAAAGAAAGAGATCAGGTGTACATGGTTTCAATGACGATGGCTCCAGTGTGATTTTATAAGGACACGTCAGTGGTTTTCACTGTATGCGCGACTGAAATGCACTTAATTATGCTGTTTGTAACTGACATCCTTGTATTGTTACACATGTGGAAAGATATCACCCTTTTCGATGTCAGCCTTTTTACGTTTTATATATTGTGGTCATATCTGTGCTGTGCTTTACAAAAGTTGACACTGAACAAGATTATATTTTGGCAAGTGAAATCATCTTAAATCTAGTGACTATTTCTACCGTTTCTCATTTTCAGACTTTTGTAGTATTATCTAGACATTTCTAGTCATTTTTACTGGTTTTAAGTCAGTCGGGCGAAATTTGTTTTATTCTACCGACAGATATCAGTATCGTTTTGCTTTTATTAATAAAACTTGTCAGCATTATGTCATGAGAGCACTACTGGAATAGAACAAGTAGAATTCTCTGTACACAAAACTACTTAAAACAAATAAAACATCTAGAAATAATAACGATAATGGGAAAGAGATTTACTGACTTGAAGATTTTTCCTGTGTTGTTTTTCAATATAAAGATTTCTATCTACTATTCACATCACGTAATAAAAATATAGTTAAAAAAAAAAAAATTATGGTGGCACATGGCTAAACTGATTGGCCCGCTGCTGTACTACTAACATCATAATTATAATGCATTTGCATTTGTTTTTGTTTTTTATGTTGCAGATTGTGGCATTGGGAGACTTCCCATGCATGGGTTCTTATTTAGAGTAATGCTCTTGCCCAGCCAAGGAATCGAACCTCAGACCACTGTGTGGTGGACAGTGGTGGTGTTACACTACATCAACAGCTAATACAACGGCAAGTAATGTGTGGATTGGTCGTGATGACAGGACTGGTATGCAAGTGTGTGTAGCTTTTGCCCTTTGAAAGAGCTGGTGTTCAGACTAAACTGTTAAAAACAGAACTGGCCAAAAGCAAAGTGCTCAACAGCTCAGGAAATAGTAACATCTAGCGAAGCAGAATCTCTGATTGTCCAAGTACTCATTTTAAAATACAGTCCATAACCCAAACACCCAAGAACTGAACGTTAAACGAACATGAAATCTCATCACTCTGGGGCAAATGTGAGGGCCCCACACAAGCACATTACAGGAAACAGAAGACGTCATGATGAATACAGTTAGACAAAATAATGACTAATGACTAGTTTGCAAGCTTTCTTCTCACTTCCTTAGTAAAACTAGTATCACTTTCTTTTTTTTCACTTATTAGTCACTCATTGCTGGCTAAATAATGTGGCCTGGCAGATGGTTACTACTGCATAGGACTACAAAGTAACTTATTATATCACACAGAACTAT
>JBBIGA010000002.1:10100206-10123236 GCA_037576975.1 Alestes dentex
TATATCACACAGAACTATACATATATATATATATATATATAGTTCTGTGTGATATAATAAGTTACTTTGTAGTCCTATGCAGTAGTAACCATCTATATATATATATTTTTACATTGTTGTTTTTACATTAATTTGAATTTTCCTATAATTTGACTGGACTTTTTCCAACGTTTGCGTGCGAGTGCATATGAGCAGGTGTCTGGCACATGTTCACTAGTGTAAAGACTACACTGTTCACTTTTATAGGAAATGTGTCTTTAAATCTGTCCCTTTACACAACAATGTTTCAAGTTCTTAACTGGTGTCTATAATACCCTGAGAGCTGTTTGTTGTTTGTTCTGTGTGCACGTCCTCTCATGGTGACCCCAGTCACATGTAAAGGGAGAATTCCATAGAGATGGAATGTGCTAGCAATCATTTCTTGGAAAGATCTTTCTGTTCTGAGCACAGGTTAAACTCATGAAATAGTATACAGATTATTTCTTTACAAAACGTCTCGTATTGCATCCCCAGCAACCTGATACACATTCTTCTATGAGTGGCTCAAATAGCACAGCGTATGCACATTAACTTTACCTCAAAGGTCTGGCATTCACTTTACACTGGAAATTGAGATTTAACAAACCTACTAAAAAAAAAAAAGAAAAAAAAAAAAAGCCTCACAGTGGCCTCACCTGCCCCTTCTCTTTTTTTTTGTCCATTGGCCTCAATAGGAACAGAATAAATAATAAACAATAGATTCCACCAGAATAAAAATAATTGCAGGCTAATTGGTGGCTCAATCATTTATGGTTACCCTTTCCACCAACACTGGATTGGCCAAAAGAAAACTCTGATAGCAATATTAGAGCTCAATGTCCCACTGAGAATTTGTTGACTTGTGTGTTCACTGTGACTAGTGTTATTCATGTAGCTAGCGAACACCAGAGGAAGTTTGGAGGGAAGGATCATAGAGCCCATTCTTATACAACTGCGCTGCTCCCATGGCGATTGCCATAAGAGGAGCCAGGGAACACAAGCCCCTCTGAACAGGACAAAGGTCAGGACTCAAAGGACAAGCCGTCAGCCCCTTTCTATTCAGTGCCCACTTGCTCCTTCTTTCTTCCTCTGTTTGCCGCTTGGTGATTCCAGGCCCTTCTCTTCCAAAGATCTTGCCGTTAGTTTCATTTATCATATTCTGAGACCTCAGAGTCAACAACAGTGTCCCTGCCAATGACATCACCTCTCATCCCTCACCCCACCACCACTGATGGTGATGGCAAATGTTCTTGTCATTGATTAAGTCAGCAGGACGTGTGCAACTTCCAAGAAACACATTCCTCGAACAGCAAGTCCCCATGTGCTCTCCTACTGAAAAGGGAAAAGTACTTGTTGGAAGTTGAGCACGGCCCACTGTCAAAGCACTGTCATATCCATTTCCTGGTAAGTGGGTCAGCAGAAGCGGTCTGAAATAAAAGGTTGTTACATTAATGTATGCTGAGGTCAAGAACGTCTTTTGCTTTTCCATTTCAGTTTTTATTTTGTCAGTAGCTGTAATATTCATGTTAAAAAATAGTCTTATCCAATTAAAGTCGTGTAATATTAAAAATGGTCATGTTTTTGGGCACAACTACTTAGGATTTTTTTTTTTTAAGTTGGTTGACTGTACACAAGCAGAACACAATGGGCAAAAGTCAGAGTTGTTTGTTTTTAGAAGTAGTTTATGCTTTATTGGTACAAAAATGTATTTCTTAGCAAATGGCTAATGCTAGATGTGGTTGGAGCTATGAAGGAACTGGAACTGTTAATGAAGTACAGTATGGTTGATTTAATAGTGAATCTTGTTAGTTATTCATCTAGTATATTATATATATATATATATTTGGCTCAGATAATAAACTGACTCTTCGTTTAGACAGCTGGCTTTCATTCAGATGTTAGACTGCTCAGTGCATTTTGTGAGTACCTCGTGGGCTGAGCTGGCTAATGGCTGAATGAATAGTGACTTCCTTTAAGGACACAGGAACATAAAAACTTCTGAGCTCACAAAGCAAGACAGGTTGATGAGTGAAGTAATAAAACCATGAATGCCTCATAGTGGGTGCTACATAAAGGAAAAAAAGAAATTGTATGAACAGTATTTATAGGCTGCTTCCTGTGAACGCACTTCACAGTGTCATTTTGGTCTGGATATTCAAAATGTGGTTTTGCATTTGATGACCAACTGTTCATATTTTCCTTGAACAGCTGAATGGGTAGCAAATTGGCTTTCATTCTTGGTTGTAAAAATGATTTAAATCATCTATTTTTTTTTTCCTGATTTTGCTTAAAATGTTAAAATAGGATGATAGGTCTGACGTTGTGCAATATGTTGACAACAAAATGAACATCATTTATAAACTACATATTAATTTCATAGACTTGTCTTTCAAGGTATGGAAGCCAGATTGAGCACTTCAAAGAGTGAAAAAAAAAAGATTTGTTTAATGTATCTAGAGTGCCTTCATGTAATGCTATATGACAGGCGAAACGTTTTGAATGAACAAAGGGGCCAGTGTTCATTCTGGGTAATCAGTGCAACCTGGGTATTCATGAGGCAGCATTCAGAGATGCATTCAAGAGAGAGAGAGAAAAAGGAGGCAGATGGGGGCAAAACAACTTTTCTCTTGTACAAATCAATTCTAGGTTGATTGCAACAGAGAACTAACATTTTGAAATAGTTAATCACTTTTAAATAGCCTTTTTTTTGTTTTTCCTATTATATGTTTACCAAAGTCTTCAGCAGTGAAGTCGATTGTCAAAATAGTATGAAGAAGTGGGGCATTGTATGAGGAAGCTGTGCTCTGTGTCTTTTGTTGCTTTTTTTCAGTAAGAGTGTAAAAGTAGCTCTGCAGTTATTGTTTTGCCAGTCCACACCGGGCTGGAGGCCAGATTGATTAATGTCACTAAGGTATCCTGACCTTATTTCAAAGTTTAATCCTATGAGCTCACACTTTGCAGTGTTCACTCGTGAGTTCTGCATGACTGCTGCTGCCCTAAGAGATGAAGGGAGGAAGCTGTGGCTCACACTGAGGAGCTGTCAGCTCTGTCTTCCATGCTGACCTCGTTGTACAACTCATATTATCAGGGTGGCGCAAGTGAGGTGACCCCTGCAGGACTAATCCCTTGACCTTCAGCGCGTTAAAATGACCGTTAGTGGAAATGCAGGGCCAGTCTGTCCTTGCACCCCACCCCAACCCCCTACAGGGTCCACTGGAGCTGGTGAGGTGGGGGGTTTGGCCATGCGTGTTAGTCTGGAGGGGTCTTAGGGGCTGACATACGGCATGGCATGGCTGATGACCAACAGGGGAGACTCACATCATTAAGGGATAAAAAAAGAGGTTTGAGAAAACTCAGAATGCATACAGCCTGGCATGACTCTCAAATGCTCTGTTAATGTGCACTCCTCAAACAATGCTTCAAACAATGCTTTTGTTTTAAAGTGATAAATAAAGTATTTCCAAATTTTGATGGCAGTTGTCTCACTTGCTCCTTGGGAGTGAACACATTGGCATTTTGTGTCCTTCGGAGGTCAAAGTGAAACTTCCCCAGGAGTGCTTTAAAAAGTCCTTAGATCTTTTGTACCAACACAGTCTACTATTCAAGGGTGGTGGGGGGGGGGGGGTGAGCAAACTTTTTTTGATGTTTGGTGAAGTTCAGTGATTGCTTTGGGCCCACGGGCACCAGTTTGCTGTTTCTAGGATTTGTTCATATCCTCTGAAGCTCATGGGACACTTTATGTGGTGGTAAATAGGGCCAATAAACCAAGCTTCCCCATGTGAAGCTCCTTTAGCGGTGTCGTCATTGTGCACAACGGTAAACAGTTGGAAGCCCTTTTCAAAGGGGATTATATCAGGTCAGGTGCATTTGGACCTTGATTACCCTTGACATATGTTTAACCATTCTGTCACTGCCATCGCAGCAACACTTATTAGGGGCCAGGAGCAGCGAGGTCATCAAGGTTAAGACCCCCAACATTTCAGGCACACAATCCATCGTTTTAGACCAATGAATGTGAAGCTGACCCCGGGGCTTCAGATGGCGAGGCTCTGGCTTCATTTCATAGCACGCATGAGGCACAAGGATCTCGAGAGCTTCAGTTCATTAAAGGAACAGTTTGTATCAGAAATGAATGTCATGAATCTTTAACTGAGGAGCGTCAGCTTCCCACACAAACTACAACAACCACGCGAAGCATGCCCAAGCAACTGTTAAGTGTACAAAAATATTTTCTTTTTGAGTACTTCAGCGTAAATCATTTGAAGCTGAGACTTCTGCTGTTTCTCAAAGCCTTCACTGCATAAACAGATTATTTTCTGTGGTGACATCACACACAGACTGTAGCAGCTGGGCCAGGTGACCTTTTATGAACACTTTTAAAGAGTAAACAAATGCTAGCGGCTACAGGTGCGCAACTTGTTATTTGAAAACAACATGACACGCATTTACATTGCATCATCTGTCCATTTCCCAGGAAGCAAATGAGTGATGGTCCGGTTCTGTGGAATGATGGCATGACTCTGGGTGATGGAACACAACTTACCACAAACGAACCCAGTTTTGGGCCCTAATGTGAACATTTTACATGCTAGGTTGAATGTGGGCCCAGAGTTTAAATGCCAGGACAAACCTTAAATGTGGCTGTACCAGCCAGATAAGCTTCAGCCCACAATTCACTAGACAGTGCCGTAACTGACCCGTAACTTAACCACATTTGTCCCAGAATGGTCTGTTCTCTGCTATTATATTATCTTGTCTTGAAAACTGTGACATACACTCTCCTCCAAATTTCAGGTCAAAGTAAAACAGTATAGGAGGGTATGATTTAAAGTAATGTTTGAGATCCAGGGAATTGGGCCAAAATGCCGCGCTCTAGCATACCGAAAAGATCCACCGCTGAGGATTTGTCTTTATGCTGATAATGTGACCGTATCAATCACAAAAAATAAAGTGTGTGTACAAAAAATAAAGTGTGTGTATTGGTAAGAAATCATGTCTCACAAAACAAGACATTATATCAGTTTGTTTTTACTTTTCCAAAAAGTCTTAAGACTAAACACGACTCACACAAGTGGTTAGATGAACTTTTCCAAGGTTGGATCAAAGCTGCAACGTATCTTTGTACATTTAAACTTTATATGGACTATTTATTTTGCTCATTCCAGTGGTAAGTTTCTATCCAATCATTTGTTTAACTCTGCAGGAGCGGTGAGGTTTTGCATCAGAAAATGGAATTTCTAGTGAAAAGATATTGATGTTGAAAGTTCTTTTAAAAATAAGATTTTTTACTTTTAAACTAAAACTGTGCTTGTGCTCAGACTATACTAGTCCACAGAAAGCAAAACACTGCTAACAATATGACACAGTGTATGTATGCTAGTTCACACTAGATTTGTTGCAGGATCGGATTGGACTCTTTCTTTAATTCATTCTTTTTTTTTTCCACCCTACAGTATCTGATCCAGCTTGTTCAGATGATATTGGCCTGATACCTGGTATCAGATCAGTGTCATCTCTGGAATACGTACAAATCACATTACTACAACGTCCCCCAAACATGAAGATCTTTTTCATCCTAAAATGATACATCCGTTCGAGACTATATCCCAGGGCTAAACTAACAATCACACCATTTATTTAATGCCAGAGCTGTTGGCCTATTTTACACTGTTCCATCACAGAAATATGTTCATATCTGCACTCATTTGATGAGAGCTACTTCAGAGCTCTGAATGAACAAACCCACAATTAAACTTTAACTACAGAAAAATAAACCTCACTTTGTCTGGAGAGTTTTACGGCACTAGTGCAATTCAACACATTTTCCTCTAATTAAAGTGCCAAATATGTGCCAGCTTTATTTTAAGAATGTCTTTATTGCACAAAAAGCTTTACTTCACTACTGTTTAAAACCTGGAGCACAACACAATTAAATGAAGCGAAACCACTAAGGGCTGTATTTATGCATAACGTTTATCCGCAACTGAGTACAGAGCAGCCCTGACTTCCCTCCAATAAATCTATCAAGTGTGTTTAAGAGTTTCTAAAATAAGATGTCTGTTTGCTTTTTTTTTTCATTTAATAGTGTTAAGGGATGTTGACGATTTGTTATGTTGGGGCAATCCTCGTGTTTTTAATGAATTCTGCCTTGCTAGAATTTATGACACTGGTGGGGAGAGCGTGGAATAAAGCAGTCATGTTTCCTGTTCCACAGTTAGAGTGGAACAAACCACTCGACAAAGAATAATTTCATTGAAGCAATTCCTCAGAGCATTTAGTGAAGGTGCCAGCGAATCTGGCACAAAAGCATGTTTCAGTTCTCTGTTTTTCTTTAATGTGCCAAAACACATTACCGAACGTTAGGTTGACTGATTTTATTGCACTGAATGCCAGAGGTTGGACAAGGACATATTTGTTACTAGAAGATCTCATTGAGAGAGGTGCTTTAGATTTATAACTAAACCTACGGCAGACAACTAAACTACAATCACTACGTACCCAGACACAGAGCTCCTAGCAATAGGTTGTAATTCTGATTGATCTTTTTTTTTTTCCCCATTTAATTGTTTTAGCCTGCACTGAGAGACTGACATGCTCTAAAGTAGTTCTCCTTGTTTTGTGGTGCATCTCATCACCGCATGGTGCAGCAAGTGGAGTTACGAATGAATGACGTTATTTTGTAGATGGCGGTAAAAAGAGCAAATGAATTGGCTTGTGACTTCCACAGAGCGAGAGCAATGTTCTTGGCCACTGGACATGAATGAGAGGACAGTGGACGCAGCAGGCCCTGTCGGACCAGCTCCGGTCACAAGCCCAGTCTGTTGAGCATGTGGTGGGTACGTAATGACTGCATGCCTGCGGCTTCCTCATTTACGCAGAGTAGGATCTCAGGTCATCTCAGGACACAAAGCCATCTTCATGGACAAAGAAAGGCATTAAATTTTTGAAATGGAAATTACTGCGACATATTATTGATTTAAAGTGTCCATTTTTGTCTCATGTGGGCACACAGTGTGAACAGCACAAAAGTCTTTCTCTGCATTTAGCCCATTCACCAAGTGAAGCAGTAGGCAGCCAGGAACACAGCGCCCTCGGAACAGTGTGTGGGGACGGCTCCTTGCTCAAGGGTACCTCAGTGGTGCCACTACCAGTCCTGGGATTTGAACCCATGGCCTTCTCATCACAGAATCAATTCTCTAACCACTAGGCTACACTACCAATGATCAATTAGTTTAAGAAGTTCTTTGTTACATACCGCAATTTTTCCTCATGATACATCCCTGGATTGCAGGGCAACTCACCATCAGCGCAGACTATCTACTCATTTCCCTAAAAAAAAAGATGATGCTGATATCTGGTGACAGTGTTGACTTTTGTGGGCCTTCCAGCACACACCCCAAACTAAAAGGTCACCTTAAGAGTATGCCTTCAGTCATTGCCAAAAAGGCATCTGGAGGACAGGAGTGTGTCATGGCACACTAACAAGGAGAGTCTGACAGGGGAGCCGCTATTCGGCACCCCGCGCTGAGACCCCAGCTGCTCCTGCACCTCACAGAGGGCTATGATTCATCTGAGCTGTTCTTTACTGTTCCTCCTCAGCTCTCTGTTTATTAAATCCCTCGCCGTTATCAAACACAGCTACCAGTAAAGCTATGACATTTCAGCTCAAATGTGGCAACTGATTTGCATGAACATGATCTGATGAAATTAAATAAATGAAGAGGATTTACATAAATGGGACACTGATGATACACTGAATGTCCAAAAGTATCCAGACTCCCTGTCTAAGTTGTGAATTCAGCTCCTTTAAGGTGCATCCATTGCTGACACATGTATTCAGTTGCACACACACACACACACACACGCACACGCACACACACACACACACACACACACACACACACACACACACACACATATACTCACAACTTCTGTCATCTTTATTGAAACTTATTGCTAATAGAATAGGATGCTCTGGAGCAGCTGCAAGTCACCATGAGTGAGCTGTGGAGCAATGAAATCACATTCTCTGGAATGATGGAGATCCGTCTTTTACCTTCGGGAGTGGTGTTTCTGATCCAGAACTAATCATCCAACATCAGTACCTGACCTCACTAATGCTCTTATGACTGAATGCAATCAAATCCTCTCAGCATCTAGGGTCAAGTCTTCCAAAATTAAAAGAGAGCTGTTACTGCAGCAAAGAAGGGACAAACTACCTGCTAATACCTTGACTCCAGAAGAAACACTGGATGAGCAGATGTCCACACACTGTTGGACATTTCTTGTTCATGGTTTGAGGATATGGTTAGAATTATGTTCAGTTCAGTATGTTCTCAAATATTGAACATTCTGATGGTCTCATGAACGTTTGAGGTTACCACAAGAAAGCTGCTCTCAAACGGCTGACAAAGTCACAAATACAAGTCGTAAACTCAGGCCAGTTTCATGTTACTTGTGTTCACGAGTCGTGACATATCACCAGCCAGGAAATTCTCCAATGCTGTGGCAACAAAGTAGACCAAGCTGGCACTGGTCCATACGTATTGTTTGCATGATGAATTTACCAGTTGTCCAAAGACCACCCGGATGCTGTGAAGTGACGAATTTCTGACTTTGTGAGTTGACAAGGCCCTTCCGAAAGCACCATTGTATGCCCTAGATATAAATTTTCCATAAAACGCTTCCTAGAAACTTCTATTATTGCTCGTGATATGTAGTTCTGTTGTTTTAAATGATGATAGATGAAAAATGAAACAGAATCTTGCTTTAGAAATCATTTTCTGTGGATTTCTCAAAGAGCGCCGACTTCCAACGAGTGGAGTGTCTTTTCCTTTTTGCTGGTTTCATAAAGGCGTTTCTATGATAACTGCCATCAAAGTGACAGCAGCTTTTATGGCTAGTGCGTCCCGCCCAGGTTTGAATAGATAGAGAGTGATAGCGATGCTCATTGTTAGCCTGTTGGTGGGGCAGTGGATCCTATAGAGAGGGCGGGGCCAGCGAGCCATGCTGGTGAATAGGCGTGTAGGGTGTCCATGCCCTTTGGTGCCCTTCCAGGTGTGGGAATTAGGGGGCAGAAAGCACCTGCAGGGCCTTCACACTGGATCTCATTATATCGCGTGCCACTGTGGCGGACGCCTTTGCAGGCATCGTGTGAGATTCAGAGGCTGCAAGAGTCTGGTTTCATTTCACCACAATGTCCATGAATGCGCTCAGAGATCATTCCTTCTGCCTGCACAAAGACGCACAAAAACACACATCACTGAAAGCCACACTGTGAACTGAGTGACAATAAGCAAGGTGCATAGATGTGTGAAACCACCAAGAACCTACCATCTGCTACTTTATCAAAAGAGTCCAAAAAAGTATCTGCAAAATACCTTCACTGCTCCTTGATATTATGTTTGGTGCATCAGTCATCCTTTCACTGATTGCACTGTCGCATGTGAGGAGTCCGTTTTGCAATGCCATTCCTTGCATTCCTCAAAGAACTACAAAATGGAAGCCTGTCACAAACGGGATCAACACCACAGAATTTCCTAAGAGCATTCCTTAGACAAGTTTTAACAAATAACACATCTTTTGTCAACTATGGATCATTCTACCGTGAGCACTCTGCTTAGGTGGTTCTGGATCCTAAAATGACCACCTATAAAGAGAAAAGGTGGCACTATAAGCAACTGCGAGGACAGCCACTTCATCACAGAGGCCACTTTAAATGGCATCTTACTATAATGATTAAGCCCATGACCATCATTTCAGACAACTGCAACTCTGTCCCTCTAACGTAGACACAATAGCAGTTTTTGCAAGGGGGGCAGCAGAATTCTACCCAGCATTACATTTGAGAATGGGTCAAGTGAGCCAAATCTGAACATGAGCTTTGGCTTCAAGAGCTATGCACCCATCACAATGCATTTGTTGTTCTAAGCCAGCCTCCATAGAGCACCCTTTCTCCCGAACACCCTTGGCCGGACTTAACCTCAAAGCAATGGAAAAGTGTCCAGTGGGGGATGTCTTTCTGGCCATAGCCAGGTTAGTAATTGGCTATGGAAGAATAACTCATATCACCTCACCTACCTTCAATACTAAAGACTTAACAGCAGAAGGATAACACTATATATAAATAGCGCTTACATGAGAAACCACGCCAGCACATGTCATTTTCTCAGTGTTATGGTAATGGCCTAGCAGAAGCGTTCCCTACTAAGCTTTGTGTTTTTTAGATTAAAGTGGTTATTAAGAGGGTGGGGTTACATTCTAAGATCAGGAGCAGAAGGGTATACCATCTCCACGACTAAATGTCTTCCAAGAACTACACATATCTTTTATTTTTACAGTGCTATGTATTTCTGGACACATTGGAACAGTTATCAACTGGCTGTGTTTTGGATCTGGTTCACTCTGTCCTCCCGTTAACTCGTCAGATTCTCTGTATCTTTTTTTCTTTTCCCTCGTTCAGCTACATTTCCTGTGCAATAAGTGCTGAGTTGCTGAAACAATATTTTAGCAGCTCTCCTATCTTGCTAATTATGTAATGCATCCTCTTTGAAAATTCATTTGAGGACTGGTTCAACGGAGTGATGGATTTAAAATGCATCTTTGAGACATAATGGCAGGATATATGGGGCTTTTATAGGAAAGAATCTTGCAAACACATGTCCACGCTCTGAGGCAAACAAGGGGGGATTTGCAAAACCATCTGTTGGCCAAAGCTTCTGGAAAACACTAATATGGACTTAGGATATTATTTTCTCCACAGGTGGGAATGGCCAAGGTTGCTCTGCAAGGGGCAAAAAGGCAGAATGGGAAAGTAAACAAAAAAATTGGGGAAATAAAAATGATCCATTGATCCATTTAGTCTGTTATCCGTTGATATAACTCAGATGGGTAGGAGCTTATAGATCACACACTATTACAAGGATCCCCAGTTTTAAGACACTGTTTGCCTCATCCCTTATTGGCAGTTGTGTTAATGCAGACACCCACAGAGGTTGGGCTTATTGATGAAAATCAAGCCTTGTTTTTGGCTTAAAAGTACAACCTGCTTGTGATAGTGTAATGTTAGTTAAATGCTGGACCAAACCTGCAAAGCTAGTCAGTAGTTTTTGTACCCTAAAGCTCTAGAGAAAGTACAGCAGAACGCTTCTTCTGTAGACCCGCCTGAGTAATACAGGAAAATGCAGTGTGTACCTATTCCAGGTGTGTTCTTGACACTTGCCCCAGTGTATGGACAACTTCTCCATACTTATTTCTTTGTTTATCGACTTGAGTGGCTAATACTTTGCACCATTACATGGGGGCAGACTACAACAGTAATAAGGGCTGAATTGTTACAGCCCTTATTACGTTTTACATTTAAATCATGTATTTTCCCCAAAACATTGGGAATGTTGGAAAATGTGAATTTTTCAACACCTGATAAAGCAACATGTATACTGTGTAAGACAGTAACTTTGGGGCAAAAAATGTAGGTCAAGTAAACAAGTAGTTTTCATGCAATAATCCAGTGATGGTCACTTCCATTCGAGCTTGGCTTCTTTATTAAAAATACATTCTGTCTGATATTCGGATGACGAGTCGATGACAGGGGGGCTTCTGGGACTGTGGCTTTTTTTCTGGTTCCTGGTAAATTATACTTACCGCTAATCCCTCTCTGACAACCCCTCCCCCTCCCCTTTGAGTCATGAGTGGTTTCGTTCCAAGAAAACAAATCTTTAGGGGACAGATTGTTGCATGTTTGTTGACCTTTCAGGGTGTGGAGAAGCATGCAGCAGGATTGGGACAGAGCTCTGAAGTGCTCTGAGGGTATAGTAGGTCAGATATGAGGGACAGAACGAGTTGTGCTGACCTGCTGTCAGGCTGCAAGTCCTTACTCAACCCCTATCAGTGCACTTAGAATAAAAGCACTGCAGAGTAGTGCAGATGTGGATTTAGATCGTGCACCCTACTTGCTGCAGACACGGTTTTCCAGGATGTTGACTCTTTCCAACGGGACGATGCCTCTTTCCGTCAATACGTTGGTTTATATTAGCCACATATGTTTTAGTTTCTCCTTGCAATGATTTTTTTTCTATAAACTGTATTCAGCCTGTTTTCAGCGTCTATTCAAGAAAATTTGGCCTTTTTCAGTATTTCTTGTGCACAGTTTCTATTTACCATATATCCAACATTTAACACATTGGAAAAAATAAAACTTAAAAACATAAAGTTTGCTTTTTAAACTTTTCCACACGCCACAGTTACAATCAGCAAATGAGCAGTAATTGTGCTTTAAAATATATATACATACTACTCAAACACACACACACACACACACACACACACACACGTATATATATATATATGTATATAAAAAGATTCTTAAACTAACATTTAATTATCACCGCTAAATCAATGAAAAGAGCATTTATTCTTCACAAACTACTGATTATCAACAGCAAATATAAACATGCTAAACCTTCAGTTAAATTTGATTTAATTCCTTTAGCGATAGACATTTCAATCCCATATGAGTCCTGATGAGATGTAATTAAAAGGCCAGACTGTGAATCCTGCTCACACATGAGGCATACAAATGCCCAAGGGATTAATGTAGCGTGGGACCCCGGCAGAGCAGCCCACCATGCTTAAGAGGAGGGGAGGGGGAAAAAAGGCTCTTATGAGATTAATTGCCGCAACATTAAGCTATTAAAATCTTATCTCTGATAAATCATTTAAGGGAAGTCTTGGAATTTATTCATGCTCAATAAGGAGGGCTAAATCCCGATTAGCAGTCTTTGCCTCCATCAGATAGGGATCAATCTTGTATGAAAGGGCAGCGTGCACAGAACGGCCCACTTAAGAGGCCTGTGGTTTTCCTGATTAGCTGTGTCCTTCCTGATGCTGACGGATATCCTGCTGCCTCTCAGTAAACCAGAGCTCTCTCACTAACCAAAAGAGACATAAAACCTGCCCCTTCCACCCACCCCACCCATACCCCACCCCTCACCCTGTTTCCAAAAAGACAGAATTGGTTACTGGCAATATACCAGTGTCCCCAAAAAAGAAGTGAATTTCTGTCTCTAATTAGAGGCACAAAGGCAAAGGTTAATTCTAAAATACCGAGGGAGATAAGCATGCGTTCATCAGAACCACATGGAACACCTCAGCAGTCATCAACTCTCTTCTTAATGGCCGAACAAGATGACAAAACACGATCTGAAACTGTAATTCATAATAACAGGCTTGCTTCCTCTTTCAGATCTTCGTTGATTGTTTAATCATTTGCAGTTGCAGTTCAGCTGCAATTTGCATTTCCAAGCAGCCGCTGAGATCTCTCACAGAGAAGGCGGAGCTAAATGAACGATCAGTGGTCTGCAAAGGATGAAACAAAATGTGGTGCTCGCAGTCAGATGGTGATATTTTAGGGTTGACAAGGGGTCACTGAAAAACTGTTTACCCCTTTTACCCTTCACTGAAAAGGCCCTGTTTACCCTTTAGCATCCAATCACCCTGAGCCTTTCGTGGTGATCAGATTATGACCCCATCAAGACTCAGCTCATTAACACTTACTCTTCTCAAATGTAGCAAGACTTACTGCATCCAGATATTGATCGTATGTCACTTTCCAGGGCATTACTTCAGTTTTGAAACCAGGGAGATATGGCACTGGTTGGAAGTAGTACACTGTGAGTTTTCAGTTCTGGTTGTTTAGAATGTTCCAGCTATCTGAAGTTATAAAGTTATAAAGTAGGAACGTTATGCACAGAACTGCATGGATGATTATATGTACAGCCATGGAAAAAAAAGAAGAGGTTTCATCATTTTTTTCTGGTTATTGCTTTGTAATTTGTGGGAGTTTGGAGAATGTTTGGAGAAAAATTTTAAATTATAAATATATATAATTTATTATACCTTGGAAATGTTAAACCACACAACACTCTTGTTGTGTATGTGTATCTATATATATGTGTGTGTGTGTGTGTGTGTGTGTGTGTGTATATATATATATATAGATAGATAGATTGATTGATAGATAGATAGATAGATAGATAGATAGATAGATAGATAGATAGATAGATAGATAGATAGATAGATAGATAGATAGATACAAGCCATGCAGTAAACAGTAAAAGAGTAATGAAGCTACAAATATTGATACATGTTTTTAGTCCATTAAAACCTTTTTGATCCAAAAAACATGTAGGACATTACTGTAAGGCACATGGGTTGTCATTTCTTTAGTTTAGACACTTTCATGACCTTACCTTTCATTTAAAGATAAAACATTTCCTCCATTGAGAAAGCATCCAGTTAGGATATATAAAAGAGACCACCTAAACCATGAGGGTACTCGCGTGGCTTTGACATTATTTCGGAAAACTGAGGCTGGTTTTTGAAGGTAGATTAGGTTCACGTTGTTTAGGAATGGCAAACAAAGCAGTGACTGTGACACTGACTGAGTCAGAGCCACAGTGAGATAATTAAAGATAAGATAGATGTTTCCCCTTTATCAGGGGAATTTCAGAGCCATCAAGCAAAGTGTTTATCTGGTATGTCCCTTTCAAAATACGTGCTGTCTGTGTGCGTGTCCATACAAAGAGCATCTTTTGTAGCTCAGCGAGCGAAAGACAATACTGTAAAGGCTTTTTCATCAATTTCACTGTCTATAGTGAAGGTCAGGGGAATTCTCAGAGCATCGTTCATCAAAAGGTTTATAGGAGATCATAGCAACTTAATAGGAGAAGAAAAATGTTTTTAACTTGTATGCATGTTAATGTACACTACATGCTACATGCACAAAAGTACTGGGACACCTGACATCGACACTGCATTCAGATACATGGACTCTAATACACTGTTGCAGATATAACAGTTTCTACTCTTCTTGGAAGGCTTTCCACAAGATTTTCTGTGGGAATCTGTGCCCATTCATTCTGTAGAGCATTTATGAGGTCAGTCACTGGTGTTGGATGAGAAGTCCTGGCTCACAATTTCCGTTCCAGTTCATTCCAAAGGTGTTGGATGGGGTTGAGGTCAGGGCTCTGTGTGGACCAGTCAAGTTCCTCCACACCAAACTCACCCAGCCATGTCTTTATAGAGCTTGCTTTGTGCACTGGGACACAGTCATGCTGGAAAAGAAAAGGTTCTTCCCCAAACTGTGTCCACAAGGTTGGAAGCACGGTCGTTGTCCAAAATGTATGCTGTAGCATTAAGATTGCCCTTCACTGGAAGTAAGGGGCCTAGCTCAAACCCTGAATTAAGAGGTGTGTCCCAATGCTTTTATCCATATAATATATGCCTAATAATCCATGCGGTTTTAAATATGTCTCTTGGAAATAATATAATTTCAAGATCTACATTTGTTGACTATGATGTGTACCAACAAAATCAAACAAGTGAAACATAAAATGAGGGCTTAAAGTATGATGAGCCCTAAATAATTATCCCTAAAGCTCTCAGTGTTACAGCGATAAGTGATGCAGCATCTCACATTACCAGCACAGAGTGACAATTTTCTGCTTCAGTGGACAAATGCAAATGGGTAACACACCCACACACTTTCTGACACTGTCCAGATGTGTCAGGATTGAATTACATATCTAAGAAGTGGTGGTGACTTTTCCAGAGACTAACCTGTTCTAGTTGTGCTGGTTTCATAAAAGTTATATGAGCACAGGCATGAAACGTGATATGGGCACTGAACATTCCTGTCATCTGTTTATTCACCCAGCACTTCTCAATGCAGCTTTATTTTTTTTTTTTTATTTCAGCAAAAGTAAGCCACCCAAGGCAGCAGCTCAAATGGTTAAGAGGTTCAGTGATCAGAGGAAGTGTTACAACAATTCCATACCCACTCAGCTGTCCACCTCTGTTTTAAACTGTGGTCATATTAAAGGGCCCATATCATGGAAAAATGAATTTTCCTCACATTCTTAAGTTAAAGAAATGCATGTAGTATGTAAACATGGTTTCAGTGCGTGCAATTCATTCCTTAGTCCATACTATGTACTTTTTCCATACTATTTCTATGTATGGAAACTCATTTGCAGCTCATTTTATATTCTTTGTTTTTGTTATGTCACAAAAACCCACGTATTTACATACATTAGCTTTTTCATTTTCAAGGGTAGACTTGGCCAGGAATGGTTTTCTGAACACAGACACAATACAATGTGACCAGTCAGAAGTTTTGGGGGTTTTTTTTGTCAGTCTTAAAGGTACAGAACTAACAGCACTCTGTTTAATCCTAAGGGATAAAAAAGTGTTGGAAAATAGTCATGTAAAAATGAATTTTGAGGATATGGCCAGTTTAGGCAAGGGAAAATCAGACAAATGACAGGACAGCAGCAGCTAATATTATTTGAAGGGGGAAACAGATAATATTGTGGACATTGTAGATATTTGAACATAAATAATGGTATCAGTTCTAGCTTGGGAGTTTCAAATAAAAAGTATTTACATAAAAGCTCTTCTGTGGCTTTTGAATACAAACAGCTTTGGTATTCAAAACTTTGAGGATTGATCCAAGGCTCCTGATTTTCAAAGCCCGCTGAGTTGTCTATAAAGGCTCCAACAAATGACCTTCAACAGCACTTGTGAGCGTTAAAATATTTTATATTTTCTTATATGAGAACTTATTTTTTATGGACAATGTTCTGTATAAAATCCTATACATGCAGAAAAGCAGAACATGCAGCTCCTTATCATTCATGAGGAGAACTGAACTGGAGTTTACAACCCGTAGAAGCATATAGAGACTTACATGAACGATATAGTATAGAATCAAGCAAGTAATTAATGAGTCGAATAAGCAAATCAAATAAAAATTTTAACTCCACAATTATAGATCATACATGCCCTTCCAAGCATGTGACAATATCTCCCTGAAAAAAATCTGCAGGGATGTTGTTTCATCAGAAGTTGGCTGCATGTTCTGCTTCTCACAATCCATGTAATCCCAATTACAAATTTACACTCATCAGTCCATAAATCACAGTCCATAAAACCACTCCAGTTTCAGTGCTCTAGTGCAAATTGTCTTCTTTTTTGTCTAGTTTCATTTTCTAAATGACAGCTTCAATAACAGCCATGCATCCTTCCAGACAGAGTTGAACTGTCTTCTCACAGAAGAAGGATGGTCAGATGAAAGTTTTAAATACTGTTTATCTGATGCTGGTGGTTTTGGTGGTCTACCAGGTTTTACGCGGTTGTTAGGAGTCTCATTTTGTATTTGTCATAAATGTCCAGTTTATTTTCCTTTAATCATTTATCTAATCCCAGCAGAAATATCTCTTTTATCTATTTTAGATGCACTGGAAAGGCAGCAAAAGCTGCGTAAATGTTAGAGTCTGTCTGAAGGGTAACCTTGTCAGCGGGAGCTTTGGTTGCAGTTTTGTTGGGAGGTTGGTTACAGCTGGGATGGTTAATTGGAACTGGAAGGATAGAAGAGGTAAAGTGGCAGCAGGGCGCACAAGAGTCAAGAGGGGACAAATTAAATACTGATAGATCTCATTTCAGGCTTGGCGGTGAATGGCTTTGTGATTTTCTGTTAAACATGTTTCTGCTTTTTCTGACTGTGTAACATTTAAATGACTGTTTTGACTAGAAACTGAATAATAAGTGGTGGTCTCTGGTGTTTCATTTTACTGTATACAAATATATGTAGATGCCCAGGATCTAAACTGCTGTTGAGGAACAGGAGGCTAAGTAGCTCTCATTATGGCATTGTTTGCTTTCACAGAGCAGCATTTGGCTCTCACCAGGACTTTTTTTTGACATATGAGACGGGTGCTAGACATTAAATATTTAACAGCTCTTGGGCCATTTGTGCTTGGTGTGTGTGTGTGTGTGCTTGGTGTGTGTGAGTGTGTGTGAGCGTGTGTTATGGGCATGCTGCAGCGGCATGCTGTGCATTACTAGCTCTGCGGTGAGTCTCACACTCCTGCCAGCATGACTCAGTCACCTCATGTGTTACACCACAGCCTCCGCCACTATACGCCACTCGCACACCCCAGCCCGAGAGGGGGGCGGCATGCAGCAGATTTTTATTTGTGTGTGTGTCCCATGAGCGTCTCTGCCCACAGGATCAGGTCACACAGGTGATGACACGGCCTCTGTGTCTCTGAACCAGTGAAACAGCGCTGGACAGTGGAAAAACACCCAACATCAATGCCTTACTGAACTTACAGTGTTCCAAACTGCAAGAAAAATAAATAAATAATTAAACTCCATCCACATATTTTCATGGTCTGACCCTTCCGGACTTTGGAATGCACTTTGATTTGAAAATACAATGAGATTAAAGGGTTGGCTTAAAGGTATTAAAGAGAATCCCAGGCCCTGATTCACTCTGTGCATCTAAAAACACATGCAAACTTACTAACGCCCACAGGCTGACCTGAGAACAGGCTCTGTGGAGGGTCTTACTGATCTGGAGAAAATTACACTCTTTTTAAACTTCAAGCTTGTATTAGAGGTCCACATAATATGAAATGTCTACGATGCATAACAGCTAGAGTATCTTGTTCCGACATTAATTGAACCATGTCAAAGAAGACAGCGAGCATTAAAACTGTTTTCACATACAATAAAACGTATTTTAAAACATCTATAAACATAAGACTGATATAGAACACAGATAAAAGTGATGGCACTTTCATTTAAATAGTTGTTCTACTTATCTAAGTGGGTCCACAGCAGAAGGAAAAAAACTTAACCTGAAGCTGAAAAAAAAGCAATTTATGCATGTATCGTAGCAAAACAGCTGTTCAGTTCAATACTTGCAACTATAAAAGAAATAACCTGAGAAGCGGAACGTTTTTGCAGTGGTCTCTTTTTTTTTTTTTCCAGAGCCGTATTTTTGCAGATTTTAAATTAATTAACACATAATTAAACGGTGCTGGTTATGCAAGGCAGTACCTGAGGCTAATAGCTCCACACTCTGGAGAGCAGGTTTGAGCTAGCGATTGGTGATACCACTACCTTTAATACCAGTACCTTTAAATATCTCATTGTGCATGTTGAAAATTGAATTATATGTCATTTATTTTTCCATTTCCATTAAGTGACAGAGTGTGCAAGCATGTAGGATGCCTGCAGGTTTTATTTCTCAAAGTGGGGGTGGGGGTGGGCATTGTTGCCCTAATTCCTTTTTCTGTATCCATCGAAATGAAACACTCTGCAGTCATGTAATTTTGGCTTCAATTGGTGAAGATGTTTTGAGTAAGGATTGATTCTCAAGAAATCAGGAATCAGAAATGATAGTACTGATATTTATCATCTATACACCTGAGCGTGGTTACCTGCTACCACAACACAGATGGCTCCCTCAGTTTCCCAAAACTGAAAATGTTTTCAGTGCTATTCGTTAGAATCATCAGGTGGCTAACACTTCAGCTAAAGCGCTGCCTCAGCATATCAGAGAACCAATTAGATTCTTTATTTCTCCCAACCAAACATCTGGTTACACTCTGTCTTTCCTGACTCAAATACCAGTTACTGGACTTCATGCCCTCAGAGGAGATTTAATTTTCTCTGAACTTTCATTAGTCAAACCGAGCCTCCCTGTGATGTGTGGGTCTATTAGTCTGCTTAGCGCTAACTAGGACGATTCAAATCTGTCAAAAGCAGTCAAATGTTTTGTTTTGTTTTTTTCCCCCTTATGTAGGCAAAACTGAGAAAGTTATATGCAAATATAGAATATATTACTAAAATGTTTCCAATGACTCACACGCTTTTTGTTAAGGCTAGTAGCTAGCTATTCCATTTCTATCCCCTCATCAATATTAACTTAGTCTTTGCACTGGTAGCAGTCATGACTGGTCAGTATAACACAATAATTAGTGTCAGGTCTTGTTTACAAGTCCATGCTTCAACAAAAAGACCAGCATATAATCAAAATCACAGCAGGTACAATTTGAAAATTGACTCCTTCCAAAAAAAAAAAAAACATAATACAAGTCATTATTCAGCCTTACTGTTAAGCGTGCAATACTCATCAGCGTCTGCTGAAGTGTTATAATGGCATTGTTTTTAAGATTTAAAAATCCCTAAGAGACTGTGGCTTCTTTAAACAGAGTTCACTGAACAGGAAAAGCAAACTCGCCAACATTCCAACATAAAGACTAGGCGTCAGACAAAGGCACATCGCAATTGCGGTGCAGTCTACAAATGGTTGAGAAATATCCAAGGCTTTGATGTTGTTTCCTGCTCTTAGGCAGTTCCCCTTCTTTTAGAGGCAATTTGGAAGACAGTCCGGCTGATCCCAGCTCTTTCTCCACCACCCCTCTCATTCTCTCCTTTCCCCCAATTTACTCTAACTGCTCTGCCTTCCTCACGTTGCCAAACACTTGAGAGAAGACACAGGCAGATCCTACAAAACCTTTTGCTTCCTAGTAATAAACATAGGGTCGGTTTCTATTTCTGCCTCATTCAAATCTCCACCGAATAACCAGGCCAGCAGTCCAATGCTGTACACATCTGGCGAAACCGCTTATAATTCATGGGTAAACATGTTATGCTGTAAATCAATTAATACATTAATCATGTACTTTAGGAATGAAAACATGACATCGGGTTGTGCGTAAAACTTTTCAAGAAGAAACTTTGGTTTCCATGTCTAAGAACATGTGGAAACATTATGTCCAAGTGGATCTACCAGGGTTTGCAGAGGACTGTGACTTTCACATGAGCAAAACTGATCACTTCATTTCACAACTCATTTTAAGGTTTTATAGTTTATTTTTAATAAGTTAGGTCCGAGGTACATTTTAAAATTGTTTTTTCCATATTTTGATCTCAGGTCCATTAAGTCGTCAGATGTGTTTCTTATTTATCCTATTTAAAAACAAACCTTCAAATTAATTTTAAGGATCAGCATTCAGTAATGGCTCACATGGTATCAGTCAAAAGACGTTTGGCGTGTTGTGATTGCTTTTTTTGATTACTTTGCATTTCATGTTTTATTCCTGTTCAGCACATTGGTTCAGCAGCTGTATAAAATTTGCTTTATACATATATACGACTTACCTTTCTTACTTAAATGGCATGGCTCTCTGTTTTGTGCAGTTTAAAATTTGAGCTGTTTCTTCTTAGGGGTGCAAAACACAGGGCAGCATCAATGCAAACAGATGAATTATTGCACGCACAGAGTAAAATGCTAAGTACATTTGTGGTCATTGCCCAATGCCATATTGCTCATATTTGGTTTATGACACTTTCCCTACTGAAGATGTGTTGTAGACTACTGTGTTGTAGCCCATTTAGATTCATATTGACATATTTTTTTGGATAGCATACAGTTTACATATCACATTGCTACATTGTATAGTTTTTATTTGATTGGTTATGCTGATTCTAGTTTCTTCTTTTGTACTGTCCACTTTACAAATTTCCCACCCGTGGGACTAATAAAGGGTTCTCTTATCTTGTTCACTATAGGCTTGCTGTTACAACCATGCTGTTACAACTTTTTTTTTTTTGCTAGAGCAGATATAATTCAACTAATATCTCTTTGACATCTAAGCATCAAAAATAGCACGAGTAAAACCCTTTTCATCATCTATATTTCTTTGCAAAGCTTCAGAAAAATGTCAGATAAATAACCAGTCTACTACACTGCACACACATGTTAGTACTCTTTATTTGTAGTACTAGTAAATCAGGTCCTAAAAGGAAAAGTTTAGGCCTGTTGTAATATCCTTAGATGGTTTGGAAAGAGCCAATAAAGAACCATTTAGCTTTTGTAAACTATATACTTTTTCCCATAAGGCTGATAATATCAGAGGGATTTGGCATAATAATGGCTAATAGCTATAATATCTTACCTACATAAATATAGTTTAGAACTAGGACCTTTTAGCCAGCTCCTTAGTAAAAATGGTTAATATGGTAATAAAAATTGTTCCTGTGGTTAAACAGCTCTCACACCAAAAAAGGGACAGACATTTCATTTAACTGGAGTAAAACTATTTTTGGAGTAAAACTATGTATGTGTAACACAGTTGTTCTCCAAAAAGCAGAATGAGGAATGATCCCTTGGCAAGCACACCACACTACTCCAGTAAGAGTCCTTGAGCAAGATTCCTAACGCTACAGTTGGCTACACCTCAACATGATTCACTAGTTAGTCCCTCTGGACAAGAACTTCTGCCAAGTGCAAATTACTATTCAAGCAAAACACATCACAATTACTTGCAATTAAAATGTAATAAATATTCCTGAACATGTTTACATTTACATTTCACCTGAGTGTTCAAGAACCCCTATGGAATTACCCACTGAAGTATAAACATGAGCTGAAACAAATGTCTTCAGTCATTCAGCAACATGAGGAAGATCTGACAACTCACAAATTAAAGTAAACAAAAAATATATTAATTTAATTTAAAAAAAACAGGCTTAAATGGCTTAGAAAATGCTGCATACCTGAAAATGTCTACATTCACTGTTAGGCCAAAAGTTAGGAGGTTTAAAACAGAGCCAGGGTCATAATTTACCAAAGGATTACAGTTGTAGAATGTAGCATAGCAGTTGTAGAATGTTTTCGTGTAAAAAAAAAAACTTTTAATGGAGATTTGTGCAAAAAAAGATACACAAAATTACACAAAAAGTACGTAATCTCCACTGTTAAGAATGCAGGAGGATCTGTGATACTTTGGAGCTGTTTTTTCTCCAAGTGCCCCAATCTCATAAGGCATTAGAAGACATAAATCTGCATTAAACATAAATGTTGATATTATTTCAACTGTAAGCCTGAATTAATTTACCACTGTCAAAATAACTGTGGACAAAAAGATTTAATTTGTGTAACATATAACAATAACCACAAAGAATTGTTGGGGAGGGGGAGAGAGAAGGAAGGAGGGGCAAGGAGAAAGGGGGAGGGCATGAGAAGAGAGAGATGAGAAGGCAGTGAGGTGTAGGCTGGGGTTGGGTTGGGGAGAGAGAGAGAGAGAGAGAGAGAGAGAATAAGAGAGAGAGAGGCAGTGAGGTGTAGGCTGGGGTTGGGTTGAGGTTGGGTAAGAGAG
>JBBIGA010000002.1:10123336-10139231 GCA_037576975.1 Alestes dentex
AGAGAGAGAGAGAGAGAGAGAGAGAATAAGAGAGAAAGAGAGAGAGAGGCAGTGAGGTGTAGGCTGGGGTTGGGTTGAGGTTGGGTAAGAGAGAGAGAGAGAGAGAGAGAGAGAATAAGAGAGAAAGAGAGAGAGAGGCAGTGAGGTGTAGGCTGGGGTTGGGTTGGCGTTGAAGGGCTCCAGCTGCCCGGGTGTAAGGGTTAGTGGGACTTGGAAGCGGGGAGATAATCAGCTTTATTAGCGCTGCTAAAACCAATTTAGGAGCAGACTAAGGGGATCAGACGGGCCAGCTGTCCACACCACCCCCGCCTACTTCTCATCAGTGCCCTATTTCATTTCATTCAACATCACCACAGGAGCAACCTCCCTTAAGAACAGGTAGCGTAATTGAATTAAAAAGTTATCAATAAACAGCCCCCATTTTGGCCACTTATGTTGAAAGCTGACATCTCTGCCAGGAAAAAGCCTCATAATAGTGAAGGATAAATGAAAAATTAACACTAATAACCACTGACTATTTAGTCTTACTACTACAGTTTTTGTGTTTTTGTCTCAGAAGAAATCTCATGTACTGAAGAGTCAAATTCGTATCGCTGTTGTAATATCTGTATGATGGCCTGGAGCACTTTGAGAGTGATGGCCTCATGGTATTTCTGGAGCACTGTCTGACTTATAATGATATGGGGCGAGAAGGGGGTGAAGGAGTTGGGAGGGGAAGCTCAGAATGAGGCCAACTTCATTAGACAGAAGAAGTCTAGTAAAGCACTGGCCCAGACAAAACTTCAGCAAGTCTCACCTCAATCACTTTCCCGTCAGTGAGAGAGATTACTATCCCTCTCTCAGCCACAACACCTTAACAGGGAACAGCGTTCCTCTTGCTAGAGGAAATAGGCTTCTTAACATCTGCTTTGAAATCTCACAGGAAACAGAATTAGGTACCAAACACTGGCCTTACAGTGAAATGAACAACTCAGGGAACAGAATGGTGATACTGACGTGTGCCATCACAACAATAACAAAAAATTAGGGCTGGGCATTTCACGTTAACGCATTATTTACTTAACACCGACAATTATTTTATGGCAAGTTAATTCAGGTTTTTTAAAATCCTTTTAATCCTTGGTTTTATATTGGATTTGATGATATTAATGTTGAAGTTGAGATTTACAATAAACATTTAAGCTGCAGCTGTGTAACTGTGTTGAAGGGAGCACTGCTGTTAAAAAGCTCCTTATTTGATTGAAGTGATTGCAAACCAAATGCACTTTTGTTCACATAGCAGTACTTTTAAAATAAAAGTGCACAATGCACTTCTTTGAATTAATTGTTCAATTTTGTGTATAACAATGCAAATTTTAATCTTTGCCCAGTGTTACAAAAATTCGAAGCAAACCACAGCTAAGGTGCAGCGATTGCTGACATAGGGACAATGGAGATGATACACAGCTTAGTATCATCTCCATAGAAAAGCATTGCTCAATACAATGGGATGGTAGTGAGCAGCTCCACATGATCCTAAAGTCACCTAGTGGTTAGGAAGTTGGTCGTGGTTGTGGGTTCGAAGACTTCTTGCGGCGCCACTGAGGTACCCTTGAGCAAGGTGCCATCCCCACACACTGCTCCCCGGGTGCTGTGTTCCTGGCTGCCTGCTGCTTTACTTGGTGAATGGGTTAAATGCAGAGAATAATTTCATACTGTGTGCTGTGGTGTGTTCACATTTGATAAATGTACACTTTACATGTCAGTCATTATTATTATTTAGAGCTCCAGTAAAGTCCCTCCAGCAGTCCCTCCAAATGAATTGTCTAGACAATCTAAACAGGCGTGGATTCAATAACTAGGGTGTGGGTGTCACTGCAGGTTGCTCTTAGGAAGTCGTGTGACATCCTTGAACTAGTCCAGCATTCCACGTGGGGTGAACTGGCAGAAAGCTGTGTTATCTTGGCGTAAGTGTTTGGGTGACCCGACGGTGTATCCTGACCTAACTGCCTAAGCTGCGTCTACCTGTACAGTGTGACAGTCTGCATGTGAGTAACTGCCCACAGAAGGAAAACAGAGCCCACGTCTTCTGGGCCAAATCCAACTTAATCCACTGTTTAACGGTTGTTTAAACAACCTCGAACGTTAAGTGGGCTGCCTGTGCAAGTCTGAATGGGAGGCATTTACCTCATGCAAAAACAGGCACAGGGGGCCCTCGGGGGTCATCCAGAGCACCACTTAATGTGCACAAGAAAGCAACCATTATCACTCGCACACAATGCCACAATTCTCCATCTGCGTTATCCCTTTTGGTTCACGTCAGCTGAAATGAGCTGGTGATGCCTATCTCTGGGCCATGTATTGTTTCATTAAGAACTGAAGTGCAGCTGATGAACACCCATGTGCCATCTTATGACGTTTACCCCCGAGGACGGTAGTAGCTGATATCTAATCCTGGTGCATTCATGCTCTTATTGTTAAAATAGGTTATAGCGGGAGGGTAAAGGTGCAGGGTTTTTGGACATCTACAGTATGGTTCTAGGTGTGTCCGTGTGCATGCACGAGGGCTGAATGCGACCCTCTGTTTCTCTTGTCTTTATGATTACTTTCCGTGGTAATGTGGCAGCAGGCCTGAAAAGTGGAGAATTAGAGGAGTGGCACATCAACGCGTGGAGAAGGCAAACACGGCTGCTGGGCTGGGCTGCTAACAGGGCTTCAGGGGATAGAGTGATTTACTACATCTCTCAGCTGCGTTAGAAACAGCCCCTTGGCTGTAATGAGCTTCTGACATTGAGCATGTTTGTACAGTGTTTTCTTTTATTTAAGGGGCATGACACGCTGATTGCAGAACATTAGGACTATATATTCCCTCCCCTGCCTAAACACACCCTTTCAGTTTGTGGAAAGAAGTGTGAGTGAGAGAGGGAGGGGTAGAAGCAGGCAACTAATCAAACAAGTTTCACACATTGCCAAATGTAACACGAGAAGCACAACCACCTGAAGTACTTTTTTTAATTAAAAATCTGTAGAAATTAAGCGTGCCAATCGCAAGTTCCTCTTACCTCGTCAGATCACCACTCTTGATTCCCGATAATATGAATCCTCCAACACCTTCCATATAAAATCCACAACGTTACTGACAGTTCATTGGATTGGAAGCAAACAGGTTGTGTCCCCTCTTGTTCTTGCACTGGCCTGTTCAGACAGTACCATGGCTCAATGTACCCTTCAACTCCATCACACATTGGTTCCTGCAGTCTACTGGGAATGGACCAATGGCAAAGGGCTTTGTCAGACTGGTTCGGGCCAGCTGCTGAGACAGCCAGAACGCATTTGGAACACCACAGCATCAGCCATCCAGGTCTGTTACTCAAGTCAAATCCTTCAGTCTGTACCACAATGACCTTGCAGCCCTGACACTGCTAGGCCAGGATACAAACTCGACTGAGACAAAGATTTACCAATTTACCATAATAGCTACAAAATGCCTTCTAGGCCATGTTAGTGCAAGCCTCTGTTAGTAACAAGTCTCAACTTGCACTCCTAGAAATGACATGGAATCGAGATATGGATACATGATTTTCCAAATAGACAACTTGTCTGTAGATCTCCAGTCAAACAAAACTTTCAAAAACAATTCACAGCATTTCTACAGATTAACATTACAAATACAGATCAAGACCTGCAGAACCTGTTTAATTTAAGACCATGTGCAGAAGCTAGCGGATAAACAGAGAGAAAATTATACAGCTGAAGAAAGCATCTACTAAGCATATATATATAATAGCTAGGGCACTCCTGAATTGCCAGTACAAAGGGTTGAGCTGAGTGCAAACATTTAACTTGATTCATGGCCAGAGGTCACTTCAGACAGCCAGTGACCTGATGACCGAATCACACCTAATCCTACCTCTCGACTTAACACAGCAGAGCGTGTGGTACAGGTGAATCCCACGTAAGTGTGTCACCCACATGCTGAACCAAAACAAACGAGCTTGAGCCCCGGCTCACTTGAGGTAAGCAGACGTTTAAAGCAGCGTTTGTTCAGGCACAGGAAGGGCAAAGAGATCAAGAGATCCCTAATTGTCAAAGAGAGGTGGCATCAGTTAAAGTACTGATGAATGCGTGATCATGAGCAGCACACCATATACACAACAGTGTGGCTATTATTAAGCAGTTAAAGGAGCAATTCCTGAAATGACATTTGTGTTGCTGCAGGCACTCCCGTGTCAAACTTCCAGTATCGCTGCACCTTTTCCAGTATCTCATCCTTGACTTAGTAAATGAACACCATATGGACACTCCAGAGAGACCTGTGGGAAACAGGAAAAGAGAAAAAGGGAGGCATTAGATGACAGGTCCACTATTGTGGCCATCTGCAAAAAAAGTGACTTTGATTAGCAGCTGAAAGAGAGGTAGCCAGGCCAGCATGAGTAGGTTGCAGCTAAGATCACTTTAGTTCTACGATCTTTATATCTCATGTATTTAGGACGAGTATATTTTTTTTAGGTGAAAAAATAAAATGCAAAATAATGCTGGATATGCTGGGCCTTTTAATATCTCTTTTTACAATCTCTCTTCATCCCTTAGAATTAAACTTGCTGTTTTTGTTACTGATATGTGTAAAAGGCCTCTGAATGGATGCCCTGTCTGTTTTGCACCTCATTCAACAAGTATTTACATTTTTTATCCAAAGCGACTTCCATTCCCTAACTACAGGGGACAGTCCCTGGAGCAACTTGGGGTTAAGGGTCTTGCGCAGGAACCCAGAGGTGGTTTGCTGAAGGTATGATTCGAACCCATGACCGCTTGGTCCAGAGGCAAGTATCCTACCCACTGAGCTACCACCATGAGTCAGTGAGCTAAACTGCTGCTGGTGGAACAGGTAAGTATATATGAAAGCAAAAACTGATTATTATCAGTTATCTATGATACAGAGAATGGAACTGTTGATCAAAGCACATGGGCTCAAGAGGTTCAAGAATTAGACAACACAGCTTATTACATTTTGTGGAATCGCCATCCTCCATGGTCCAGGCTTTGCATAAGGCCGTAGCTGCATGCGATTGTCTACAGAGCACTACAATGGCAGGGACAGTTTCTCTGAAAGGGACACAAGGTTGCTGTTTGTTCCTCAAATCTCATAAGGTTCACTCAGTCTTACCCTCCTGGGACAGCTAGAGGCATAAACAGATAGAAAGCAAAAGCAATGTAAACAATGTAACAATAGGCAGCTCTGGCCTGCACTGCGTTATCCCTCTTGGGCAGTATGAAATCAATGGCTTCAGTAGGTGTTCATGCGTGAAAGCGATACTGTCCATCCTCAAGGGAGGTAATGAACACTAGCATGACATACCTCTCCAGGGAAATCACAGTGCATTGAAATCTGAAAAATGTGGTCCGTCACAGCTCACACACATAACAAAGCCTTTATAATGCCTCTGTTACTGATATGCTGGGGGGGGGGCTCAAAAGGGTTGTTGGGCAAATACACATTGTACTGTATATACATTGAGCACTGCTTTGTCACATACAGCCCTTTTGCCCTATCGTACCATTACGGCGGAGAGAACGCAACTGGGAATGGCAAAAGCTTTGTGTTCATTTGAGTTCACCTCTTGGGGGGAAGCACAGCTGACAGTGAAGGCTGTAACTTTGTGGAAAAATACCTTAGTTTTAACTCATTATTAACAACAGGGATGACAGATAGCAGTTGAAGGATGAGACAGAGCACTGTCAACACAGCAATTGGGACCCACCACTGGCAGTCATCCAAAAGCTCTTTTCCTGACAAATGAAGTTGTCATACTCACTTCAGTACTCTGAAATACAAGCATAAAGAGGAATACCATTTGACTTGTTAAGTACTATTCGGACAGGATTCGATTTACATGAGGAGGTAGGACTGAGTCATTTTTGTCCCAGAGGACATCTGTAACATTTATGACCAATTTGCCCTACATAAAAAATCCTAACATAAGGGTTAGGAGTGACTACTTGATGTGCTTTATGCCTTCACTCCAAAAAGAACTGAAAACATGTCAAATTTTCATTTTTCTGTTTGTCCAAATCCACCTAGCGTAAATACAGGGGGTTGTTAGAATAGGAGCATCACTTTTTTTAAAAACATACGAATTTACATTTTAGTGCTTGGCGCATTACACTTGAGGTAGGACAGTTTAAAGGACATATGGGCTTGATCTGAACCACAGAGAGCTCAGGTAAATGTTCCTTTGAGTACGTCCATGCATAACATATGGAATTCATGTACATGAGGGTTTGAATGGGATCAGTATAACCTGGGGTTAGTTCCACAGCTCTTTTTCCAGAAAGTAAAAGGCACCAGATTCTTTTCCGACTTAGATGAGTCCATAAAATGACTGGACTAGAGACAAAAATCATTTAAACACTGGTAAAAAAATTATATTACCCCTTCTAAAGGTAAGACGGAAAGTCATAGACTGTTATAGCTGAACACTGTGAATGTTTAAGTATCATCTCATTCGAGCCAGAGATGACAGGGTTTTGTCAGTGACTGTGCCAGCAAGGATGGAGAATTAAAGATGAAAAACAGTATAAACCGACTAGGGACGTAAAATAAAGATGGATAGAATAGATCTGTGTGCTATTGCACCACACCTGGAGTGATTGCATCAAACGCAGAGCAGAGTGGAAGATTACGGATAATTGTTTGTCCTTATGACATCATGATAAGTCAACCACATTAAGTATATTACTGTAACACAGATGATGTGGCCTGCCTCCGTCTGCAGTGAAAACATGTCTAGTGGGACTGCATTTCAAGTTTAATCCACTCGACTGTCTGGAACATTTCCTCCTCAACAAATCTGACTTAACGTCTAATCAAAAAAAAAAAAAAAAAAGGTCTGAAATGTAATACCCATAAATAAACAAACAAGCAGACACATACAAAACAGCTTCTCGCGTTAGTTTACAGTGGTCAGAGGCTGCTGTTCCTCTTGATTACAGGTCATTGTGTGGATGATGATGTGTGGCTTTAGCGGAGGTTTTTGCTCGCTGCATTAATCCATTGTTTATGGGAGAGGGGCGGATTCAGTCGCTGCCTCAGTGAAGGTTAGCTAGTGTCAGGATGGCTGTGCTCACACAGGCCACTTGGTCTAGACTCTGGTAGCATTTTAATGGGATTACACAGATTTGCAGTGATTAAACTAGTGGCCATAGTACACGTGGCACACTGCATTGCTTTGGCCAACAACACAACCTCTTTACATGTCCTGGGCCATGGCTTTTGACACTGCAGGCCTTGGCAAAGAGGCACATTTCCTGTTTATGTCAGTCTCACTTATTTTTTCAAACAAAAGCACACAATCTACTAGCTGAACAAGACATTAACACAATACATCACTGTACCACAGA
Organism: Alestes dentex; assembly: GCA_037576975.1. NCBI lineage: Eukaryota > Metazoa > Chordata > Actinopteri > Characiformes > Alestidae > Alestes > Alestes dentex. The sequence continues at coordinate 10,130,714 of JBBIGA010000002.1, forward strand.
CTCATACCCACACTACCTGTTTAGAAACCCTGGTGGAGAACGCTAAACAGTGTTAGGACATGTTGAAGCCACGGCAAAGCAATTCTGAGAGCCCAGCTGGATGAGTGAGGTTTAAGTGTTGAGTGATCCACAGCGTTGCGGGGAATGACTGCAGACAGTAGGGGGTTTTAGACAGCTCAGGCCTCGGGTCATTCTTAGATGGACCATCCGGTTTACAGACCTTTTTATTACAAGTATGCTAAAATTCCTGGAATTCTTAGGTCTCCCCCTGCTTCAGATTCCTGGACAAGACATCTGGACAAGAGTCGCACCAAAGGACACAAACCAAAGTATTCAGAATAGAATTCATTCACTGGTATACTTGTACAAATACAGTCATATCACAAATAAAGCCTTGTACAAATAAAGTCAGAGTCATGGTGACCAGGAGGGATCTGTACATTCTATGGTTCTCACAGAGAAAAAACTGGATCTCCAAAATTGTAACTCAACAGGAGAAGGTAAAAATGACTAAACTTTCAATATTAATTAAATAACAAGTTGGCATTTTCAAATTATGTAAAAATTATGTAAAAATGGTGATACAAAGTCCTGTTCTTACAGCGATGATAACAAAACTGCGCTTTGTAAACCACCTCAGCTTCTTTTTTCTCCTAATCAATCACACTCTATGACACTCAAATTCAGCTGGCCCAGGTGCATAATAAGCCTTTTGTATGACTTATTGGTCAAATGCCCAAACCGCCTACAATGCATGCAGGTTAGTAACATGAGAAGACACTTGTTGGAAAGGTAGCAATTAAACATGCTGATTTGTTCAGAGCACCATTGTGACACTTTCTAAAAGTCCTTTTTGAATGTGATTCATCAACACGAGTGGAATGCAGTTAGGAAGTAGAAATGTTAATGAGTTCCCCTCGTGTTTACGTATACCTAGCATTTACACAGCCCAAACATGCAAAAGTCTTTGAACATGATTTTAAGTACTTTGAACTTTCATCAAGCACACCTGTCAAAGGAGAAATCCACTCCCCGTCCTCCAGCAGCACAGCATCAAAGCAGCCACAAAGCATGAGTGTTGCGGCAAGTAGTGGAGGGCCAACTCATTCTTCTAGCTGTAAAGCCAAGGATGATAACAAAAGTGAGAAGGGGGAACCCACTAACCTCTGACCCTGTCTTTCAGAGGTGCTCCTGAGAGAAATCAGGTCTCCCTGCTGAAGCCTACGTGATCTCCTAAAGTCACTCTCAAGCCTTTGTACTTTACACTGAATGCTAAAAGCTTGAGGAAAGAATGTTAACAATCACACTAGGATCACATCTTCAAGGACAAGAAAGGGCACCTGCCTGTGTCCCATGTTAAGGCAATCAAGCAAAATCTACCATTGCGTTTTTAAAGATTTTACAGTTGTTGTTTGAATATGGACACGAAGATGTGACCATTGTGGCACACCTTTTTTTTTCCATAATAAACATTAAAAAAGAAACATTTGAAAAGGAAAATAACTGACCTTCCCTTGTTTCCAAGTGTTGGGTTAAACTATAGATTGTGCTGGAAAATCAAAAGATGCCACAGACTTTATTCCACTATGATGCATTTACTGTTCCTGAAAAATATCAGGGGCGGAGAGTCATCTACATTTTGAAAGAAAAGAGCCATGCACCAGAGGGCCTTTCCCCAGTGACACTGGCCTCACAAGGAGAGTTTCCTCCCTTTACATGCAGATGGATGCATATCTTTAGCCCAGCACAGATCAAGATGAAGCCCTACCCTGGGGTTCTTGCGACTCTCCCTGGTGTTTGAGCCTGCTTGAAAAGGAGCAGATAGTATTCAAAGAGCCATGACAAGACCGTGACGCACGAAGCCGCGGCCCTTTATCAGTTCATCTGAAAGCAAAACTCATCTGCTCATGTTTCTGCATCCCTGCAGCGGCCAAGAAAATGTTATACATTACAAATAAGCCATAATGAGAAATGGAACAGTCCAGAGTTCATGCCAAAAGATGCCCAAAAATATGAAGCAGAAGTTAACATTAAACAGGCACTTTTCAGAATGTTGTAAACATTGGTTTTGGGCAGTAATTTCTACATACAAATGAACAAAGATCTGGCAAGCACCTGACATGACCCCATTCCTCTTCTAAACAGAGTACTTAAATTCATGGAGGTATCTCTTCACAAGGAGACCCCAGATGAACATATGGTAAACTCGCACAAGGTTTTCGAGAAGTTTCTGCCCTAAAGCCTTTTATCAAGTAGAATGCAAATGACCAGATAAAAGAAGTTAATTCTAAACAGATCTGGCTCAGAAAACAACAGGATATGCTTACCAACACAACCCCACCAAAGGGTATTTCTGTGGTATAGGACATGCAGCTGGTCAAACCACCTGTTAACAACCACAACACCATTGGAATGTCATTGAAAAAAAGGCTTGTTTGTTCTCACTGCATTTGGTAAATTTGCAAAGCTGCTGCTCTTTTCCCAAAAGGCCACCAGGAACTGGAATCAAAAACAAAAAAATATTTGGGCTTTTTCCAAACCAGAGAGAGATACTGAAAACAGTGAGGAAGGTTTTTTTTTCTTCTTCTTTTTAAAAAGGGTGAACTGATGAGAATGCGATAAAAGGAAAAGAGCAAGTTGATGTGAGCAAATTGAGGGTCTAAGTAATAGTATACTGTGATCAGGCCTGTATATGATTACATGCTGCACATGGGCCCAAGTGCGCTTTGGCCACATTCTTACACGAGGAAAGCACCTCTTACTCATTAGTTCAGTTCTAAATGGTTTTGAAATGACGGTGGTGTTACAGACTTCTAACAAATCAATACAAAACGCATGGTTATCTAAATGAAGTTATTTCTCTGAGCACCTTAAAATAGCAATGGATACAAGCTCAATTATATTCCAGTTCTCACGAAGAGGAGGATTGTCGGGCAACCTAAGGAATACAGGGAGTCTATACTGAATCGAGAAACAAGGTTTAGAAGTAAACTCCTTTAAGGCCAGAGAACATCTCACAGGAAAAAAAAGGAGTGGGCATATGATCAGGAGCATAGCAGAAACTGTCCTACATGTTATACACCTGTCAAGCATGGACAATGGGTGGAGCAAGGGGGTCGTCATGCAGTTCAATTGAAGTCATCTGAGTTTCCAAAAATACAGTGGACAAGTTGCCTGGGGATTTTTCTTGGTGTTAGGTCTTTAACAAGGTCACACACTCATGCTGAGCCAAGTGTGTGTGAATGTGTTTAAGCACATAGTCGCCTATAAATAACTAGGAACGGGTGTAAAATATGGGTGAAACACGTCATCTGGAAAAAAGAGTCAGGATCTCAGGAGTAATGGTTCCTTGTACGTGTGTGTGTGTGTGTGTGTGTGTGTGTGTACAAATCCTGCATGACATATGTGAGCACATATGTGTATGTGTACACACAAACATATATATATATATATATATGTGTGTGTGTGTGTGTGTGTGTGTGTGTGTAATTGCTGTTGGACGCTGTTGAAAAAATTGTGTCCCCAAACTTTGAGACTATCAGCTTATAGAAGAGATCCTAGAGATCATACTAGAGATTTTTGACTTACATTTGCATCTTAAGTCAACCTTTAGACAACTGGTGCTGAAAGCCATTAGGCCACACAGTGCCAAGGAGGTCGTGACATAACATAGATCAGTATATTAACACAACGTATATTATGTGTGAAAGGTTAAATTAATATTTCAGCCATGATAAAACATTATGATTGACAGCCCTATCCATTATCAGGGTACATATGGGAAAAGAAATTGACAGATTTCCACAGTCATCTCCCTTGAATGAAATACTGTCATTTCCTGTGAGTCATGCTAAGGTAGTAACTTTGTGGATGTTATATAGACACATAGTAACAAGACAGATGAAGTGGCTTGGGATGCAAAGTTGTTTTGTTGATTTTTTTTTTCACAGCTGTAGAGGGCAGTTTAGTGTATTAAAGCTAGTTTTAACCAGACTAAAACGATTCTAAAAAGTGACCATCTTCGTCACACATGAACACACCACAGCACACAGTGTGATATTTGTCCTCTGCATTTAACCCATTCACCAAACAAAGCAATGGGCAGCAGGGAACACAGCACCCGGGGAGCAGTGTGTGGGGACGGTACCTTGTTCAAGGGTACACAGTGATGTCAGTAGTAGTCCTTGGATTCGAGCCCGAAACCTTCTGATCCTTAACTACCAGGTCACCAGCTTTAAAAAATCATTCCATGAGAAATGCTCCTTGGGACAAATCACTCATCACTGAAACCAGTGGTCATCAAATCAGCGATCAGAGAAAATAACTTAGTATGTGAAAAAAACAGGTGTTTTTTTTTAAACCTCAATATCTCAAACACTGTACCTTCATAGGGTTTAAAATTCTTTACAACATACACAGTTTAACTCCTATTTTGTTTGAATAACCCAGCAACGTTTTAGCCCAATGCCTGATATTGACATAGTGCTAAGCTGAATAGAGTTTATTTTTTAAGCAGTCTGGTAATTGTTTTATAATAATCAGTCTACATTAGCTTTCCTCCAGATAGTCGTAAATAAATGAATAAATAAATGTCATTTGTAAATTAACATGAAATGTGCCATTTTCAGAAAGGCCTACAAAAGCAACTAACTGCTTCCACCTAGTGCCAGCTTCGGTAATTTGCCTCTGGGTTTCTTCAGCAGTTTCACACGGTTTCATACAACAGCAGTAAACAACATCTCTATCATTACCAGAAACAAATAAGCAAAAAAAAAAGAGGAATTCAAGCATAACCACACTTACGGGAAATCCAGAGGCGTTTTTCCAGGTCACCGCCCCACTTCAGAGGCCTCTGGTCTTCCTCTCAGTGAGCGTCAGTTTGTCATTAGTGGGAAGGACTTTATGGTCAGGTCTCGTGCACTGCCACAGCCACTGTTAGCACGACATGGCAGGGTGAGGGAATAAAGTGGTTTATGAGTCACAGACGAACATGGCCTGCCTGTTTTAAGTTCTCTGATAAAATCTGGGCTGGGGTTCGCAGGAATGCATGTTGGATCTCAATCACTGATAAACTGTGCATCCAAACGTCCCTCTTTCACCCAACCACTTCTCACTGAATAACTGAATAGTAAAAACGAGCAATAAAATCAGAAATGAGAAGACATGTAGGGTCCATTTTCACTCCAGCTGACGGTGACTTTCTCAGCATCACTGCTTAAGACATGTTTCCTGTTTCTTAATTGAGTCACAAAATGGAACAACATCCCCCAGTTAACCGGCGTTTTGATGTGGTGGCGTCGCTCAAAACAACACAAACTTCCCCATGACAAACCAACCAAGTCCTAAATGACCAACAATACTTCCACTACTTTCACGGAAACTTTAGCATGACAAATCAAGACACTCTTTGTGATACCATCGGTCAGGCTATAAAAAAAAAAAAAAGATGGGGGCTCATTTAGGTTTCAAAGAAGTCTAGACACAATGGGATTCAGTGGGAAATATACACCGCCCTGCCCTAACCTCAACATGCAATGAAAGGCTGATTCCCATCAAAAAGAAAGCAAAAGGAATCATTTCTGGGTTTATGTTTCTTAACCAGTTGTGTAAAGACATAAATAGTGCCATGGGCCCAGTCATATATAAAATAGTGTACTCTAATTTTGTCTGGTGATGCTTGATTCACATTTTAATAGCACTATTAAGAAACATTATAAAGACCTTTTACTGTAATATTGGCCTCATCTCAACTCTCATCTCAGTGCTATGTATGGTCTCAAAACGTAGGGAAAATTCTCAAACAGCCAGTTCCAAATGACTGAGAGTAGAACAGGGGCAGTTAACACCCTATAGAAAGCGAAGGCTAGACAACCGACTGAAAAATACCTGAGGCCTGCTGCAGGTCATCCGGATGAACCTTAGCTAAGCCCCAACAAGCCCGACTTTTGTTACACCTAACATGCTTTCAAGCACAGTGTGTCAGCTATGGGTTGTGAAAGGCAAGCATACACAATTTACATTACCCTGTGACAAGTTTAAGGAAGGCAAACACATTTCAAGCAAAAAACGCTTAAAAAAAAAGATGGCCTTTCTAAACTAAAGGAATGTAAAACAGACATTAACTTCGCAGGCTAGAGGGAAAAAGTGAGCAGCCTCACCAAATGTAGATGGATGGAAGTAAACAAGCAGACTTGTTTATGTAACGTAACTACAGGATGAGTATATGAATACGGCTGTGTTCACTTGACTTATACTATTATACTGTTTACGCTGGCTGTACTGTCTATCCTGGTTATGCTGTTTGAACAATCTTCTAATACACTGCATAATTGTTTCAATTGTTGCACATTTCATCATATTTATTTCCAATAACATTGTACATTGTACAATCTCATTCTTATCTTATGCTATACTTCTTTATTTGTACTGTTTTGTTTATTGCACAGTGTCTTATGTCTGTTGCACTGTGTGTACAATGTGGAACACTGTGGAAGCTCCGCCATTTTGTCTCTCTGGTCTCTGGATTGGACATTCAGAAAAATTACCTCCTGACAGAATGTGGCTAGATTTTTTTCTACCTCACATTCATTTTAATAAACTGTATGGTTTAGTGATGCATTAGACAATGTTAAAAACAAGGTGACAAAACAAGCTAAACAAGCCATACTACCACTCAGCCATGTGCCCTGCACATCTTGAAGAAGCTGTACATTCTCAGTTTGAGTTTGTAATGAGATTTTCGCGACTGTTTCACTGAGATACTACAGCTCTCCTCCTGGGACTTGGTTTAGAAAATGGTTACAATTGTCACTCAAAAATTGTAAAATTAACATACACTATATGAGCAAAATTATTGGGACACCTGACTATTACATCAACAAGGACATTGTAGTTAATGACATTGGATTCAAATCCAGACTTTAATATGGAGTTGGTCCCACCTTTGCTGCTATAACAGCTTCCACTCTTCTTGGAAAACTTTCCACAAGATTTTAGAGCTTCTGAGGGAATTTGTGCCCAGCATTTATGAGATCAGGTGCTGATGTTGGATGAGAAGGCCTGGCTCACAATCTCTGTTCCAGTTCATCCCAAAGGTGTTGGATGGGGTTGAGGTCAGGGCTCTGTGCGGGCCAGTCAAGTTCTTCCACACTGAACTCATCCAGCCATGTCTTTATGGAGCTCGCTTTTATGCACTGGGGTTCAGTCATGCTGGAAGAGAAAAGGTTCTTCCCCAAACTGTGTCCAGTTGGAAGCAACTGAAATACTGAAAAGCAATGTCATTTCTGGTTTGGATTTGCTCAGGAGCACTAGAGCATGTTCCTGAACAAATCCAAAATGAATGGGTTTATATTGAACTTCTATGCAAAACCACCTTTTCTTAATAGTTATTCATTTTGCACAGATAAATGCACTTGTTTTCTCAGTATAAATTATTTCCACACTACTGTGATATTTTAAAATGCTCCAGTCACAGGATTTTCTTACAGTGACTTGTGTACATTCAGCTCACCAACTAATCAGTACTCAAGAGCCAGAGAGCCAACCAATCAGCACTCAGCAGCCAGAATACTAGTATTTTTCTGCCCAAACTTAGTTGTTGTAGAAAAGCAGAAACATGTTTGTATTTTTTCACTTTCATATAACAGTTTCTACATGTTGTAACATGTAAAAAATCTGATTGAAAAAAGAAATTATATTAATGAACATTTTTATGTGTTTAGCCCCATTTACCCATTCAATAAGGACATTTTTGGTCATTTTGGTCATTTTTGCCAGAATGGGAAGTGACCAGAGTCCTCTCAAACTGGCCCTGACTATCTGATCTTTACTGCCCCATGTAGCATCTTAAAGTAAAGTGGCCTACTATAGTCACACATGGACACACCACAGCACACAGTGTGAACAATGTGAAATTCTTTCTCTATATTTAACCCATTCACTAAGTGAAGCAGTGAGCAGCCAGTAATGCAGCACATGGGAGCAGTGTGTGGGGACAGTACTTTACTCAAGGGTACCTCAGTGGTGCCACTAGCAGTCCTGGGATTCAAACCACCAGGCCACCAGCCGTGTCAGCTGTTATTCTACTCGCTTATCGGTGAAAACACATAGCTTTTAAGGTTTGAAAACCTACCACACTACCATACAGATGTTTATCTTCCAGTTTGTTGTTTGTATTTCAGAGCAAGTTGATGCTGGACACTTTCTGGATGATTTCTTTACTTGCCAACTGCACTGACCTGAGCCTGAGGAGAACAAAGTTGCAAACATCCCTTCTGTTCATTCTGCTTTTTACTCCCTACTGAAGGCCTGTATGCTTGTGAATGGCAGAAAATATGTTGATCATTTATTGTCTTGTCAGTATGTCTGTGGTGTTTGTCAGCTTAATTACCGTTGTGTCACTTTTAATGAATCTATGTGACTAATAACTTCAGGCTACAAATAGTTTGTGTGTGTGTGTGTGTGTGTGTGTGTGTGTGTGTGTGTGTGTGTGTGTGTGTGTGTGTGTGTGTGTGTGTGT
>JBBIGA010000002.1:10148645-10218061 GCA_037576975.1 Alestes dentex
CCCAGTGAGGCAGGCATGCGCGTTCAGTTCGTGTGTGTGTGTGTGAGTGTGTGTGTGTGTGTGTGTGTGTGTGTGTGTGTGTGTGTTTGTGCGTGCGTGCAGGAGTTTGAGGATTCATACGAGCAGCGGCTCTCTCGCTCCAGAGTGATGGGGCTGGCAGGAAAGGCCACCTAAAAGCTGCGATCGTCTCTGCAAACTCTGGAGGACATTCATGGATTTCCAGCCCGGACTGAGAGCGAAACCTCTTGCGTTTACTTTGCGTTCAGAGTTGGAGGAGAGAAAAGTTTGGAGTCGAGCTGAGTGAGTGAAAGAGTGGACCCAGCAGCTCCAGCAGCAGAGGTGAGCTCCTCGTTTCGTCAATAATACACCGTTTTTTGCTTATAGAGCATTCTCATTTCACAGCAAAGGAGGGAGAACCCAGAGAGAGGTGCTGTCACTGCACTGAAATGCAGGAGTAAAAGTACAGCGAGTACAGAAGAAGTACTGAAACTACTGCAGGGCTGTAGGACTGAATGAGTTCGTGCGTCCTATATGGATCAGCACAGCAAGTTATTCTTCACTTTTAGGATCTTTTGGTCTAAAAGAAAGGGTTTAAGCTCAAAACTCAGAGATGTACAGACCAGTAGCAGAAGATGCAAACCAACAAAACAGAATGACAATAATACAACAGACTAATGCTATGGACTAAATTATGTTAGGATCTTTTAGCCTAAAACAAAATGTTTAAGTCAGAGAAGTACTGATAAGTAGCAGAAGAGTTTGAAAGCTTGCGAGTTTGAATACAGAATGACAACAAAAGAAATGTACTAATGTTGTGGACCAAATTGTGACTGAGTAAGGATTACTTAAAGAGTACTTTCCTTAGCAATGTACCTCTATGGAAGTAAAAGTATCACTGTAAAAACACTCAGGAAAGTACGGACCCATTAAAAACATACTAACATGTAGTACATGTGTCTTAAGGCTTGTAACTGGTTACTGTTGTTCATAAATGAAGGCTGGCTGGACTTTTAGGGGCTTGCTTGTAGCCTCAAGCTAATGGTAGCAGTGTGCTGCAGACTTCACACTTTTACAGAACCTACAACTTCTTCAGCTTCTTTTGTGAGAAACTTAGTAGCACTTCCAAAACATTGAAAGATATTTTTTTTTTTTAAATAAACTGAAACTAAGTTAAGTAGAGTTTAAAAATGTTTGTGCGTGTGTGTAGATATTTTTAACGCTGCAAAATCGGGTGTGCAGCATGTCTTTTTTGATTTATATAGATTTCAGTGTCAAATATCAGCTCAAAACCTGAATAATCTCATGACTAGAGATGTAAACAGATGCAACTTTAACATACATTTGCACACTGATGACGATCCAACCTGCAGACACTATTTATTTAACATGGCTTCATCACACCAATCCAGGGTTTCATGCTCTATTTTTTGTAGTTTGTACAATAGTTACGTAAACCAAAAATGGATATAGATCCATTAACATGTAATGCAAACAGTTGTTAAACTTTATCAGACTTTTAGTGCTACTGAAGCAACTTTTATGTGTTGTTTCAGTCCCGTTCTATCTAGTTTGTACAGTGTTTTAAAGTTTTAATTATTCACATTTTTTCTGTTTTTCACAAATAATTTGGCCAAATAATCTACTCTGCGTTTTTCTAATGTCTTACCTCTGGACATACGATGGTGTTCTCATATGATGAGCGCATATGATTTGCCACAAATGTGCTGTATGAAGACTGTTTGGCTTGCTGTTTATCTGGCTTGACAGTTAATTGATAAAGCCAAAGGGTGATGTGGTTTAATAGTTTACATGGATGAATTATAGCATGTATGCAACTTCAAATTGCAGAAATGCTGTGTGTGTGTGTGTGTGTGTTTTGGGTATGTGTTAAATTTAATGTGAAGCCCCAGTTGAGTCTATTAGCATAAGAAGAAAGGTCTTAGTGAATTTGCCATTGTGTGAAATGAGGAGTTCCAACAGTCAGAGGCAGAGCGAGTGAAAGGGTGTAAAGAAATGATCGGCTATTCAGATTATTCAGCCCTGCTTGGGCTCCGGTCATCAGCCTCTGTGACATAGGATGGCTGCATCACTTTCATCTTCCAGGCCTGCTTTTCTTGCCCCCCCCCTCCCGGTCTTTCTCTCTTTCTGCCTCTCTTGTGTGTGTGCAAAATTTAATGAACACTGGAAAAAAAAGAGGACCTCAGAAAACAAACATGAATACCATCCCCTACACAGTGGCAGACAAGGTGCAGAAAACTCATGTGACAGTTTTCAGTGAGGGCAACTCCAAGGTTCGCGGACTAAATGTGCAGGACTTCAGTTTGCGTCCAAGTCAAACTGCAGGCATGTCGTGTCACACGCGCTGTGTATTAATCTTTTCTTCATGTACCGAGCCAGAACGTGGAAACAATGAGCTTAGTTTGGTGTTTTATTTCAGACTGATAATGTTCACCATTACAGCCTCTAATTTTAATTCTGATTACATTGGCCAAAAACTGGCAAAAATTCAGTTGCCTATTTAAACAACAACAATTAAACCAAAAGTAAGTGACAGCTGGCTGTTCAGCTCAAAACGTCACGTATAATTATACAGAATTTTGCAGTTGTAGCAGCAGCATTAAAGCTCATGATGAGTTTACATACTTGGCTGGTGTTATCTATAGCATAAAACTGCAGCACAAATTGGCCAAAATGAAAATAGTAAAGTGGATGATTGTAAGATTACAAGCTACTCAATAGCTGCATACAGTGAACAAACAAAGGACAATTCAATTGTTAATTACAATTATTGACTTGCCACATAATCATCTGTTAACATTTCATGATTGTGACAGGCCTCCTGATCTCACGATCTTGGCCAAGTCCCATCATGCCTCCCTTTTTTTGTCACGTTGCCCAAACCCACATTTGAGGACAAAATAACACTTACTGTTCAACTTGGATGAAAATAAATAAAAAGACAACGTAGCTTTGAAGGGTCATTGTACAGTGCGTGTATGCTCAGCATATGCACTGAATGTAAAGAACATTATTTAGTGGGCATGAGCTCAGTTTAAACTAGGCACTGCTTTGTTCTGCAGACTATGTTTGTGGCAGGCAAGACCTTGAAGCTCTGAGCTAAATAGAGCTGCTGAAGTACACTTGATGGAACTTAAATCATTTGAAATTATATGTCCCTCACAAGCCTTCAGTGTTCCTTCCTAATGTTGAGTTCAACTGGAGATGAGGCCAGGGCAGTGGGCCAACAGAGAGATATGAAGAGTGCTAACGGCTTACATTTATTTACCCTCTCAAAGGGTGCTCTTTGAGTTCCAGCTCCTAAGCACTGGCCTTCGGGGCTAAGGACAATCCCTGCATTTTAGCGACTGGTGTTGGAGACCTTTCCAGACATCTGCTTCATTCTCTCATTAGTGTCTGGGGTTAATTAAGACCACATCACATCCGGTTTTTCGAGTGTGGATAGGATCCTTCATGCTTTTCTTCCCCCACTCATGCACAGCTACTAGGGCATTGTTAAGCGCTGACATTGTTCACTCCAGGCCTGTCATCAAAGAAACCAATGAAACCACACACTCATCTGTGTAAGAAATGGCCTCAATAAGACTTTAATAAGCCCCTAAAAAGTGCATGGCAGTAATAAGCACCGGGCCCTGCGTTTGATTGATTGACCTCATTAGTCATTTGGAAACTATGCCAATGCTAAGAAAATACGCCTACTTACAGGCCACCGGTTTAGAGAAAGTGACAGAAATGGCCTTTATGTTGACTAAAATATTAGTTCTTTCACATGTCATCCTGGAGATAACATCAGACGAGAAAGAAGGTGTGCTTTTGTAATTGTGTGTGATTATTATATCCTTATGAATTATGAGGTAAGAAGAAATGAAGTTGAAAAATTTGTTCTTTACTGTTCACAAAGGGGCATGATAAAACGGCTGTAAAAATTCATTTTCACAATTTAGTATGCGATGAACTGGAACAAAGTCTTTTTCAGAATATAATAAATGGTTAAAACAACAAAATGAGCTTTTCCTTCTGTTCCCTCTATTTGCTTTGACCTACAGTTTACTTTCTTTTGTGTTCTGGCCTCCTACACTGAAATGAAAAAAAGAAGTCAGCAGATGAAGTCACAGACACTGTTTACACAAACTTATATATGATTTGTTGGAGCTGGGCATTGACTGCATCCACAGAGCACTGTTAACATTTCCCAAACCACACATCCACCTGTGATTCATCGAAGCCACCAGGCAGAGAGTGCGGAGGATGGACTCAAATTTATTTCATTGCTCGACCAAGAGTAAACATTACGTGTTACCAAAATTATACATCTTTTTGAGCAATAGAGCCCATGTAGGGACAGCTGGTGGTTCTACGATGTGTAGCTCAGCGGAGCATCGAAAGACCATGTGAACAGTCGTCCTTGCGATTAATCATTGCTAGACCACCTTTAGAATGAGCTAATGCATGGAGAAGATGGCTCCTACTCAACTTCTGACTCATCGAGAAGACTATGAGATGGCTGGAGGCACTGTGAACGCTCAGCACCGCGGATTACCACACACATATATCCGTGGTCTTGAGCGTTTGCAGTGCCTCCAGCCATCTCATACTTTGCCAGCTTTTGAATCAAAATACTGCAAAGTATCACATGCTGTGCCTCTCTGATGACTTTTATATACCAGTTAATTAATACCTGAAGTGTAAATGTAGCCAGATGACAAACTGTTACATCAGGGGCAGCCCCATGAGAGCAGCCGGTAGTGAAAGTATCATCATAGCGTTCATGGTGTCATCTTCATGCCATTTATACCCTTCGCTGACACCGCCTCAAACAATGGCACACTGTTCCAAGTGTTTGTTGTTGGCGCTAATCTGATGCAGAAGCTGATTCTAAAATGTAAGCAGCACAGTGGAGACTCCGTCAGGGGAGTCTTCTGTTTGTGCTTCCAAGACTGGATTATTGAAAGTGCAGAGGCCAACGCAAGTGAGCTGTGATTTATCGGGTGACCTCCCGTAGCTCCAGACAGGGCTTGCCAGGAACAGAGTGGGTGGACGGATCTCCCTGTTATGCTCCATAGGAAGAGCGGGACCATTGGAGGTTAGCTGCTGAACCCCTGCCAGGCCACAGACTCCTCTCCAGCCGGGCTGGAAGACGAGCGAGGACATGTTGAGCGAGGGGAAGCCATGTGGTAGTCTTTAGCAATCGGCCCGCCCCGCTCTCTGACACACGTCCACTCCCGCTTGTTGGCCTCTAGCTGAACGCTGTGCTGGGCCCTGGCCAGGCCGAGGCTGCTCACGGAGGAATTCACTCATTATGCGCAGAGAGATTAGGATCATCTGCGTTCTTGTCATCATCTTCCTAAGCCATGGCGTGACTTAGGTGTATGGCTGTGCACCGCGTAGGCTACAAAAATGCACTTCTCAGGATAAGTAAAGCAGTCCCAATCTGGATTAGGAGAAGCGTCACTTGCAGAGTGCTGGCTTCAAACAGAAGGAGAAATGATCATACTCCTGTGAGTTCATAGTACAGTGACTTAAAATAGTCAAATAATTTACACCCTTGTCTAGGAGTAATCAAAGAGTAGATTCCATAGCCCAACAGGGTCCCATTTCTTATTTCGGTATTTGTGAACTCTCTGTGTATTACTGCACCTTTTGGCTTCCATTGGTGTGATTTCGGCAGTGCAAACACAGACTAGGGAAAAACCACAGTAGATGGGTTTGTTTACTGCCTGACCAGTTTGATGAAAGAGAAGATATTGAGGTTAAAATACCTTTGTTCATTAAACATTCTAATATACCAGCAGTAGGATTGATAACATAATTCAGTAGGTATGCTAGATGCATATCCTGTATGTCACACATGTCTGTCCCAAATGCAAGCTTGTAAATCTAGCGCTCTCTTGCCATATCCATCCTTGTGTTGTTTGGTGCTACATTCACCTACAGTTGTAAGTCACTCTGGATAAGAGTGTCAGCTAGGTAGATATAAACTGTCCTTCTTGCAGCAGGCGAATGAATAAGCCACCATCCTTGAGCAGTTGGTCTGTAGGTGATCTGATCAGAGGTGTTGGGGTGTCAAGCAGCTGGTATTGTTCCCCTTGCTGCCCTGACACACACACACACACACACACACACACACTGCGCATCAGACAGCACAGCCCCTCTTTTCCTCCCCACAGCCAACACACTGCTGACTCACAGCTCAGACAACAAACCAGGACACAGATGGATGTCTCACACTGAGCGGTAAAATATGCTCACCCACTGCGATAGTGCTGAGAAATCTTCAGAGTGACTCCATAGACACAGGAATCTGACATTAAACATGGCTAATTGCTGAGTGACAGAAGTCAAGAATGTGCTTCATCTCAAATAATTTCATTAAAATGTCACAAAAATAGTGGAACTTCATAAGTTACTCCTGTTTTTGTGGATATATTTTTTTCACTTATACACTTCATCCCACAAGGGTGTATTACTTCACCATTTCAGACAGTGTAAACAGTGTACAATGTGTGGTTTCTGTGCTTCCCACAATGACTCTCTCTGTCTCTTGATGATAATTGATAGACTAACTTCTACATTGTCTAAACTTCCTGGAGCTCATTTTGTTGTCAGGATCAGGGACAAAGTCTCTGCAGTGGGTGCGGTGAGTCATGCTCAGAAAGCCAAAGAAGAAATTTAGATAATATTCAGTTCATTTTCAGACATTTAAAAAAAAGATAGTTACTGTACATGTTTTGGGGTTCTAACATTCCTCGTTAACCCTGATACTATAATCCTGACTGTGTGTTGGTTTGTGGTTGAGATTCTCAGCGTAAAATATCGTTCCTGCCTTACTTTTTGAGCCATATTCAATTTACTGCGCTACACCACATGCATTCAAAACGTTACACAATGGCCATGGTTGCCTACTCAAATGTGCAATTAACATTTTAATAAAAGGAAGTATCGCTCTGTTGTTGGTTCAGGGTGAGCGGACTGACAGCTGAGGCTGTGACGAGAGAGTGCTAACAACACGGCTCAGTTTTAGCGACCCGAGCAAATGGTGTTGAGAGGAAAGAAATTCTTTCATGAGCTTTGTGATGTGAGAAGCAACAGCTGTGGCTTCAGAACTCTCGTAGAGTGTCGGCTAAGTAAGCCTTACCTTGTTTCGAAACCCCTTTTACTGTAAACACAAACCTCGTAATGATTTCGTTAGCACCTCAGATGCACGCAGCTCCATTTCTCATGCAGCCGGAGCGTTTGACTTCAGAGAGGGATTCCTCCTCATGCTTATGTGTAGGTTGCGAAGTCAACATCTGTTTTAGATTGGATGTGGACAAAGAGATCAAGCACAGGATATTGCATTTACTGAAGGCTTGATGGGGGGAAGGGAGGTCTCATCCCTAATACTTTGGCTGTCTATTTGACATTTTTCTTGGAGGTCAGTGATGTTACTGACGCAAGCCAAGCGCCAACTCATCAAAGCACGCTTGTGTGGAAGGCACTTGGGCATGTTCTGGTTGTGTTTAGCACATCTGGCTTCAATAGCCATTCATATCTACCTCAGTCTGGCCCAGTTTGATTCACTTGAGGAAGATTTTTTTTTCTCTCTCTCTCGTTTTGGAATCTCAGGTAGCAAATATGCTATCTCTGTCACGAAAAAGCACCTGCACCTTTTAAGTGTTTGCATTTTACAGGAATCCAATGGAAGCACCAAAAAGATTGATATTGCCTACATTAAACTACATTAATATTGCCGTTGGCCAACCAAGCTGAAATGGAATGGAAAACAAAAGCTAAATTGAAATCTCTGATTCCACAGTAAATTTAGTATGTCTCCTCGAGGACGAGGCCTGAGTGTGTGTTCTGGAATGCCATGAAATATAGTTCCCCTACACTATTATTTTGACATAAGAGCAAGGCGGTGTTATACTGCTGCATGACCTCAAGGGAAAATGCTGGTCAGTAAAAAGTGAATTAAATTAAAGGTTTCCACAGCACTCTTACTGAAAAGAGGAAGACCACATTGGTGGATCAGCCACAGTGGTCAGGGTTGACCTAAAAAAAACATCTGTGTTTCTGTCTGAATTTGGTTGGGTTTTTTTCTTCTTTTTGGAAAGAGAATAAATGAGTTGTGCACTTGTATATGGACTCTATATGGTTCTCAATAGTGTTTGTAGAGTGAATATTGGGCAGGGGAAAAGGAAAGCAAATGTTAAAATAATGAAAATAAATATAACACCTGGTGTAGTGACCAGTTCTGGAAAATGTGTTTGTGCAGTGGGAAAGGGTAACCAACACAGAGCAATTGATATTTGAAAACAATAGTAAATGTATGTCCTTGATTCATTGGGGCATTCCATATGATTCAACTCCAAACAAGAATTGTCTTTGTCTGAGGATGACTTAGAGACAGGAAACTTCACTTACCCTGACCTGCTTTTAGGGTCATTGAGTATGACAGTGGACCTCTATCTCCAGTGGCTCCCGTGCCAAAGATATGGGACAAAGAAGTACTGCGAAACTGAACATTTCAAATTAAAGAGTTTGCTTTGATGTGTGTTTGCATTCCACAAAGAACTGGTGAAAGAGTTGAGCAGCTGGAATGGAATGAGACTCCAAGGCAAACAAAAATTGACTTGTCAAAAAAATTCATTTGGACTCTTATTTTATATCCCTGTCATACGGGTGAAGGGCCTACAGTTGGTCCTGCAATGTTTAGTATTATAGCAAATCAGATACATTCAAACTCCGCTGCCTTGCCAACTGTTCTATTGCCAAAGTATTGTCAGTAGTTTCAGTACTATTGCTCCGAGTGATGGAATCCAGTAAGGACTTTTTTTTAGCCGTGCGCTTGCCTGAACTGCTTGTTCCACAGGGTCAGGGAGGTTGCACTTTGTATTTCTGGGTTTGCCCATTCTCAACTAGGCCTGTGAGTATAAGGGTCCCCTGCACACCTGTTACTTCCTTTCAAAGTGATTACAGCCACAAAAGGAAATGGTCAGAGCTGTCCGTCACGCATTCATTTCCCCAAATCTCATTCAGTGTGAACTTCTTTGAAAGAGAAAAAAATGTTGACACTCTGAGATCCCACATAATTACTGTTTTTTTCTCTGGAATCACCAGTCATTCTCATTACTTAAAGTGAAAAAGGAAATGCTTTGAAACCAACAAGCAAGCAGATAACAAAGGGTTTGTTGAGTAAATTGCCTGTCCTTCCTTTGTGAAACTAGCAGCAAGATGAATGGAAAAAGGGAGGGAAGGTATCAAAGGTGTCTGTGTTGATTTTAGTTCATTTTCTTCCTCACTAATATGCTGAAACAAACATTTGGCACCTGTAAGCCATGAGATTGAATGTAACTGGCCTGAAAGATAGTTGTGGTCTAACTGAACAAGCTCAGCAGCAGAAGGAGAATGAGAGCAGGGGGCTTCTAGGGAGGATTAGCCCTCCACCCTGCAGGGTCTCATAGACCCCAGTCACGTGGACTTGAGGTTCTGATCCTTTTCACACGCTGCACTTGTCAGAGCAACCATCTAGAATGAAAGAGGTGCTCTCTTGTCGTTTTTCCGCCCTCACCGCCACCTGTCCACTCGGTTCCTGACACCTGTACTGTCCCATCAGCGCTCAGTAGCCCTGTCAAAGGGTCAGTCTCTGCCTGGTGCTCCGGACCATGATGGAGAAGGGTGCATGTGTTGTAGACATCTAGAACTGAGTGGGAGAAGTACTAATACCTTGTTTTGTTTAACATCTTTGCAATGTTTCTCTTCCAAAGCGGGCTATATTGCAATCGTTCCTTCTTTCTGGTGCCAGTTTTAGCATGGTGGAATTTGGACACTGTCTTCAAAGATTAATCTGTGCCTTGCCTAATGATTTTGCTAATGACATGGAACAAGAACAACCTTGCACAGTGAGGGCCCAGGTTACTTGGGGGGCAGTTCCTTTGGAGGGCGGTTTACAAATGTACATAATGTTATAACTGGCCATGAGTCATTTGGTGACAACAGAAAGATCACAAGTCACACACAGCAAGAGTGCTACATTGTCAGGGGTTATAAAGGAGCCTTTTGAAATCAAAGTTGTTTAGTAGCATCTCCAAAGAAAAGTCTAAAAGAGGCGTCAATGAGACAGGACGGCAAATGGACTTTCTTGGCTTACAAGAAGTGAAACAGATGCCGTCCAAGCCCAACAGCCCACCTCTAATCGGCTTACCTTGGCAGTGAAATCTGCCACTGGCAGCCCTGAGAGGTGATGAATATGGTCTATGTTCGTCTTACAGGATGCTGACCATAAGGAAAATGATATTTGGATTTGGCATGGTTAAACAGCAATGCTTATGCATTGCTTGTAGACCACTAACACGCTGGTTTCAACATGACTCCAAGCTTATTTCTACTCACAATTATAGATTGAGGCTCATCATGAATGAAGCAATGCTATATTTGCTATTACCAACTGTTCAAAATACAAGTTCGTGTGAACTGGAAAAAAAAAAAAAATCTGAATGTACCACAGATTGAAGCTGTCTGAAACCCTGAAACCATTTTCAGTACGTTGAACGAAAACCATTTCCTTGGCTAAAAACACTGACTCAGTTGGAAATTATTTTAAAGAACGTAAGTGTTAATTCCCTTTTGGTTGCCTTTAAGCATAAACACATTTAAACTGGTGCGTTCAAGTTCTCCTATAAATGAGAGCAGCTACTCTCATGTGCCATCCAATTTGGACGGCTCTGCATCCAGACTTGCCAACAGGTGTAATGTCTTTGCACTTTCATGTGTGATTTCGTATTAGCCTCACCATCCACAGTAAACCCAGCCATGTTCGCTTGCACTCCAGTTATCGGCAGCCATCCAGGCCTTTTGGGCTTTCATATAACTTAACATTTGCTTTTCTCATCTTGTAACCTTGAGGATCAAAACCACATACTTAAGGCTGTATTTTATCCAGTTCTCATAAAATTTAGAATAGCTTTTGAACATGTGTTATGTGCATTATGTTTTTGTTTATTTATGCGATTATAAGGCCAGATTGATTGCGTTAGCATGAGGGGAGTTTAGCTAATTAAACCACTGGCAACATCTGAGAGTTCAGCCACTCTCAACGATCTTGTTCATCAGCTAAAAAGCAAACATTGTGGATCGCCTCAATCAGTGCCTGAAAGGCCTCAAAGAGGGACTTCTTTTCAGCCCCTGACCGGCACTTGTTTGCACTGCACCAGGGATAATCTTGTATGTTCCACGAAGTTAAACAAGCGGCATGCTGCCAAATCATCTGCTCTCGGCGCAGCGTCCGAGTGTACAGAGAGGAAGCTCTTTGTATTATCCCTTTTTCGAGCAAATCACTACATCCACAGCTTTTAAGCTTTACCTTCATTGACACAAGATTCCTTATGCCTTCTAAACCTGTAGGCTGTGCGAGGGGGAGTAAAGGAGGGGTATGATGGTGAATCCCACTTCACTAAAGCATGTACAATGATTGTCATTCTTTTTGGTTTTCTGCTGCCGTAACATCTTGACATGAGTTTGTAAACTCTTTTTGCATATAGACAGTGACACCGTTAACTTTCCTCTCATCCTCAGCTCTCGACATATCCTGTCATGGAGACCACAACCCCAGCGGCCCCTGAGAAGAAGGAGTGCAAGGGCTCGGGCCTGGATGTTAGCAGCTTCTCTGACCTGCCCAAGAAGCCCTCACCAACCACAGTGACACGAGGTGTGTGAAAACTTATTTTTAAAAAACCATAACCTTCGCCAGAAACCCTTAACTAGTCTCTATCAATATTAAGTGAGGGGCCTGTCCTAAATCATATGCCTAGGATGATGTTCACCTTCAGGTGAGCGAGTCCCCCACATGAAATACTAAAGAGGGGATGATCAAATGCTTTAGAGGTGACCTCAAGGACAGCGATGAATTTTAATGCAGCCAGCCCTACAGAGCTTATATGTAAAACAGCCCATAAATCTCATAAAAAGGACAGTGGAAGGCTTTCATGGAATTTTTAACAGTTGTACAGTGGAGGAACCCGTTTTAATTTAGAAGTCGGGAGGATGCAGATTCATGTTGACAGACGTTCCGAAAGGTTCGTTCATTTAGCACTTGTTGACTTGATGGTGCAAAGAAAGAATAAAGCGAAGGCGAGAAAGGCAGCACATGTTTAAAAGATGTCAGTGAATGCGTGATGAAAACCCAGACTAACGAGGTTGAAAGACCTTGTTCTTACCTCCAGAGTATAAATGTTATGAATTACTTAAAGCGGCTGGTGGAGCAGTGGTCCGCGCTGTCCGTCAGAGTCCTCTGACAAACATGAGGATGGTGAAAGACCTTTGAAATGCTAATGGTCTTTTGATATTGTGGCGTTTTACTGTTTAATGAAGGGCTTGGTGGCCTGCCATAAGAAGGCAATGATCATTAATTGTTTAAAGAAGCTGGTGAAAATAGGGCATTGGTTTGCACACTCTCGAAAGTCAACAAAGACAAACATGAATATTTTCTGATGCTTATTCAGTCTGCTTTCTGGTCTCGAGCTGGACAACATTTTAATTAGCATGACCTTAAACAAATGAAACAGCTCAAGAAATATTTGGACCAAAAGTACTAATTAAAGATGATTAAAGTGATTAAAAAGATGTGGTCACGTTTTTTGTTTTTGTTTCTTTTCTTTTTTTTCACTGTAAAGTTAAAGGATCCAAAGTGTAAATGTTGCATCACTTAACATGACCATCGGAGGCTTGCAAACTTTCTTTGCCGATCTTGCCCCACAGAGAGTGAACATAGATATGGTCAAAGAGTAACACTGCAGTATATTACTGATTAATTGATGAGGTTGATGACCTGCCAGAGGATCTAAATAAAATGGTCTATAACTTCGTAAAAATAGGACACACATGGTCATACATGTTCTCTTGTTACTTTTTTGGCCTGCATTTTTTGTGGTTGAGTAATTAATTGTAAGGCTACAAACATAAGACTGAAATTGATAAAAGATTAAACAATTTCTTTTTTTTTTAACAAAAAGGAAGTTTAGAACAATGTTTGTTTCACAAAGTATACAAAATCAGAATAGCGCGAGCGTAACATCAATAATGTTATTTTTTTTGGGATGTACCAATATGGAAATTTTGAGCATCCAATATTTTTCATGTACATTGCCAAGCATAAACATTTAAAAAGGGACAAAATGGGACTACAACTATGGATTATTACAGAGAAATAAATGTTCTTATTCCAGTTAAATGAATTTAATGCAGACATTTATTGCAGTAGTCCAGTTTGTGTGGCTTCCTTTGCACTTGATTTAAGGGTGAAGGTGGAAACTGTGCAGTGCTCTCTCCATTTTACCTAATCATGCTTTAACAGTATGCCTACTAATCAACATATGGACCAGCTGCTCTGGTATGCAGCGTGGACATGTGAAATAGGCTTTTTATGCCTGCCCGAAGTATTCCATGATGAAGAAATCTTTCCTACTGTTTACTTTTACATCATTATGCTTGGCTCAGACTGAGTCTTCACACCTTTCCACACTGAGCAGAGCTTTACCTTGGACTGAATGCCGCTGGTTAGATGGTTAAGTGTTGGGCCACATGCCTTGTTAATGAATTCAAATGAGCGTCTATATTTCTACCGGCAATCCACAGCTGCGCAGCCTTGCACATGCTTGCAGCGGGACGAGTGTCCATCTGCAGGATTTATAAGGCTCTTTGACCAGTTGCTGTTCTCAACTTAAGCCAACATGTGCTTGAAGCAGGTACAAAGTGCAGAGTTACAAGGTTTAGTAAATGGTGTCCGTTTCAAAGGAATTTCTATGGAGGAATTTCTAATTTTTTCATTGAACCACATGCCTTGACACCAGCTCAAGCCTTACTGAGCAATGAGCCCTCAGTGTTCCTTTGTATGGTCATTTTTGTGGATGAAGAAAATGTTTTGATGGAGAGTGGTGAGATGGAGAATGTGACTGATTTATAACAGCAATAGGAGAGAAAAAAATGTTCGACCAAGACTGAGCAAGCATGCGGTAGATGGACGAGGTGTTTTGGTCATGGGGCTTGTTCTGCGCCAGCACTTTGAGTGAGTAGTAAGGACACTTTCTTTATCTCTTCTGGGTAGGCCTCTGTGGAGACGTTGAATGTCGGAGAGAGAGAAGGCAGGGGTGGGGGGGTGTTCTGCTCAGCCATGCAGCAGGCGGCCCTGGGGAGTGGGGGGGTGTGCGCTAGGGGTCAAGCCACTGGCAGAGAAAAATGTGGCTTAAAAAAGCTGCTCCGTCCATAGCCCACTCTAAAGGGACAGCCACTAATCTTCCTGAGAAAGGGATTTATGTTCTGTTTTTTTCCCCTCCTCCCTCTTTCTTTCTCTAAATGAGGCCCTTTCGCCGCTGTGGTTTCTTGGCCCCTGTGAAAAGCAATCAGAGAATGGGGATCTTTCACAGGTAAGCCTCGACGGCCTAAATCCATATCGGCTCCTCCTCCTTGATTAAAACGCACACATCCGATTTTTAAAGACCAATAAGATAAGACACTAGAACTACTTGGTAGTCAAGTGCCCTTATTCGTCCCAATTGAAATTTTGTGTCAATAAAACGAATAGTGTTTGAATGCAGCCCCGCTGTCCTGACGAAGACAAAACAAGTAACCGTTGTTTTGTCTTGGTATTGACTTTAAAGGGCCAGAAAAACAAACTAAATACAGTTACCAGTGTGTATCGACGCTGCATCCCCCAGTGGCCGATACCTGAGAGGTCTCAGGGACACAGATTTCAGGAAGGCCTATTGACTCCGTCCAGTTTTCTCTTCCTGTTACCAGCACAGCTATCTGGAACTGACTTCTTTCTCTAAAAAAGACACTGATATATTTTCAGGGGGGAAATGCTCTTATTTGAGGGTTGTATGTGTCTGATAAAATGTAAAATGACGCAAGAATATGTATCATTTATTTACAGATTTAAAAAAGGCACTAGAACCATGTTTGCAGTAAAGACTTTGTGGTAGCCATCAAACTAAGCGCATGGTGTTGCGAAGATGAACTTGTGTTGTAAAAGTGCCCAGAGTAGTACTTGTGTCCTGAACTCTCTACGCTTTCTAACTTTGAATCAGTTATATCCATGTGGAAACTACTTCTTTCACCAGCGGCGGCCCAATGAATAACTAGGCTAAGGGGATTTGTGAAGAGATTTATTCATGTGGCTTTTATAAACAGTTAACATGATGGCTTTCCAAGACCCCCTCACCCCCCACCTCATCCCTCCCCTCCATCTTCAATTTCACTTGGGGGACTGGCCAGCCCTAAAGGGGATTTAAAGATTAGATATGGTAAGTGAAAGCAAGGGGATGTCTTGATTTTTTTTTTTTACTATGTGTCTTCGAAGTCATGACAATTTTTGCAAAGGGCTAGAAAAGTTGAACTGGTTTTCTTTAGCAGTTCAAGAAAGTTGAAGTCAGAGAAGTCATGTCCTAGATACAGAATGAGGCTGGCTAGAAGAAGTCCAGCACATTTTCCCTCAGAGTTAGCTTGAATTAAACCGCATGGGTTTTAGGTTTTTTGGGGTTTTTTTCCTTCAACATTTTGATGTTGGTACTTAAAATGTCTTGCATATTTCTGAGATCAAGATAAATAATAATGAATAAAATATGTTTATACTCTTAACTTGTTACTTCTGAACAATATTTTAGGGCCTTTAGAAAGACTACTAAAAAGAAGTGCTTGAGAAAGAAGTTTGTGATCACAGGGACGATCCGTTTTGACAGTATTTAAACCGCATTGTAATAAAATTCAGACATAATATCGCACATTTGAGCACTGACAGAGATACAGTCCAACTCCCAAGAAGATACAATACATAAATTACTCTGAAATGAAAGTACATCTCTGTGATATTCCTTTAATGCCAGAAGGCTCTGCTCCTGCTTCAAAGCCTCTAGTTAAAAGTCAAAAAAGAGGCAGCTTTAGGCAATGTCTGCACACATAAATCTCTCCTTACTGGAGGAGTCTACACACATGGGGTCTAAAGACAACATGTTACATTCCAAGCCATTTACAAGCGGTGGGAGAGGAGTCGGGAGCAATATATGGATGCTTTAGGGGATTAGTCGGCTCCGCTGCTCATACCCTCTTCGTTTCTCCCTCTCTTCTCGTCTTCCGCTCCCTTTTAAAAGCATGCCATCCCCAGCATGCACGGTTTAATCCTGGCATCAGACTCCGAGAGACTTCCTTCCTGTTTTCCTTTCCTGATGTGGATTCACCGGCCCCTCGAAGGCTGTCCTCCCAGGTGTCCTGACTCCCTCCTCTCCATCTCTGCCTGGTGTCTATAGTTGTTGGCCGATCACTTCTGCACTAGCAACACAGTCTATACTTAGTGTGGGAGTGGGGAACAATAAACAACTGAAGGGTTTAGAAGAGAAGAACGTGTGAGAGCTGTAAGCATGAACTTGTGTCAGCAGGCTGCTCCCCCAGCTTAGGGTGCAGGAGCGACATGGTGAGATGTGGCGTGTCCAAAGTTCAGACACATCTGCGCTCGCTGTAATGAAAACAGGGTGTCAACCACTACCCACATCTTAGCCCTGAGCCAGGCCAGCAGACCAGTAAAGCGTGACAGGAAGAACATGTCTGAAGCCATCCAGGCATCCAGAGAGGATAGAAAAGCATAATATACACTGCAGAGCAATATATCAGCCATAGCATCTAGAGCACAAACAGAACTTAGGTTACGTGAGTTTGTTGAGAACCTGCAGCTGCTTAAAGCCACACTTAGTAATTATAAACCTTCTGTATGACATTTGGTCATCAAGTAGGTTTCTAAACTCAAACCAACTATTGTGGACCTCCAAAGTTGTTTTTATTTGTAAAAGCGTTTTAATTTTGTATTTGGTGACATGGAATGAGTGAATGGCTTTTTCCAAACTAAACTGTGAGTGTATTAAGCAGCTACAAAACAAATTTTGTTGCAAGTACATTGTACGGACGTCTTAAGGCAAAATCACCAAAAAAACACAACCAGCAAGTTGTGCCAAATGTGGTGGTTACGTGCTATCAGCAGTAGCTGTTTGAGTAACTGGTGTTATAATGTTAAAGCACAAAAGTGACCTTATTTTATGTGATATCATTTTAGTGCCTATATACTCTAAGCACTACATTATTTGTATTCTGATTCTTTAAAAATCCTGAAATTCAGAGGCAGTGTACGCAGGAAAAAGTTGGAGTTTGAAACTTTTTTTGTTGTAGGCTAAGCTGTTAGAACGTAATAAATACTTGTTTGTTTGTATGTTTTGGAAAAAAGGTGCTACTGATAAAATATTTTAAAAGTTACATTACAAGGACATTATATCATTTATGTATCAGGCATTTTTATTTTGTTTTGCCTTGTTTTGTTTTAATACATTGGCTTTTTTTTTTTTTTTAGAAATACCAACATACTTTCATCCCTGGAAAGTATGTTGCTTGTAATTATGAATTATAAGTGTGAGCTGATAACACTTCCATGTCTCACATTATAGGCCATTAGTGTTTAGCACACCTCTCAACCAGCTTAGTCACAGACACACATTCCACAAAGTCAGCTGTCAGCACTTGCATGTCAAATAGTGCTTTAAGAACATTCAAGAATTTTAAGGTTTAGCCAGAGGATGTAGGTTTAGACATGCTGGCTTCCCTTTAAAGTTATGCCTGTGGTACAAACAGAATTTTCTCTTTTAAAGAGAGACAGAATGCACCCCATGTAAATTATACTGAATTTTAATTTGCTGTACAGAGAAACAACCTCTGAGTGGACAGAGCTCCCAAAATATGCGACTTTCCACGAATCTGCCCTTCTTCCCCGTAGTTTGGCTTTGATGGCGGTTGTGTTGAAGATAGTCAGAGGGAGGGCCGGACAGCAGCAGTCATTACTGGACATGCTCCAAGGACCCGGCCCAGACAGGCTATAGTAAACTGTGTGACCAGCAAAATAAGCAGCAGGGGTTGACTGTGTAAATGCAGCGAACCGAGGGATAACAAACAGAGGAATCCTCCGACCGCTGGTGGACAGACAGTCGCCCCGGAGCATGAGGGGGCTGTGCTCCTCTTAACCACTCAGCCAAATAACGAGTGCAAGTGAGGAGTGCTATGATTGCACAAACTCTTGCCTTCCTTTACAGTGCGTGAGCTCACGGCGCGGTAAAGTAACCTTGCTGGATTGGTGTCTTGTGCTTGGTAGTGGACTGTGGTTGTTACAAATCAAGGCTTGTTTTTGCATGGAGATGAGGTCAAAAGCTTAGAGAAACTGAGATTTGTTTGGACAGACGAGAGCTGATGTAGTTTGGCATTTAGTCTGTAGAGAAACCCGGGTGCTTTTATTACTCCTACCCTCATACGCCCTCTAATTTCAGGCCTAGCGGAAGTGAGCAGTATGGCTGCCATGGTTTAAGGAAAGAAAAACATTCGTTTGCTCATGAATTGTTCCTGACAGTAGTGTAATGCTCTGGGCTGGCCGAGTGGTTTGCCCTGAATATACAATACTGTAGATAGCACGGTCCATTATAGCTTGTCATGTCCCTGTTAAGATGATTGTAAAAGATGCAGCATAAACCGAAGTGAGTGTGCTTTAATACATGCTTAGGACGAACATTTCCTGATTTTGTGCAAAGCCAAAGAACAATATGGCTAGCCTACAAAACAAAATAATGATTAGAGATGGTACTGAACTGATACCAGATACTGGTATTGGGTTGAGATGAGCAGATAAGGCTGGTTCTGCCATTAGAGTGGAAGGAATGGAAAGAAGGAAAGGAAAGGTAAATCGAATCTGAAATAGCACACACTCACACTGTGGGATGTCTTGTTGTTAACGGTGAATTTCTTCCTACGGCCTTGTAGACATTTTGAATAGTTTGAGAATGATAGTCTACTTTTAGCTTCTTGTCTTAGGGAAATTGTTTTACTTAGCAACAGTTAAAATTTAGCAGATGAATCATGTGAACCATATCAGCCAATACTCAAGATTTTTTCAATATTGGTACTGGTGTTGGAAAAGATAATAGTGACATACTGTGGTGCTGAATTTGTAAATTGCTTTTTACAAAAGAATTTCTTTTTGGTTACCAAGGTTTCAGTTAAAGTTAGGTTTGGGTTTGTGTAAAGTTAGAGGTGTGTGTGTGTGTGTGTGTGTGTGTGTGTGTGTGTGTGTATGCATATATGTAAGTAGTTTATACGTAGTTTATGTATGAATATATAAAAAGTAATATGTGTGTGTGTGTGTGTGTCTAAAATGGGCCAAAGGCTCTCAAATGTCTTGAGTGACGCTTACTCTTCTGTTTCTGTGTGGCCTGTGGGCAGCCATGTGAGCCTGCCAGAGACCGACATCTTTGGAAACTCAGAAAGTTTGTACATGGGAAATGTAAGAGAGTTTCCTTTTTCATTTGCCTTTTGTCTACGCTGGTTCACAGTCCTGGCAACAGCATGAAATCTCAACTACCCTAATAACAATTTTCTCCATGGCTGGCTTTAAAGCAAAAAAACATATATCATCATGGTAAAACGTGGAAAACCATTTACACATTTCATCATACGTCTGTGCCTAGAGGCACCTACATGTAAAAACCCTAGAGAGTTCTGAGTGAAGTAAAGTCTGGGCTCAAGGTCAGTCTGAATGGCATGGTGCAAATCAGTGTGAATGTAACGTCTCCGGATGAATCTGCTGGCCCTGTTTTGTGGCCCAGGTAATTTCCCATAGTGTAAACTATGCATTCTTGGCTCGCGCTTCAAAGCAAAGCAAGGTCAGTACAGCTCTCCAGCAGATACGGACTTGTTCCTCGCTCTCGCGCTCATCCCACTCCTCCTCCCCCCTGCAACCAGTCAGTTAAGCAGGGATCCAGAGGGGCATCTTATCTTATCTGTGACTCAGAGGATGGCATGAAACCGACGGAATAAACAAGCCACGTTTGTGTCATGTTACTGTGTGGGGCCACGTACACATCATCACAAACATGTGGGATCACAAAATGGGATCAAATCAAGGCCAAGACCCGGGCCCTTTATTAATATTGGGCTTGAATCTGAGGCCCAACGCTGGGCCATGATCATCATCTTTATTTAGAGGTCAATGCCCGTGTCAGCTTGAACGTGTGCATTTTCAACCGTATACATGAGCATCGACTGCATGCTATGCTTTTTCTTAAGTGTTAGCTTTGGCACAGGCATGGGTCAAGTCTTCAGAGTGAAATCCCCTTCTAATCCTTCTTATTCAATGCAGTTGTGTTGTATGAAAGGATCATGCTTGCTCTGAAATTCCCACGACACACACAGGATACTAAAGAGGAGGAAGGGGGGCTGTTTATATTTAGAAACACAAACACTTCTTTCAGCTCTGAAAAAAAGCGATTTAACTGCTTAATGTGGAGAGCTTAAGTGTTTAGTGTGTTTAACATCGTATGTGACCTGTGAGGTAATTCCCATCCAGGTCACCCACAAGAGAAGTCAACAAGATTTGATCCTTTGAAATGTTTAGCATGTATATATATGTGTGTGTGTGTGTGTGTGTGTGTGTGTGTGTGTGTGGGCGAGTGGGGTTGTATTGTAGGTTTATAATTAGTCTGATATTCCTTAATAATACAATATAAGTAACAAATAGTAATATTTAGTACTTAATGTACTGGTATTATTGATGTTTAGGGGAAAAAATGTCACAGTGAGTTGCTTCTCTGTTTAAGAACAAAAACTTGACGAATAAAATCGAACATTCATTTGATGTTTTAGTCAGTCCTGTTTTTTTTTTAAGAGACCACAGTAACAATATAAATTTTGAAAGCGTCTGCTAAGCTTGAATGAACAAAAAGTAACGATTTAGTTCTTGGCTTAATAGATATACATTGTCTGCCTGAATATAAAAGGACAAATTTGATTCCAAAAATTTTATTCTCATTACACTTTCATACTAGCTCAAATTAAAATACCCTCTATAGTATACATTGAGACCTCACACTTAAATCCTTGTTCTTTAAAATCCTTAAAGAAAAACAATCAATCAGTTTTGGCAATCAGTGAACTGAAGATCAAATGAAATCTCAAAAGCAGTCTACAAATTCTGCCTAAAACCTATTTATTAATACTGCCTTCCAATGTTAATACCCCCTTCATCAGGGAAATGTGTGTTCCATCCAAATTTGTTACAAATGGATACACAGCGTTCTGTATACCCTTCAACTGTTTCCAGTTTTATAAGATCATATGAAAAAGAGGCAGTCGCTAACCTCAATTTCCAGCAGGATGAAGCATATCTAGCCAGCCAGACTGAAGTGAGCCATTAAACTCATCCCAGCGCTAATGTTCAGCAGCTGAAGCAACAGTGGCTTTCAGCGTCCCTGGGTGTGGGGAAGCACAGCGACGTCGTATCCTGCTGCCACACCCGTGCATTAAGAGGGGTCCAGCTTATCCATCTGAACTCCCAAGCTTCAGGAGCTTCAGGTATAAGATCAAACTGAGAATAATGAGTACAAAGCAAAAAGGATACAGGCGGTTATGGAGTGTTTTTTTTTTCTTCCCCTGACTCTGAGATCTTTGTTCACATTTGCTAGGCACATGGAGAAAAGACAAATACATCTCATCTAACAGCTGGTGAGGCCAATTAGGTTGATTTTACCCTTGATGTAACTAATTCTAAATTAAACTAGTAAATGAATGTCTTTTCGCCTAAATTTTCCCTGCTGTTCCCTTCTGTTTTCTAGCCTTTGGTATCAGCGCCCTGCGTATTCATTAGCTAGAGGTGCCTGGGCAGCAGCCAATTAGCGTTCTGCTTCAGGTAACATTTTCTTCCGTCAAGCGGGCCTCACCCTGCTGGTAGAGACACAGAGGCGTCTGGGCCCAGAGGGAGCTGTCCCAGGCCTGCCAAGAGCAGGCAGAAAGAGAAAAAAAAGAGCATAGTTTCTCCCACACAACCCACCAGCTCACCACACACACTCGTCACGAGCATGTAGAAGGCAACCCCCCCCCCTCACCGCTCAGGAGGTTACTGTGTCACTAAAAGATCCTCAGTCGGTCTCTTACTGTGTTTGCCCAGCAGCCAAATGGCAAAACTGAAAAGGGGAATAGTGTTGACTGAGAAGTTGTCACTGATGAACTGAATTGTGAAGTTTGATCCGAGAGCAAATATGCTTTGCCTTATCTGATTTGCTAGCCCTGATGCCTTATATAGCACCCCGTGGGTCTTTACGCAGTCGCCAGATAGAGATCTGCTTCCAGTGTTATGATTTTGTCATCCTTTATGTTGACAGATAGATTTCTGTGGGAGCTCCTATTGGTTTAAAGTGGAATGGAATTTAACTTTGCAACCCAAGGAAGTTCTATCAGTCACCCATGGCAATTTTTCTTTTTTTTGGGGTATAAAATGAATCATCTGAAAATCTAATATAAATAGCTTTTTTTATTTTATTTTTTTTTTTTAGTTGTTGTGCACTCTGGCTGTATAAACATATAAGGGCTCCATATAATGGTTATTTCTTCATCCTGTTTTAAGTAAAATTTGATGTAGTACACAAATATGTATGCATAGAAACTGTACCACTCAACCCCTTAGTCCATACAGTCCATTTATGGAAGCTGGACTGCCTTTATATTTTGTTTTTCAAACCCAATGTGTTTATGTATGACGGCCTATTTAGCCTTTAGCAGTCTTCCTCTGTCCATTCACAGTGAAGTTACAAGGAGTGTAACTTTCTGAGTGAAGCACATTACAGGGCAGCCAATCCCAGTAGGCACAGTCATTTACATACATCAGCCCAGTTGGCTCAGTAACAAAAACAGCCTGTTTATTTCTAAGGCTGAAAGAAAGGTTGTAAAATGGTTATTTGAAAATGAATAAACTGCAAGGAAAAAAGTAGATTGTGGGCCCCTTAAATAAAATTGATGCAGATTTTCCATGCGAAGCAATACGTTTGCTTTTATCAGAGCGTGTGTGCGGTGCCAATGGAAAATCTGTGTGTCAGAGCGGGACATTAAAAAGTTAATGCACCGGGCACACACTGGCTGTGGAAGTGCAGCCTGCATTTCGCCCCTAAATAGGCCTTGTGTTCGTCTGTGTTTGTGTAGCTCACTTCTGACACCTTGAGCGAGTTCAACATGGCATCTTGTCAAATGCACAGAGACAGCATAATTGCCGTGTAACTCCTAATGAAAATGTAGTCAAACAGAAAAAATAACATCACTCTGACACCTTCTCATGTTCAATGGCACATCGTGTGTAATAGAGCGAGTGACGTTTAGCGAGGCCTGTTTCCTTGTTATGGTAAATGGCTGCCTCAAGGTGCCTCTGTCACTGAACAGCTGACTCTCGTACACATGAACAGACACCTGTGTGAACAAAAGGGTGCAGCGATTTGCAAAATGCATCGTTTGATTTGATACAGAGGAGTGGAGTCTCGCCTGGATATACTTTCAATATACGACAGTAAGGAGTGGCTGAAAATGTGCCGTATGTTAATACCGTTATTTCCCATTTCAGTTTACTAGGGCATTCAGTATTATAAATGTAAAATATTTGAAACTCAAGTTGTGCTTTATAGCAGCTCTAGCCACAGACTAATATGTTAGCCCCAAGGAAACACACTAAGCTCACATGCCAGTCACAATATGGAGAGGAACACATATATTTACCGGATGCTCTACATGTCTCCTTCCATGTGACGTGGATGAAAGAATACATATCCGAATTTAAATCAAAGCCTACTTGAGCTCTTTCAGCTACTGATGTTCATCTCCCTACTCCCTACCATCATGTTCATCTCCCTACTTCAAAAATAGTCAGTACATGACAGCAAACAAGAATCGTAGTCATTTTAGGACGTTCTAAAGCCACAGAGGAATCTTTGCCGTTCAAAGCTGAGCTGTCAGATGACTCAGAGTTCCCTGTTAGAAGGAATACTGCGTCATATTAAAGCATCAGACTGAGTGTATATTAGGATTTATAACAGGACAAAGACTAGCGCTCAGAAAGGGCTCTTTGGCACGCTTCTGGCGTTACACCACCAGGAATGTTGTTTATCACCAATGACCATTTGGCTGTGAATTTATAAAATGCTGGTTAGGCTGGGGAGCTTGACGCTGATTCATTCTAGCACGATATCATGTGTTTGGACATTGGTGCATGGTGAGACACATGCTGAAGAAGGCTGTTGAACATGGAGACGTGACAATAAAGGTCACTGGCTTTCTGTCATAGCCGTTTGTCTTACTAATAATACAAAACCAACTTGTAACTTCATATAAAATAGGTCTTCCGAGACGTCATGCTTGCCGTGCCGTGTTCAGTATGGAAGCAAAAGAGTAAAAACGGAGCAGCATGTGATACCCATTAGCGGTGAGAAGAATAAGCCGAGGATCTGGACACATGTGCGGCACATGTGTATCTTCATCAAGGCGACGGCGACTGTTAAACTTCAGTGTGCTTTGAGATTACTTTGAGGGAAAGGAGAAATGCTTTTTAATCAGGTCTCCGCCAGGCTTTGCCCTGCTTAACTCCACGTTGCTCGTATCACTAAGGTAAAGAGGCCAGATGTTTGTTCAACTTTGCATGTGGACGAACTCTAATTTACGTTAGAGGTCTGTCATTGTGTGCCGAGGGCTAGCTTGATTATCCATATGTTACCACTTCAGTCCAGTGTTAGTGTTACTCTGTGCTATATTCATAACACATAACCTAAACACAAGCACACAAAAAAAAGATTTTTGTTTTTCATCAAATACATTGCAGTGTAAGCAACACCGCTTCTCTTACAAAGCCATTATAGGAAACATAAAACCTCTCTCTTTGATACCCCGCCAAACATCTCATTAAGAGTCCTGCTAGTGATTTACAGACTGGCTTAATGACAAACTCCTGATTCAAAATGGAACTCCATCTTTCTTGACAGCACTGTCTTGTGGACTACATGTTACAATATCACTACGTTCTTGTGGAAGGATAAACTCTTGTACAGGGAACAGTGTGAGTCTGTGGTCAGTACTTCTGGTCAGACTTCAGGCAGAACGCTACAGGCAGAAATGACACTTCCTGCCAACTATTATCTTGCATTTCTATATAACGTGTTTCTATAACAGTAGTCAGTAGTCAGAAAAGGCAGCAGAAGTATACGTATTTCCAAAATGTAGTGGCATCAATGAGGGGTTATCTCTTCCACAGTCAAGTTGTCTTATATGATGGGCGGCTGGTGGCCTGGTGGTTAGGGAGTTCCCCCTGCGATTGGAAGGTTCAAACCTACCAGTGGCACCACTGAGGTACCTTTTGAGCAAGGTTCCGTCCCCACACACTGCTCCCCGGGTGCCATCGTCGGCTGCCCACTGCTTCACTCAGGTGAACGGGTTAAATACAAAGCACTCAAGCAATCCCCTCCGGGATCAATATAGTACAATCAATCAATAAATAAATAATAAATAATTCAATAAAAATATTAATTGAAAATGATACTGAAAACCTTCTTTCATGTAGAATTAAAACAGAACATCCATCTGTTTCCATTTATGTCCATTTCATTTGTGCTAATGAAAGCATTCATTCAAGTGGTGCATGTTCCCTGATATCTCACTGGGCAGTGCAGTTCTGAGGCCTGTTTTTTTTTTTTTTTTCCTCTGCATTCATGAACCATCTACATTCTGAATGATTTTACAGAAGGATTCCCTAACACGATCCATAACCTGCTGTGTTAAATGAGTGTCTTTTCACATTTAAATTCTAACCTGTGCCAAAGGTGAGGTTTTCCTTGAATATGCAAATGTATGCCTATTCAAAAACGTCTCATTTGTTAATTTGTTGAGAAGTTGAGAATAACTAATTTGCATATCTAAATGTAATTTTAACACAATTAAAATGTACTCTGTTGATCTGTAGTGTCTCGCCTTAGTCTGTAACGTTTTTTTTTTGTTTGTTTGTTTTTGTTTTTTTCCCCATACAATCACAGTAGTCTGACATTTTACCAGACAGAGGTTAAACCCAGATCTACAGGTTCCAGGGCTGAAGGCACTGACCACCAGACTTTTTTTTTTATTATTATTCAATTGCTGCAGTGGACGTGGGCAGCCTGAGACATGCCACCCATTTTGAAAGCTAAGGGCACACACTGGAAAGTTTTCTTTTGCACTCATTTCTCTAACGAGTACGTTTTCCTGTCATTAATGGCTAATTACCAAATTAAGATGTCTAAATTGATGCCTCTCTCTATTATTTGTGTTAATGACCCTTCTCTTAGCTGAGACAGAGCTCATTGTGGAACTCTGCCTCACTGTCAGCCTGCAGCCATTCAGCGGGAGGGCTTCTAAGTCTCCACCTGTTTCACATGTTCACAGTGCACAGCTTTCACGTTTCTCAGCCTCATTCTCATGGCCTTCATATAATTGCTGACAATTTTCAATCCTAATTTGGTTTCATTGTCGTCGCACTCGGCACATAGGATGAGAACGAACTGTCTGACAGGTGGACACTCTTGAGTGGATTGTGCATTTTGACAGCTTAAAGGAGGTTCGCCATGAAGACATTAAAATTACAGTTTTTCAGAGTTCTTCCCTATTAGTCATTTCCCGCTGAGTGTAAGTAATAGGACAGAAGACAGATTGCTCATATACAGTTTGATTTGCTCTATATAAATGTAAATGACTGACACTTGCAAATATACTTTTTTAACTAGGGTTGCATGATCTGAAGGGGTCAGTAGATTTGTACTCTGAACACAAGAGCAGCAGTCAGACAATATATTATTCTGATTTTGGCATGTCCGTGTGGTGATTTTTAAAATGTAAATAACATGGGGCAGCTAAGCTCTCTATTTTTACAGACAGCTGCATTTTCAGTTAAGATCTTAAAATGCCCACTTTGGCCCATTAAAGAGAAAGTAATGATATTTACTGCAACTTTAGCTAACAGATAGTACTTGAAACGTGCTACATGTGTTTCAGGTGGTCATTTATCCCTCACAATGTGAACAAGGCGAATAAAAACCAGCTAAATAAAATCAGCCATCAGTCAATTTGGATGAAAAGAAATTAGAAATTGGAACTGGTCATTAAAAATGAGTGATTGATGCATCCCTAGTTTTAACCTTTTCAAGCTAATCAACCTAAGAAGCTCTTTTTTAAATCCCTTTTAACACATTAAAATATGCCACAAGAGTAGTTACGGCATGTTCCTGACCATATTCCGCATGGTAAAACTGATCAACATGTGGAACTATACCTGTGAGTTTCTGGTTTTTACATTGCTATAAAAAAAATGAATGGATGAGTATACACCCAATTAACATTACAACAGGTTTATTGTTGGTTTGTTGAAAGTGGGTAGTATTTGATAGGCAACTGATAGATGAAATACTTCTTTTGTTTGTGTGTTTTTACATTTTCGCCTTCATTAGATCCTGATCTTTACATTTCAAATTACATACTACAACAAAACTGAGATGTTATTAAAGGAGATTAACCCTATGTTACAGTAAATTAAACATCGGAATTAGCTGCTGATCTTAAAGATCATTGATCTTAAAGAGTTCATTTAGGAGTTATACCAAACTGACTTATGTACTGCTTCACTGTATGTATACTACGAAAAAAGGCTCTGACATATTTACTAACATTAATATTGCCCTCAATAGGAGCAGTTTCCGCTTGGCCTGCACTCTGCTACTTCGTGCTTGTGCCTCTGTCGTCTAACAATGGTGTGTTTGCCTGCCTTTGTCTGATCTCCAGTTAGTGCGATGCTGTTGAATCAGAGGTCAGTCACTGGCACTTTTCTGTAAAGTGTTAGAGGGCTGTCTCAGACCCCTCTGAAGTGTTTACCTAGCCCCCTTGTTCTCGTTTCCAGCCTCCTCTGGAAGACTGTGCTAAGATAAATATTGCCCTATGCAGAGTGCACTCTGAGGGCCAGACAGAAGCCTGCCTCTGCTCTTTGGACAATATTTACAAGCACACCAAGAGGGCTTAAACAAGTCTGTGAACAAAAACGTAGTGGACTTTACTTTTACTTTCTTAGTTTGGGTCTAAATACAAGCAGTGTAATCATTAGCTTATATAAGCACCATAATTAGTTCATTGTGTAAACATTTTTGACAATAGATGGGTTAAAAGTGCACTATCCCTGAGTCATCGAGGTATCTAGAAAAAACAGTCGCTGTTACGTTGTCGACATTCACATGTGTAGCATGTCTGAGCTTGAACCAATCGAATGCTCAGTCACTCACAGTATAGCCGTGCATGATACCCGTGCTATATGAAAACCTTGTAACTTTTTTCAGTTATTGTTCAAAAGTGGCAGTCACCTGTGCATGTTTCATGACAAATGCACCAATACAAAATGGTCAAGCCCAGTTTGAAATAAAATATTTTTACATTCACTTGCAGTAAAAGCACATTCTTCCATGTCCTGCAGTGTTACCACCACTTGTAAGATTTGGTTCCAACATTGACATTAAGTCGTTTTGATGCTCTGTTGACCCTCAACCATGAAGACTTTAATGAAGAAGAGCATGTAGACTCACTTGGTTCTTCACCACTGCAGAGCTGAAGAAAGCTACATGTGTTACTCATAGCTGCCTGTTTATTTATTTTCAAACTTGCATCACAGCCAAGTAAACAGTGAAGCTGCATTCTGTCTGAAAGTCCCTAAACAGAGTGTGGTTTCAGAGGCACAGAGGAGTACAACTTTCTCTCAGAGCTGAGTCCCCTGCGCTACCGCACACTGCTGAATATCCCATTACTCAGATTCACCTCAGTAGCCACCATAGCAGGTTTTATTTGCTTGGAAACAGTGGAATAAAGTTTGGCGTACATTTAAAAGACTAAAACATTTGAATTAAAGCAAAAGCAAAATTATCAACAAAAAAGGAAAGGTTCTGTGTGCTTTGGATTGGTATCAGTAATGTTTGTGGCCAGCCATTAAAGAAAAATGTTTATCAGTTGAAAGACATTTTGGCCTTCGGAGAACAAAAGGTCTCTG
Source organism: Alestes dentex (assembly GCA_037576975.1). Taxonomy (NCBI): domain Eukaryota; kingdom Metazoa; phylum Chordata; class Actinopteri; order Characiformes; family Alestidae; genus Alestes; species Alestes dentex. Next base: position 10,177,570 of record JBBIGA010000002.1, read on the forward strand.
AAAGGCAGGTCAGAGGTGATCTTAACTGAAAGGGATCTTAGCAGGATGTAGTCTTACACCAACACTCTGGACCTAACACAGTAAACAGGTGGGTTCCTGAAATAGGAACAGTGGCTGGAAAAGCATGACTTAGCAAAATAGTTTTCCCACAGAAACAGAGGAATCGGGGAGGATAAAACCTCCGTCATGATTTATTGCAAAGCATGGAGACCTGACAAGTGTTCCTCAAGGCTTACTCGGAGCCTACGAAACAAAACCGGGTCCTGAGTCAGCAGGTGACATCTGCCATGAGAAGTTTCTTATTTTGACAATGTATGGTCACGAACTTTGTTACTTGGTTACTTTTGGCAGTGGCCAGTGCCAATAAATTGTTCCTTTAGAATCTCAAGACCTCTAAGAGGCTGATCTGTCTCATGTTTCACTCATGAATCTTTAGTGAGTTATTTGAATGGCACATGGAAGAACACCATCTCTTGTTCTAAGACCCTCTGCTGAAGGACTGGCACTGTTGCTATCATACTCCACTCCAGAGAAGAAAAACACAGTCTCACTGCTTGTTTGCTTGCCAGGTCCTGGAGTTTGCAGTTTAATTCATGCCATTGTTGACTCTGCCCCGTTCCCCTTCCCTCTTCAGCCCTTAGTTCTAACTGCTCTCCCCCTCTCCATACTGCTGACTGAGGCTGTTTATCTTTTTTTCAATAGCACCAACACAGTTGTGTGGGGACAGGATCCATTTGATGTAGTCATTACCTCTATGACCCCTTACTCATGGGTCATCCTGGGTTTGAGAGCCGGAGCCCGTTATAGGCCCTCCTCCAGTGCCCTGTGAATGGCCGTGTAGGCGGAATGCACCCCTATTGTTGGAAAGAAAGGTCCTCTCAGCCTCCCATCCCCCTTTCCCCTTCAGTAATAGGGGGCCCCCCATACCAGACTGTTGGACATTCTCCTGCTCCCTCCCCCCTTCGCTCTGTTGCTATCCCGTAAATTGAGCCTTCTCTTTGGAAGCACTAATTAAGAGCCTAATCTTCTCTTCCTTTGGAAAAACAAGAGCTGAGAGGCAGCGTTTCCTTAAAGTACTTCATTATCTGCATGTCCGGTGCTGAGGCTGGCAGCGCCACACTGGCTTATAAATGCCTAAAAAAAATGAGAAATCACAGCAAATCATCTAATTTCTTCAGAGCACATCTATCTGAGACAGTAAGTTCAAGTCAAGATGCTGTTGCTCAAGGTAAAGAATTTCTGTTGTCATGCAAATGGAATTGCAACTTCTTTGAAATATGAATAGGGTACAAATGACTAAGGCAGCATTCGCTGGATCAGTACCATGAACCAAAAGAATATTGTTGGAAAGGGAAGTTGCATCCATGGGGAGTAACGCGGTAACAATAGAAAAGCATTTTAATGAGGGGTCTTGTTGTCAATGGCATTGAGACCAGGCCTTACTGACCTGGAACTCAGCATAAAGGACATCACACATAGAGGACCACTTTGTCTCTGGGCTCTAAAAAGACTACAGCCATGCATAGTAGAATAGTAAAAAAAAAAGACATAAGGAAAGTATAAAAAGCTGTGGTTTTATGAAGAAGACATAACTGCTCGGAGAACATGTCTGGAGGGATCTGAAGTAACACAGACGCAAAATAGAGAGACCCCTGTGGAGGACAAAAGATGGGTACCTTTAAGATTCAGCCTGTCTGAATTCTTACCCCCAGGAATGACACCCACGAGGCAAATTACTGTGTGCCACTGCAGCTGTTTTTAGTTTGTGCTCTTACAGCAAATTCTTCCTTCAAAACTCAGAGCTAAGATTAGGCTGGATGGTTAGGTGCCTGTTTTATGTAAATGGCCCATTGACCTAACCATATCTTATCAATGAACAGAGCCCTTTGCTTTCACACTCCTGCTTAACACTCCCCCCCCAATAACCCCCCCTCCCCCCACTCAAAAGTCTCAGGACACAAGGTGCGCTTCAGCTGAGATTTTCTCAGATGAATCGGCATGGATCCCGCACGCCTGCTTTGTCTGCCTTAGAGGGCACTTCCTCCACAGTCATTCTCTCCTGCCTCTTAGTGCACTAATAATGCTGAGCCAGCACTGCAATGCCTGGCCGCAAGGATGTTTAGACATCCATTGTGTCTGTGAATGTCGTTTTATGTCAGAAGTGGCATAAGGCTAAAGGGCAGGACACTGCAAAAGCCAATGATTCAGTGAAGATGTTTAAATACAGTATACTCGCATTTCAACTTAATGGACTTTAGGAAATGGCAAACCCAGCTTTGTGCTCGACCCATGTTGAGAACCCATGATCACTTATGCTATTTGTGGGGTTTATGCATCATGTCGAAACATACAATAATAACCTTACCGGACCAATGATTTAGAAAACATATGATAAATGCTTCTAGTAAAGTTTTAATTACTTCATTAGAATCTTCTTGCAAAACCATGCTCATTGAATTCAATTTTAATACAAAAGCTGTTATCATATCTGCAATTCTGATGACAATGGGCTTATTTCTGCAAATGTAATTACTTAATCTTCATTTTACGAGACATGTGAATAAAAGTGCTTTTTAAGAGTTCCAGGGCTTTTAAGCATTCCAGTGATAAATCAGGGCACAGTCAGATTAGCATTTTGTGTAATTAGCCCAAGGGAAAACCCTTATCATCTTGTTAGCACCACAAGCGCACCAGTGGCATGCTAACTGCAGTAAAATATACAATAGCATCACATTTAGGTCTCAGGTTACTAATGCTGCCACAGCTTTGCATGGCCTGCTTGTTTGCAGTGATACATTGGGCTTATTAGCAAGTGACCCTAGGCCACAACTGCCCATCACTGATAGCTTTTGTTTCCTGGCTGAGGTTTTCCAGTAGACTAGGGGCTCAGACAGGCTTAATAAATCTCAGTCAGATCTCCACTACCTTATGAGGGCCAGGAGCTTGCTGGAAATGATGCAAGTGATCAGATGAATCCGGCCAGTTGTTTGACATGGCTTCAGCTTGCCAGAGAGAAGCCAGCAGGGCCCAGCTTTGTAAATATTAACAGGAAAGAGTCATAGGGTCTGCTGAGGATCCTCCACATCTGGGGCTACTGTATTTAGGACAAGGCGCCATAAATGCTTTGGAGATGCCGAATGAATGCTACAGAGCTATTTGGTATCCAATGACTGACCATAGGTTTTCCTCTGTTGCCAACCTAAGCATGCTGCTTTGGTAAATTTCTGAAAGTTTCCTGTATTTTTTTTTTTTTATTTTTTTTTTTACTTCTAATGAAAGGTGATGAGGATTGTGAGCGATGTTCAGTTTTTGCAATAACACATTTAAACCGAACTTGAGCACCTAACACACTACAAAACACTATGAAGTGTATCATTTTACAAAGCTCTGGGGGTGTTAAATGAAGAGTCATTCACTTAATACTTCCTTTCATTGCTGGAAGCAGTTTTCATGCAACCGCCTAAACCCTTAATCCTTCTGCCGCCACTGCGAACGCCTTGGGGAAAAACCATCAATGCAGACTAAACAGACATGTTATACAGTGTGCGCTTCTCCCAGGTGTGGGATAGCTAGAAAAAACAAGACCCTTTTGTCTTCTTACAAATTGTAGTCTCCTGCAAGTAGATGAGTATCAGTGGGTGAGAAAAAAAGGCCTATGATGTTGAAACGAGGGGGGCAAACAAATCGCATGCTACTGACTGAGTGAAGCTATTGGAGGCTACCGCTTGGCCTGTGGCTTCCCCAGGTTCAAGGCGGCTCGGGGACCTGGTGTGTAGCGGTTGGCATGGTGCTGTGCAGTTAGGCCCCTTGCCAGTTTTCTCTGTTTGGAATTTCCTGTCAGAGTTGACTCCCTCCTGCTCACTCCCTCCTTTTTTCCTGGAGCAAGACAGAAAAGCTTTTTTAATTACACTGCCGTGGCCTGGCCTCTCAGGATATTATTATTGTTCTTGAGTGCTTCCTCTGAGGATGAGCTCTTCTCACTACAAAGCCACCCTGCTTTTGGCTGCGTTTGGGCATGAAAAGTGAATTTTTTTTCCCCCTGCGCTTTGAGACCCAAAGTGCCCGTGGTTAACGTCTATCACCTGGCAGTGTCTTTAAAGCAGGTCCAAATCCTAACTTATTCCTGCTACAAAAAGAGGGGACTGGCTCACACCAAACCTTGACAGGATGTTTTGCACATTTCAGACATTAAAATGAGTGTCTGAAAAAATAATATTTCTTCGTTGCTGAAACATCCCCTGAAGGAAAAATGAGTAGAAACTTTCTTAGACATACACCACATGTTAAAAGTAGTCTGCACCCTGTAACGAAATGATCATAAAACATACCTAAGAGATGAAAGAATGCATTTTGCTCATGTTAAGGCAACTTGAAACTCTCAACCTGAAATCCTCAGTTGAGAAGATCTTTGGAGTATTTTGGAGCACTTGGCTTATACATACTGTTTTGGGAAAATCCCACAATTGGTAAGGAATCTTTACATCATTTACTTTTCTCTTTTGCTTCTTTTTTTACTTCATCGCTTTTTTTTTCTTTCAAAAATGCCCCCAAATAGCCCACATGTTTGCTCTGTTCCAGTGTACTCTGTTCCAGAGTTAAGACTGAACAAAGCTGTAGACTGCTTTGGCAGGTCTGAGTACTGGCTTAAGGGAACCAAAAGTGTAACATTGCTCCTAAGAACCTTTTTTTGGCACCTTTATTTTTAAGACCGTAGAGAGCTACTAGAATACGTGAGGATGTTCGACTGAACTCCATCGGGAGCAGGACTACGTAAACCAGGTGATCACACCTGTGGACTCTCTGGGGCATTGGCCTTTGGTTTTTCCTTTGGCCTGAGAACAATAGAGCTGTCTGAGTGATAGAGTAAAAGCCTGCTCAGCCCATCCCTGTGCTGTAGCTCCTCCAAATAAGCCTTCTTCTCCCGGTGGGCTCTCGTAGGCGTTAGTGTGCATAACTGTCTCCCCATAAAGTGATGTTTGTTGTATTGTGCTGTGAGCTAACAAATGGTTGTCACTGTCGTTGTCATGACTTCAGGGTATTTGTAGCAGTGAGCCACACTCCCTTTCGAAGTTGCATGGCTGATCCTAAAGTCTGAAGTGGTTTAAGGGGTTCCTTTAGCAGTTTATTTAATAAAAGATTAATGCAAAACACGCAAGAAAAATCCAAGCATTAAATAATAAAAAATCAAAAATCTATGAATTAAGTTTGAGAGTAAATGACTGAGGCGTTTGGGCTGCAGCGTGGTGCAGATATGTTCCCTCACGTTCTCCTGTACCAGTTCCCATCATTCTTAATGACACAGACATCCCAGAAGTCCACCTCCCCCTGCTGCATGTGCCTAACTCACGCACTGACGTGCTGCACATGGACTTGGCCGGAGCGTGAATGAAGATGTTATGCATGCACATGTTCCTTCTCCCAACTGCCCTCATAGAGAGGTTCATTATTCTAGGCCTACATCACGCATGAGCAATGTCTCTCTCTCCCAACTCACCAAGGACAGGCAGCCTAACTCAGAGGCAGAGTAAAAAAAATAAAAAATAACAGCCGCCCAGAACCTGAAAGTATGTGGTCAGTTTTTCCTGAAGGTCTACCGGGCTTTATGAGGGAGATTTTGAAGACAGCGCCCTCATATATTCTACAGATGCCATGTAATGACTGTTATTTTGCGGCCCCGTCAGTTGTTTTTTCCATTACTGCTGCGAGAAAACAGACACTGATCACTTCCCCAGGACAGATTTCACACAGACTGCAAATGTCTACATTCGGATCAGATAATTGCAACACACGTAGTCTATACAGTTAAACTACCGACTGTTTCACAAAGCTCCAACTTCTAAAGGTCTAATGTTACTTAAAGTAGGCATGCAGTTATGTAATGTATTGTTACGATTGCTTATCATTTTATATAGACAGGTTTGAGTCTTCACTTTTGACTTTTCAAATATTTATTTATATTAATAACAATCCACAATAATTAATAATAATCCACATTTCACATGTAATGCTCTAATTCTAATGAAACCTGCAGTTGACCAGTGTTCTAGAGGTACTCACGATATATTGTTTAAGGTGACAACACTTATCAGAATAATGATTAATGCCATCATATTACCCACCCTTACCCTCACAAATACAAACATTGGAACTTTCAACCGAATTTCTTCACCTATTTTGAGAAATAGTTACATCTAGTTATATCGAGCTTTTGTTATTGGCAGCAATAACTGTGGGTCGACAGTCTACTGTCATCGAAGAATCCAGGACTGGGCTTAATCCCTGTCTGTGAAACTCACCACTAGGCTTTAAAAGATAGTGGGAAGATGAGCGTTTACTATAATGCATGTATTCATGCTAACAGTTGATTAACATTGCTTGAGAACAAATCCCATGGTCTTAGCTACGAGACAATCACTTTTATGCGCTGGGAGAGAGTTGTAGCGGTTATATTTTCACTGCCAGTACACCAGGAGGCTCCCATGCGTTCAAGAAGCAGAACAGATCACACAAAGGGTTAGAGACCTTTGTAAGGATGACCTCTTGGCTTTTAACAGAGCGGGAGGAAAGAAGTCATGCGTGCTTCAGACTTATTCTCATAAGTTGAGTGAGAGTGATGGGCTTGGAATGCTGACTCATACTGGCCTCCTCCTTGAGTGGCCTCCTGTTAGGGGCCTGCAGCCCTCCTCTCGGCTCTACCCCCGGGTCCTCTCAGGTACAGATAATGATCGCAGCTTTTCCCTCCGTGCTCTCTGCTCTCAGGTCATGCCTGACTCACTTACGCACGTGACACCTTAAGAATTTTAATGCGAGCCAGGAGCAGGCCTGAGGACTATACCTCTTCTCCAGCCATGGCACTGGCAGACACCTACGCAGTAGAAAAATGCACAATGTCTACCATAGCTGCGGAATTGGCCAACGAACTAATTAAGCTAAAAATAGGCTTAATATTCGTCAGTATAAGATGCAGATAGTCTGGTCTGATGTGCTTACTCAAGCCTGAGTGTTCTGAACAAAGTTCCCATCTTTAACGGGCCTCCTTAATTCAGTGCACCCTTTTATGGCAGGGAGAGGATTGCTGGTTTTGTCTGACAGCTAAAAAATAATCACGAGAAGCTACGATCCATTCTTTGCATCTTTTTAAGAGGTAGAGAGGGGCCGCACTATTGTAAGGTTTCAGTTATTTTAGAAAGAAGATGCCCAGATGTATACATTCCTGTCTGAAAGGGATTGGGAGGTTCTTGGTCTATGGCCCAGAATGGATTTAGTCACTTCCCTCTGCTGAGATTAAGTGCGGTCGCCTGAGAGTTTACCCTCTGAAGCCAATAACATGTATGCCTATGTCCTGGAAATAGATGAGGAGCCAGAAGGTGCTTTTATGTTTTTCCTCATTGCAGTCAGGTCGGTTTGTGTTCGCGCAGCATCTTCTCTTCGACTGTCCTTGGCCCTCGGTTCAAAGAGACCTCGCTGCAGGTCTTTGTCAGAAGCCCACTTTCAGCCTGTCTCATGTTGAAGATGTCGGATTTCTCTGACTTTGATTATTTATTTATCCCACTTCTCCTGTGTGATACTGCCAATATCTTGCACAAAACTGCCTCTGAAATTCTTGTGAGCAGTATTGTAGACCCTTTGAAAATATTTCATCTGAAAGCCTGACACTTATTTGAAGTCTCTCTTTTTCTCTCCTCCCTCTCTCTCACCCTCTCTCTCTCTCTCTTGCTGTCCTTGATTCCACAGCTCCTCCTCTATTCTCAACCTTCCACACACCGATACCGATCGACATGCGCCACCATGAGGGTAGATACCATTACGAGCCACACCCGCTTCATGCCATGCATGGGTAAGTCTGTTAGGTCCTTGGATATTATGTTAAGATGGGTAATATGGCAAAACTATACCATCATCATACAGACATCTACACGATAATTCACATAATAATTCAGGATTCTGAGGTTCACAAACGAAGTGGATCAGAATGCAGTATGTAACGACAAATTTAAAAAAGATTTATGTGCAGTTACTAAATTGGTCTACTTTTTAAGAAGAAACAAGTGGAAAAATCAAATAATTGGTAATAAATACATAAATTTAAAAAAGACAGAGTCATAGTGGGTTGATGGCGGAGTTAGGGTCTCTGTAACAAATCTAAACCTGCTTTACACATAATTGAAATTGTTCAGGACTGGGAGTACTGACGATACGCACAACTCTGATGAGTATTGTGATGTAACCATGACAACAGTATCCTTGCCCACCCCTAATGCTGAGCTCTGCATGTTTCTGTATAAATGTTAAATGTCACAAACACCAGAGAATGAAGAAAGAGAATAAAGCTGCTCGGTTAAGCTAAGCCGAGCCCCACAATGCAGATAGTACAGAATGAGCCGCAAGCAGATGGCGATCCAGCACAGCAGTATATCTTTAGCCTGGGAGATCTTTCAGCTCCCCTCTAGAGCAACACCAAAACCTGAAGGGATAGCTTGTACACAGAGAAACACTGCGAAAGGCAGATTAAAGATTAAGTGAAAACCGATGGAGAAAAGCCTGTTTAGTACAAAGTTGACAGAATGTTAACATTTCCACCCATCCTCTGTCTCTCCCCCACTAATATTTCATTGTGCTGGACAGCTTTGTGATCTTGGCATTCACTGAATCAAGGAAAACTCTGCCAATTGACATCCTATTTCCATTTGTGGGGCGTTATGTGAGGGAGATGTGTTGCTCTCTCACACACACACACACACACACACACACACACACACACACACACACACACATATTCTGCACCAAACTCCACCTGACACAGTGAAACACTCATGTGAGAGTAGTGAGGTCACAAGACTGAACCCTGCCAAAATCCTTCTTGTATAACTTCAAAGAGAACTCTGAACTGGATTACCAATTTGTTAGAATTCTTTAAAAAATCAATAAATTTTAAAAAATTGTAAAATTAGTTCTCATGCTGGGTTGAGCTCATGGTAGACTCTTGACCTGCAGATTCATGAGGACTGACAGGAGAGTCATTTATTGCTTATTTATTCTTTCTTCATCTAGTTTTATGCAAATAAATTTGCTCTCTCTCTCTCTCTCTCTCTCATCACTCTCTACACACACACTAACACATGGTTTTATTCACTGTCTAGTGTTTTCAATAAAGTTTTCAATAAACTTCACCGCCCCTGTTAATTAAAAGAGAAAAGCCTCTTATTCAAGTTTAACTGAAACACATGAATATAAGTTGATGAAAATGATACAAATACATACAAACTGATGAAACTATTATTGACTATAAACTGTAAAAAGCATCATAGTACCTAAAGGGCCTATGAGCTACCAAGGAATGTTTTTACCTTTACTTTTTTCTTGGTTAGACCCTTAAAAGACCATGGCCAGTACTCCATTTGCTTTAACTATTCATCTGTTGTACTTCACCCACCCTACTTTATCTTTTTGCTTTAGCACGAAAGGCGTAGTGGCAGCCATTAGAACTGGGCTTACACATTTACATCCACAGATTTGATGGCGATATGCAGCATGTGCCTTGCAACAGCAGAGCTATTTATCACAGAGCATGGAAAAGCTAAGAGAAGAGAAGAGTCCTATACCGGCGGCCTTGATTAATGTGACTTGGTCTTGACAGAGCCCCCGTAATTCATCAAGGTCTTGATGTAGCTGTCTTTTTTTCTGCCTGTGCCAAATGCACCTAATTACGATGTATGTTGCGCAGCAAATTAAGTGCAGTGTCATTTGTCGGCGGACCCAGTGCTTTGTTATCCACTCAGACTGGAGTGTCAGGGGTCTCGGCCTTGATTGCTGAACATGACTGCTGCGTATACTTCTTGTTCATCATTGTTTGCATGTAACATAATGAGAGTCGGGTCATTTTGTCAAAGCCGTCATCCAAAGAGGCCACAGAGGGACTCAGCCCGGTATGAGGAATGAGCTGTGCTGTAATATTCTTACAGTGTTACAAAAGCCTGACAGATCGTCAACATCTGTAGCACTCCTCATTAGAGGTCCCATAATGTCGTACACCCTTTCACCACACTGATTCAATTCATCCCTGCATCCCTGGACCCTCTTTTGCACAAGAATGTTCCAGCATATGTCTGTTATTCACATTTGTAGCATAAGGTCAGTTGCCAATAGTTGGTATTATTATTACAATAATTTTGACCTATTTCCCTATGCTTAGAAAAGAGCTCAAAACTCAAAACACATTTACAATAAAACATTAAGCAGCTGCAGACTTACATCCGTACATTGAAAATATTCATCTAAATCATTAGTTCATGTGAACTGCAACCAAATCAACTGGTGACCAAATAAAAAAAGTAGTTCATCTGATCTGGAATCACTTTTTGTGTCAACAACCATCATAAATATGTAGCAATCTGATCCAAGATCAACTCTCAACAACCCTAATGTTGTCTGTAACGGCTTTCCATTGCAGTAAAATTTTGGCATCTTTTATAGCTTACTATAAGTCATGCTGTCTGCACCACCTTAAAAGAAGAGATGGGTGCAATCTGAGTGAGTTGAGAGATGTTTTGGTGATGTAGTTTTTTCAGAGGCATGTCTTGGCTTATGGACTACATCAAAACTGTATGTAGTATAAAGTTCATTTGGAGTGCTACAAACCATGCGCGCATCCTCTGAAGGAAAATGTTGAGTTTTTGTGTACCACCACAGACATTGCAAAAGCAGGGAGCACTGTGTTAGTGCAGGCCTAACAAATTGCGAGTTATGGATGCCAATATGTAAACGTGGTAATTAGTATCTAAAATGTAGCTTTCCGTTCCCAGAACCTCAACAACAACAGTGAATGAGAAAAACACATCCTCCTTCCCTCCCACTCAGTCACTGACTTTTTTGAAGGGGTGGGGGGGGGCAGTTTTGCACTGTAGTATGGAGGTTTGCCTGAGGTTTTCTGTGGTGGAGTTGAAGGCCACAGCAACCCTGCACTCTAACAGAAGAGCCTCAGCACTGCACTCTGTATATTCCATTTAGGGCTGACGTTGTTTTTTCTTCTTTTACACTTGACTTTTATTTTGTTGTTAATGTACCAGTTATTATTGACACAGTTGGTTTTGTTTGTGGTACATGTAACTGGTTTAGAGGCTACACTTCTTTGCTTGTTAATGAGGCATAGGAACAGCTTGACTGATGACTGCATGGAGAGAAGAAGGCATCCATCATGCTCCCTTGTAAATAAACCACAGCCAAGGCCATTATTTCTCCACTGACCCTGGTCTATGTCCACAGCAAACCACAGAAGTATAACTATATACTGCACGTACAGTCATAAGAGTAACTAATGCCTTAAGTTTGGCACTAATTCCGCTGGTTTCCAGGTCACCATGTTGTCGGTTTGGTTTGGCATGAAACAGCACTGCATATACTGTAAAGGGGACAGGGTGCTGAAACTAAGAGCAAGCATCAACTGTGGTAGAGCGTCTAGAAAGCTATGCAGGGAATTGACAGACTCTGGAGTGATTTATCTAACTCAAAGCACCTGACCAGGAGCTCTGACGAGACTGTGCCAGGGTGTAATTCATTTCCTCAGCCAGTAGGGAAAGTGCCAGAGGGCAGGTCAACAAGATCAAGCAGTGAGCAGAACAAAGTTTGAGGGCAAGGATTTTAGAACAACTGAGAGATTTACCAGCCCGCCAGTCAGTAGAAGCAGGTCAGTCAAACCGAAGTCAACATATTTCTCAGTTTTACATGAATGACTGTTTTCTAGTTTACATAATATTTATTGTATAAGCTTTAACAGCTCTGACTTTGTTCATATGGATACACAAGAACGGGAAACTGCTAAGGCCTTAAGCCAGTAAATATAGTATACGCCTGCCAGAACAATTGCCTGCCATAATTCAGTGATGCTCAAAGCAATGGTGTCAGTGCAGAAGAACTCTTCCCAAAGTACAGATTATGTGATTGTAAAACAAAACTGCCATTCAGTTGGTGTTACATGGACAGGAACCACCCATGGCGTTATGATGAAAGCCTTCTAGGATCTTTGAGCGCCAGCTCTCAGAATGCGCCACGGCAGCGTCTGTCCCGTGACTAAGGTCTCTTTAAGCCGGTCAAGTAACATCTTGTCAGTAAAAGGGTGGAGCAACATGATTTCAGTAATTTTACCTGTCAGAAAGGCCTCCTATTTCTTGTCCCCAATGGGCAAAGCTCTAAATTATGGCCTTTTTACCCAGGACTCAAACAGGCACTCTGTAGTTTTGCAGATTTATTTGTGTGTTAACAGGTCATGGTGTCATTTTTGACGGTCAAGCAAATAACTGAAAATATGGGATTGGAGCCCAGACCTTCATAAGGGTGCAACCTTTCTGTTTTTGCACGATTTGTTTCACATTCAGACACATGAATTTTTTTTTTGTGTGTGTTGAAATGTTGAAAGCTTGATCTACTTATTATTTAATCTGCTGGGCTAACTATGTAACCTAAGTTCAGATTGTAATTCAAGGTTATGTGAAAACTATTAATTATGCATTACTAAGCACTGTTAATTTTTTATCTGGGTAAAAGTGAAAGTGTGTAGATTCCAATGGAAACATCCGGATTTTACAGTGAACGGTTGATTGACTGATTTGTGACTCCGAAAGCAGACCTAACTTCACCTGAAACACTAATTCTCCTGCAGGCCACCACTTGCACCACCACAGTTTTAGTGGTCAGAACACTGTGGTTCAATGATTAAGACTGTGTCCAAAAGGGGCAAGGGCCCAACTGCTGTGTGTAGTACTGCCAGTTTGTAAAATCACAGCGTTATTGGAGCTGAACGTTAATGTTAAGAACTGCCCACCTCTCCGCCACCCAGTCCCCCCCACCAGCTGCTGAATGGAGGGGAGGGCTGGCTGTTTTGTGTATGGGGCATCTGTTTTCTCTCAGCTCCCCCCAGAACAGAGCCGTCTTTATGGCTATCCTTTCAAGGGGGCTGATGGCAGAAAGTTGGCCACTGCACAAGCCTGGTAGTCTGCAGGCGTTTACTGGAAACTGAGCTGGGCTCAGGCTGCGCGCAAGTTGGCTTCCACACAGAAGAGGTATAAGTGAGGGACTGAGATGAAGCCAGCTTGTGCCAAGCATAATGCATCTGAGACGCACCTTTCAGATCAGTCAAGCTGTAGGCCTGGCTAGGGCCTCTCTAAGACCTTAGAAATGCTTTAAGAAATCCAAGATTAGCCCCTGAATCAACATAAACCCATATCAGAGGAGAGTTATGGAGTGAAACATTTGGACTGGTTAAACTAAACACAACCAAATATATTTGAACAGATGAAGATCCGTTAAGTAAACTATAATCCGCTTTTTTGCAAGATGCTCCAAGACTAAAAAGCATGCATATAAGCAGGGAATACCAATAGTTTGGACTCTCTCTGTAAGTTACTCAGTGTGAAAGTATTTCCTTCACCATTAATAATCTCATGCTTTCTCATTTTCTTAAAGAAGAAGGAACCAGTGATGACATTTATGGCCTAAAAACTGTCATGTCTTAAAGTCTAGAGCAGCAGTGCATCCCATCCCACCAGTTCCCAGGCTAAACACTGAACCCACCCTTAGAGAACTCAGTCTCCGGTTTACTCATGTGATCATTTCCTTTCTGTGTGGAAAGTGACGGGAAGCAAATGAAGTGTGAGCACACAGGCTGGCAGGCTTTGTTTTCTTCTGTCTGACATTTCTACTTCGTTAAACTCCAATCAGCACCTGCAGGAACGTTGCCGCCACCCTGTGAGGAGTGCTGAGTTTACTGTGAGAAAAGACAGTAAACACCTGTTTTATATGATAGCGGGTGTTGCTGTGATTCAAAAGCCTTTGCTATTGAACTATTTATTATCGGCCCACGAGGTACGCTGATTGCTCACCTGCCTATTTTAATAGATAATCGTGTGTCCATTTGAGGTCACTTAACTTGTGGCACATGTTTTGTGATGAGTTTGCTCAATGCTAAGCAGTGGCTATAAACCTGAATTTAAACGGCTATACTGTTTTACTACATTGGCCTCATAGCTCCACTAAAAAAGCAAATTAATGTAGCAGACCAATTTAAGACCTATAAAGGAGTTCATTACTATAAATAAGTAAGTACAGTATCATACCTGCATTGTAGAAACATGCTGACTTGCTCCTCACCTCTAGGGAGTGTATTTTGTGCCTACAGGCAAAATACTCATGAGAGTGTAACCAGAATTAGATAAGCAGAGTCACTACAGATCCATACATGCATCTTTTCAAAAGGCCTTTTCACACAGGCAGTGATCTACCTTCAAGAAGTATTACAATTGCAGTCTACATCCTGGCGGGGCTTCCATGGGTGGGCAAAGGGCCCAGTTACCTGCCAAGAGATGACACATATATAACCCCACCTTGACCTTTGGGCTATCTCTGAACTTCCATTCTGGCATCGTGTTCTACGAGTCAGTTCAGTCCAAGGGCGATAGTGAGAGGCTGGACATTATTATATATCTCATCTCCTCTCTGGAGCTATCACACCCAGATATCACAGCTTACACGCTTATGTATTACACACTTAGTTTCAACTTGCTCGCTGCCCAAGGCATAAAGAAAAGGAGGTAGCTGGGTTAGAATATAATAGGTAGCGTGGGTGTAGCAAAAAAAAAAAAATTGCAAGTTTCACAGCTAGTACTGATTCATCTTAGAGAAGCGCACAGATCTTATTACATCTGGACTTAGCTGATGAAAAGTCTTTTGTTGTGGTACTTAAGATGTATAATAGTAGTTGATTGAGAGGAAGCTGAAGTGCCTAGCTGTTGAGTCAATGTCAATGCATGGATTTACTTGGAGGTGCAAATCCTAAGGACAGGGACAATGGCCTTCGGTTATATTAACGTGGCTCAGGTTATTTATCAAGCATGTGCCCGGACAAAGGCTCTTGCTTTCACAAAAGAAGGGAGCCAAACTGTGCCTAAATAAAGATCCTCCCCATTTCACCATCCTGTGATGGAGTACACACTGACACGTTAACCCACCTACTGCAAATGTCCATGAAACAATCACATGCAACATGTGGGTGTCCCAGTCAAATGACATGTTTTAGTGATAAAAAATAAATAATTGTACACATTTTACATATTTCACATTTTAATGCACTGTCACTGTTTATTTGCTGAGTAATGGACCGTGGTGTGAAAAAATAAACATAAAATGCGGCGGCCTGGCACTAAAAATAATGTTTAATTTTGTTCCCTGTAGAGGTTGTTTTGTAATTTTTCACTTATAATTATATTCACTTTATAACTATACACACACACACACACACACACACACACACACTATATATATATATATATATATATGTGTGTGTGTATATATATACATACATACATATGGACTGAGCATGCAAAGTCAATAAATAATCTTTCTCCATCTATCTTTCCTGTAGCCCTGCTGGATTAGCTGGAAGTCCAGTCATCTCTGATATCTCTCTGATCCGGCTGTCCCCTCATGCTGCAGCCACGGGAGAGTCTCCGTTCAGCCCGCCACACCCATATGTTAACCCCCACATGGAGCACTACCTGCGATCAGTTCACAGCAGCCCCACGCTGTCGGTCCTCTCGGCCGCACGAGGCCTCAGCCCAGCTGAAGGTGAGTCTATTCGCAGACAAATGAATGTTTGCAGAGGGACACACATTCATTCAGTCCTTTTCATTTCCAACATAAGAAATGATGTACGTCTTGATGAAACCATTTTGTTAATACCACATTAACACAAGCAGAGAAGTTCTGTCAAAGATGCACATTTTCAGTCACTGTCACGTTATTGTTTCAAAGTAAAAGTGGAGGTGGGTAACACTTTTCCCTGCTACATAACATTCCCATAAACATTTTATGGCAGATGTCATCTACCATGGCTGATTATGTCTATTAACTTAAGATCATGTAATCATTCCAGTAGTTTGAACATTTCATGACATGACAGTTTATGGCACATGCTAATTTAAAGTCAGCACATAATATTATCTGTCATGACGGATACTGAGAAAGGTGCTATGATGCTATTATGGACATAATTGTTCATGACAACTCATGGCAGCACATGACATCTGCCATGAAATGCGTATGGCATGTTATGTGGTAGGTTGAAAAGTCTTGACTGATAAAAAGTACTGATTATACAAATAGCCTAATTTTGCAGAAAAAGAAAAACCTTGGAGCTGTGTTTATTGACACCAAATGGAACAAAGCTCCCGCGCACCGATTGATTGTGTAGTTGCATTAAACAATAAGAAATGTAGTTCTAACGTACTGCGAACTGACAACAACAACTTTGTAAAGTTTCGAATAGAGAGCATCAAGCCCTGCCTGCCATCTTCTCAGTGGAATGCAGGTGGTTTATAAATGGCTAGCACTATAAATTCATGTCTCTTTAATACTGAGGTTAAAATGCTTTGGCCCCAAAGCAGAAGTGTTAATGGTGTTTGAGTTTACAGTACAAGGCCGTACATTAAGGGGATGAAATGAAAGCGGGAGGCGGTGGCTAAGAAGGAAGAAGAGCTAATGGTTCCACTCCTTCACAAACTCAAAGACACTACAGAGACTGTCGCACCACTCTGCCATGTGTGCGTTTACATAAGGGCTTATCTCTCCTGTTGTGGTCATTAATCCTTTGTCAAATATGCTTTGAAACTTAAAACATTCTGGGGACCTGCTCTTATATAGCATGTGGGAAAGAGTAGGCAACCATGGAAATAGCTAAAGAAAACAGCGCGAAATGAGAATGTCCACAAATTTAACTTCCATGCTGACAGCTCTCGTCTCACCAGCCATCTTAGAATAACAGGTTAGGACGAGCAGGCCTAAATCAAAGATAAATCACCGTCTACAGTCTGTTGACAATAATGGTTCTGTACTTTTACAGTTAAATAAGCAATGCTGAAAAGATGGCGTCACTGATTACATGGCTAGAAAGCAAAGAAAATGGAGGGAATTAGGCTTGACTGAGCACAAATAAAAAAGCCGGAGTACCTCTCACCTTCATTCATATCAAAAAGTGCACAAAAGCTTCTTCAAATATAATTAGTGACAAGTCGACATTAAAGTAGGCTTGCTTCATATTTTATTTCAGCACATTTAACACATTTCTATGGCCATAAAAGGTGCAGTGGTTTCTCTTTGTAAAGACTACACTCTTGTAGCATTGCCCTAAAGAAGCACTTTTGGTTCCTTAAAGAACTTTTCAGTGGATGATTTTTTAAAGGGATATTTTTTGCTCATATTGTGGAAACCAAAAAAAAAAAAAAAAGAATTAGATGTTTGCAGCAGTCCAAATGGTTTGGACAATAACTTGTAAGTATGACCTATTTTGAATTCACAATTTGTGAATTTGTTAACAGTTACATACATACCTGTTCACTTTAGCCATGGCCATTCAACCAGAAGTGATTATGAATGTTCCATCCCATTAGAAAACAGAGCAGACAGTTACAGTAGAGTAAAACATCCTGTTTAATTCGGTTTGATAGGGTCCACAATACATTTAAAAAAAACTCTGTAGCTGTGAAAGACATTTTTCCAGGAGCTGCATGTACATTCAAGAACCGTTTAGGAACCTATTTTTTGTGAGAGTTGTCAAATAGCAATTTACAGTGTGTGGGTCAGTCTGTGGAGAGGTTCTTTAAGTCTAAGCTGCATCGCTTCAGTGTCTGTGAGCTTCAGCAGGCCAGACTATGGCGAACTCACCACTCTTAACACTGAACCCCTCCAGAAACAGCACTGCACAATCTGGCAAGTGTGGAGAAAATAAACGGCCTTGTTCTGCCATGAATCCAGCACAAACACGTGTCTGTTCTCTTTTACCAAGCCACGCCCTAATTGTCCCTGATAGATCAGATGTGGCATGAAAGGCCCAGCAGGCAAAGGGAAGAGGAATGAGCCAGAGCTCCCTCCTGTTGAATGGCCAGCATGGACTCGGAACAGTCTGCCCCTCCAGTATGCTGGATGAGGGAGAGGGAATGGGGGAGGAGGCACTAATGGTTATCCGAGCCAGGCTGAAAGCAAAACAAATTCATCTCTTATGCAGATTGCCCCTGACACCTTTTAGACTGCGGTTTACTAGGTGCAGGTGTTAACACATTTCCTTCAGTGTTACACAGGTGCTTAAGGGGGTCCCCTTACATGTGTCGGCTGGGGGAGGTTCTGAATTTATGGGGATATTTGTGCAGAGATGAAGGCATGGTCGCTGTTCGTATTTTCAACAAGGTCACTTTACGGGAGGAATAAAAAACATTCTTATGTCAATATCTGGTTGTGCAACTCAAAGAAACTTAAAAAAAACGTTGGTCCGTTTATCGTGAAGTGTTCAGATGAAGTAAAGAGTATAGAAAGTTTTAAATGAAAAATAAGTGAAAATGATAACATTGAGGATATGATGTATCTCAGTCTAAGCAGGGGCTTTGTCCAAGTTGTAAGAGTGTCTTTGGTTATGAAGTGCACTGACATTCCCGTGTCCTCTCTTGCCTCACTCCGGACAGTGACACATGAGCACCTGAAGGAGCGGAGTCTTTTTGGCCTCCCTCCTCCCCCACCTGGCACCAACCCAGCCGAGTACTATCACCTGATGGCCAGCCACCGCAGCCCCTACGGAGAGCTCCTCATGCAGACAGGGGCAGCGGCCGCAGCCGCCGCCGCTGCACATCTACCTGACTACATTAGCCCAGTGGACAGTGAGTACATCTCCTCCTAACAACACCATTTATGTCGCCTCATGTCACATGTTTTGATGTATTGTCATATTGCATATGTAGGCCTGTCACAATTACTATACTTTTCACCATTATTTGTGCTGACCACAATGGTGTAAGCTGACCACAATTATTTTCCCCATGTTAGCTCGTCTTCGTCCTATGAAAGACATAAGAAAAAAGAAAGTAGAATACACATTCACTGAAACACATCACGGGCCTTAGAAAAACCAAAACTGGTGCCATAACATGTAAGGAAGCAATGCAACTTTGACCACTTTGGGCTTAGAATTGAATAGTTGAATATAAAGAACAAGAACGATTGAATTGTTGATTGCAGATATATATATATAATGACGGTGGACATTTGGGTGCTAGAGGTTAATGAAAGAGCTATGGATGGGATAGTGCTAATGTCAAAATACTCACACCCTGTGCTGCGATACAAGGATGGAAACTTACTACAAATGGAGCAGTCCAGTAATTTGAGTTATGGTTTGAGTTACAGGATGCACCAAAAGGTTCCCACTTCAAATGGAGGAGGATGTTTTGTTACGTGTATATAAAGCATGACTCATAGTGAAAACTGTCTGTAAACACGAGCCTACTCAGCAATTTATGAGATGTTCCTTCTGGGGCCTTTAATTCAGCTTGTACAACAGGTGTGCTTTGTTATTATAAGTAACATCCTTACAACACATCCACCATAGCCTTAAATGGAGCGCCTCGAAGAGAGACGGATTTTTACGGAGAGGGTACTGCAGGCAATGGCAGAGCCTTCATCCCTGCTCTTTGTTTCTGAAGCAGTGTTATGGCAGGTATGTAGCGCTCTCCTGGCACTTTGTAATGTGATCCAATTAGTCATGTTCTGTGGCTGTGAGGATGCCTGGTCTTTTAAGATGCCGACTGCTGCTTGGCACACTGCTGCATTGTTAAGAAGATGCCCAGAGGCACTGACCTCAGAACAATGTTGCGTTCACTGGTAATGGTGTAATACATAAGGGTGCACCAGGCTGTAGATGGGGTCCTTGGGTGAGCTGGGGAACTGCATAGGACACTGGCTCTGATCCAGACCAAAGGTTCTACCTGAATGGCTCCAAAGAAGTGCTGCCTTATGAATGGCAAATAGTGTGCAAAGAGATGAACTGTGGGGAAAATCTGTGAATGTCAGCTTTAAGGGCAAATTTATTATTGTAAATAATCAAACACTTTTGCTGGCACAGGCTCTTGTGTATATGCTGTGCTTTGATCCAACACAGCCACCCACAGGAATCAGTTTCCTTTTTACATTATGCCTTGCTGGATCTGTGCCTGTCCTGCATGGATCCCCACGCTCTTGCGGGAAAATGCACACACCATCACCGTTCTCGCATTGCATTTCGCAATTACTTCTCCATTTGCTAATCAAACACGCCATGGCATGTTCTCCGCAGGCCTTAATGAGATGGTCATGGGAGCGCCTTGCGCCTGGGGCCGCGAGTCCAGGCCTCCACCAAGCCATAGTTGGTCTAGCAAAACCTGTTTGCTCAAACACCCACAAACACCAGCACAGCACAGGGCTTTCTCCTGCTCGGCCCATGTCATTGGCCTTCTCCATTGCGTGGATTGATGTGGTCTCACTCTGGGCACTCGCGGGTCCAGGGCTCTCCGCGCTGGCCCACAGACACAGGGCCCTCATTGAAACAGAGTGCCAGCTAATGGCTCGGCGGCCGGACCACCGCATAAAGAAGCCTGTTCAGCAGAGTGAGGGGCTGATAAATATGCATTGCGCAGCCCGCCGTTTGTCTTGGAACGGAGGGCTGATAAAATTCATACGCATATTTAAAAATCAATTTATGTACTAATAAATTCAGCGGACCTACCACAAGAGTGAGTCCTCAGTGAACTCAAAGTACATCTCTTGTTTTCTCTAATGATTCCCATTTGGCTATTACCCGACAGAAAGAGAGGATTTAGTTTGGGGTTTTCCTGCAAATGGTGATCACTGTTGTAAAAATGAGAAACGTGCACATGGAAAATTCTGTGCACCGCCATTAGAGCCAACATGCACAGCACTGTAAATTTCTTAGACAGTCTGCCATTTTAAATGCAGTGGTGGGTCGAAATTTGACATTAACTGGTGCGCTGAGACACCGACTGGATTAGAAGTAGACCTCAGTGTAAACTAGGCAAAATGGTTCAGATTTTCCTTTCAAACCAGTGTTTTTTCAACCACGTAATATTGTTGTTATAGTAATATTTCTTGTATTTCCCGAAAGTATCCAGTCACTCCGCCTAATTAGTGAATTCAGCTGCTTTCATGTGCACTCATTGCTGACACAGGTGTTCAGTTCATATACATTGAACTACATTGCCAGTAGAATGTCAATTCGCAAGAAGGGTATAAAGACCCAAGCATCGGGCCGTGGAGCAGTGGAACTGTGTCCGTTAGAATAAAGGAGCTCCATTAATTAGATTTGGAATTAGTTGAACTGGTGTTTGTGATCCAGAACTAACCATCTAAAATCAGTACCTGAGCTCACTAATGCTCTTGTGGCTGAATACAATCAAATCCTACAGAAGAGCTTTCCCAGAAGAATAGGGTCTGTTACTGCAACAAAGGGGTGCAAATTCTCTATTAATACCCTTGATTTCAGAAGAAATATCACACGAATAGTGGTTTACAGATTTTTGGACATGTAGTGTATGTGTATTTAAGAAATCATTTTTTAAGAACTCCATACTATGATCAAAATCTGAACTGGACAAGATTTGGGCTGTCACACAATGTACAGGATGTACAAACTGCCCATTACCAATTTAATGCTGCTATATCTTACCTGTGATCTACTCCTGGCCTTTAATTATGAGATTTCTCAATGCCATCATTGCTGTGAAGGACATGATCTAACAAAGCTAAACATTCAGTGAATTGTATTATTTTCCTGTCACAAACCTTTAGCGTTATAAAACAAATCAATACTAAGAGTGTCCTCTGGCTTGAATATGTATGCATACTCAGAAACTATAAAGGCAGCGTGGCTTCACCTGTATAGTGACAAAAACACTCTAAAGGCATGCATTCATCCAAGCCAAAGGGGTTATTGCCAAAGTCTCTGAATATACACGTGAGGAAAGAAGTTAATGTTCAGGACAGTGTTTTTAAAGTAAAATGTTTCCTACTATGTATGACTACATCTATCATTTGTTACTCGGGTTAGGTAGCTCTTTCCTTTGACTGCTGACTTTGCCCATGATGTGAGCGACAGGGGTATTTGCCCCAGCAGGCTTTGGAAAAAAAACCAAGCAGCAGTAAACAATGAAAGGAGTCGGCATCAGCCTGAGTGTGTGCCTTTGCTTAAACGCTCCAGTGCAGTGCCAAGTGCGTGTCCATGCCAATGGTGTGTACTTAACATGTTAATTATGACCCTGCGTTTGACAGAACGACACACAGAGTGAAAGCACAAGCTCTGCTAAAAGCAACTATTTTCCTTTCAGGACAGAGGGATTTCCACACAACAGCCACGTTCCTTAGGCCTTTTGTGTGTACCTACAGTGAATCTATTGCCCGTGCAGTGTTACGAATCGTCTCACTCACTGCCTTTCAATGGCTGAGACTGGAAATGCTGACCTTGAAGCTTGTGGATGGCTGAATGCATAAATAAATAAAGCAGGCCCAGTTGCGAACTGTAAGACCACGGATCACAGCCAGACACTGGCTGATACGGGAGAGACTGTGCTAATACATTGACCAGATGCCTTTCCGTTGCTGCTCCGTCCTCCTCCTGCCTTAAGTAAGCGTAAACAAGGCTGAGCAGTGTCTCTTGAATGGTGTCTCTAATTGAGATGCTTTCAGAGGAACACTCTGAAGAGACTGAGAGGTCGAAAGCAAAAAAGTGGGCCTGATGGTGAATTCATTTGTGCAGCAGAGCCACCGGGGAATTGTTTGGGCTCCCATAACAATAGCAGCTGCCAAAGCAAACGTCTGGTGTCCGGCTGCAAGCAGCAACATGGTGTTGATGTACAGGGGTTTTGGGCGGATGCTTGTCATCAATGTGGTACACTTGCACATACACAAATGGTGCTTTGGTTGTTTTTTTATATATATATTTAGATTAGGTCAAATGTGTTGCACCAACACAATTATTTCCCAAGGAAGACAACTGAAGTAAACCGTCGCTTTAGATTTGATTTGTGTGCATCGCATGTGAGTCATATAATTTCAAAGCCCCATTTTTGTTCACGTGCATGATCATTTCCTGCACCAGCAGTGTGCACTAACACGTGAACGCATATAGGTTGTGGTGAGATACTGAGACCTGCAGGGCATTGCCTCCCTAATAAAATTTGCAGTCATGGCATTAGTCAGATTTACCAGAAAAAATAAACCCTCGCCCACTCCAGTAAGTGCTATGTATGCCTTGTTGGCAAAAAGCTCGGGCAGTGCAGCGCTAAAGATCTGCTCTCATGCCAGGATGCCTCCACCGCTTTTGGAAAAGTCTATTTCACCTTGGTTCAGGGTCAAGTGCTGGAAGTCGGAGGCCAGTCTAGCTGTAGTTGCCAGAGCTACAAGGTCCAAATACATAAACTAGCATTTGCAATCACCACTGTGGCTACAAGCCTTTCCTTCCTCTATCTCTGTCCCTAAGAGACCAAGCACAGCTTACAGCTCTTGGCTACAGTGTGCAAAGGAGACCTCCAAAAGTCTGTTGTGGTGGACAAAAGGCACAGGGATGTGGGTGCCCGTTAAGCCCTGCTTGGCCTGTACCAGTGGCAGCTCAGCCCCAGGAGGCCAGCAGTGCACAGAGTAACTGCTGGAAGCTGAGGGGCGATCAGAAGATTAACACCCACCAATTACAATATTCTGGACCTCCACAAAAGGCATCCCAATTAAAACAGCATAGCAGATGCCTACAATAATTGCCTCCTCTTTTATAAACGTGCCGAGAGTGCCTGTAATTTTAAAGCCATATATCAGGCCAGCTCCCCAATTAGAGACCCCCCCCAACTCCCACTGGGGCCGCGGGGTTCCTTGAGCTCACGCCAGCCACCCAAAAGCCACACAGCACCACACATCTGCTTAAGCACTCACGCAGGGACCTGCACACCCCTAAATTAGAGCCACATCGGCTATAAAAACAGCCCATCCCAGAGCGTGTGGGCCCCTATGACCTCGGGCAGGCGAGACGCGGCTCTGCCCCCAGCAGCTCAGCACAACCACACTCCAAACATACAAACATGACATAAAAACTGGGATGGATGTAAAAATGTCAGTTTAAGGATGCCTTAATTTGGACCATATTGAGCTCTTCCTTCGATTTGTTTAAAGACAAATTTTTGATCACGTAGATTCCACTTGGCATGAGTGTTTTCTTGCAGTCCACAAACAGATTTCAGGTCCGCACATCATTGCCACTTTGTTCCACACAACACCAGCATTTTTACGCAAAGCTAATGATACGTGACACGTTTATTTATAAGAATCGCAGAGGAGCATTATGGGGATTCGTTTGTTGTCTTTGCCAACTCTTTCATAAATACTGCTCACAAGTCCCTGCAGTTGGATAGCTTTGGACTTTTCTACCCTGCTGTCTTATGCGGCTTACATGTTGCATTTGAACCATAGTTATTAAAAAGAAAGAAAAAGGGTGGCCGTTTTGTAAAATTCGTTAAAAGGCCGAGTATCTTGATAGCAGCTGGAGAGCAGTAATTAAGCAGTCAGAGGCAGGAGTTTGAAAGGCCCCAGTTTGAAATGTCGCTGGATTTGTTTTCTGGTGTGAGTGACGTGCATGTGTTTGTGTGGAGTCATTATGAGCTTCCTGCAGCCAGCACCTTTGGTGATGCCCCCTGAAGGGCGTAATGGCCTCCTGCTCTGTGTCCACTCACTCCTGGGCTAATGCACATCACCTGTTGGGCAAAGAGCAGCTGGGCCAACACACACACACACACACACACACACACGAATCAGTGGCCTAATAAGCTAAAAACTCCAGGTAACAATCAAAGAGCACCATAAGCGAAATACAGAGAATTTGTCAACCTGGCTACATCAGTTATGCTTCTGTAAAAGGCCGAATAAGTGCATTGAGGAGCAGCTGCAACCAATAATACATCCTTCTCCCTTTAGAAACAGACGAGAAGCGGAGGTCTGATGGAGAAAGAAAAGAAAACACTCAAGATATTGCTATTAATAATACCTCCAGAAAGGCCATGTGGAAAATATACCAAATCAGCTTTCCGATCTGTTTTCTTCTCTTAAACAAGCCAGGCCTACCAAGAAGGGGTAACATGTGACCGTTCAGTGCTTTTACTCTTTAATCGTGTTCTGAAATGAAAGTTGTTAAATTGCCTCTATTTAGCATGCTGCAGTGCCACAGGCTTGTTGAGATTGGTATCAGCGTAATTTCTGTAAACGATTGGCCTGATTAATTATTCATAGTGGATTGTGAACTTGTAGCAGTGTGGGAGCGATGGTGAAGATATAGGAGGTGAAGCAAACCTCCCTATTCTCCTGCGCATAGCTTTATACTGAAAGTAGAAAGGGTGGGAGAGTAAAAGAGTGCACACAAAGAAAAGAAACTTCCAAGAGTTCATGTGTGTGTTTTGTGTGTGCCATGCAGTGTCCCGTTTCCCCAGCCCCAGACTGACGCCCCGGCTGAGCCGGAAGCGGGCGCTCTCCATCTCGCCCATGTCGGACGCCAGCATCGACTTGCAGACTATGATCCGCACCTCTCCGAACTCTCTGGTGGCCTACATCAATAACTCCCGCTCCAGCTCCAATGCCAGCAGCTCTTACGGGCACCTCTCCGTCGGGGGCATCAGGTACAGGAAAGCACAATTCCAGATTTGATACCTTTTGTTTGCCATAAATAATTTATATCTGAAAAGCGGTTCATTCATACACTACTGTCCAGACATTAATGTTGACAATAATATTAAACCTATTTGGTTGCAAATGAAAGTACAAGATGAATCTAAAACAACAGTTTTGTTCAGGATTAAAAATATATTTAAGAAATGTAGCTGCATAAATAAGCAATTTAAAGGCCCTATATAACAGAAAACTTTATTTTCCCTGCTTTTTTGGAAGGTGGGGTCTGTAAACACCTGGTAAAATTTCAAAACTTATCCTTCACTCCCTGGTTCATATAGTTTGCGAATGAAAACCTAGCAGCAAAAAAATTCACTTTTTTCATGATGTTACAAAAATCAGTTTCTCTACATCCATCTATCACCATTCATAATAATGGTGCTTCATGCATGAGGCACAATCAGGCAGTCAGTCAGAGCAGCCGCCATTTAAATATTTCAGTCATAAAGGCACAGTAACAAAAACAGCATGTTGAATTTTAAGGTATTAAACCACAAACATCATAAATAGGACTGTAAAGAACCCATTTTACATTACGTATTAATTAAGAAGCGTTTTTGTTTCTCCTGTGAAGCTGTCGTGCTGGAGATACGAAGGTTTGTTCCAACAGGTGTTCTGTAAATGAAACACTAGCTGTGTATTTAAATTTCCCCATGTCTTGTCACCATTTCATACATAACTGCTGCTATACATAACTACCTATAAGAACTTTTTTAAGAGTATAGTGTAAAATCTTATGGAAACGGTGTGGTGTCCTGCTGCCCTCTAAATCCAAAAATGAATTTCCCATCAGTCCGTCTTTCACCTTCCCGCACCCCATCACGCCTGTGGCTTACCAGCAGCTGCTGTCCCAGCAGAGAGGGCTGAGTGCATTCGGCCACACTCCTCCCCTCCTGCAGCCCTCGCCCCCCTTCAGCAGCCGCCAGCAGCCCCTGGGAGGCGCCGCAGCCCACAGCACCAGCAGTAACCCCGGCACAGAGGCTAACCAGGTGAGCCAGACACGAGATGAACTTCTGAATGCACCAGAAAACACAAGCGCAACATGCCAAGATTCACTCTTTTCCTGTGCTATAGTCAGGTTATTGCTCTTTTAAGAACAAGAAAAAAGAGTAATATTCTTAACATCTGGCTTTGTAAGCTTAAAAGAACTTCAGTATACCTATCGGTCTACTCATCGTCATACAATGTAAAAGGCAGCTGGTGTCCTCAAATGGACTGAAACAGAAATGTACAGGATTTCCTTATGACAGCGACAGTATGCATTGGACATGCACTAATTTGGGAACTGCTTATTCATACGTACTTTTTCAATAAAGTGTCTGAAGGCTCAGGCATCCTCCTCCTGCGATGTGTTACGCTCATCGTCCAAGATTCTAAGTGTTGCTTCCACCTCCTCTATCACCCCCATGTAAACATTATGGCCGCCCAGAATGTAAACTTCCTCCAACTCTCTGACCCACTCTCATCATATCCAGACACCCACTAGATCCATTTTCATTCCATTTCTATTTCACAACCACAAAACACACACACACACACTTCAGTAGTGATGAGAAACACATTTCCCTCGCTTTTCAACAAAACCATGTCAGAGTTATTGAGTTATTGAAAACATCGGCCTCCTCTGTACTCTAGTGGTTGGGTGGGATTTGGAAGGTACCCCCTTCCTCAAACCCTTCTTTACTTGTGTCTCCACGGAGGGACTTTTCACTCCGAGAGCCTCTGCATGTTGTGTTAAGAATTCATCTAAGGATCAAAGTCTGCAGCCGCACTCTGTGGGCAATAATTTCCCCTTTTTCATATTTCCATCTGACGGATGCAACTAGGGCAGTCTAAACTGTTTAGTCTTCGCGGCGGGTCACTTTGTGAAAGATGGGATCTGGAGCATGGTGCCTCTGCAGCTCTGAAATCCCAGCACTGCTGCCAGGGGCCGCGGTGCCGACGCCGTGCCTACGAGGATGAGTCTCCGTTTTACATTGTGGTTCTCTCTCTTTCTTCTTTCCCACTCCTTCTCCACCCTCTCATCTTTCACCTTTTTCAGAACGCCGGCGGTGACTCAGCTGTCAGCAGTACAGTCAATCCTATGATCACCAAGAGGTCAAAAGTGAAGACGGAGGTGGATGTGGCACACCCCATCTCCCCTTGCTCTCAGGTATTAAAATCCGTGAGTTCATAGGTTCAAGTCCCTCTGCCTTTATTTAACCTGGACATTATAATGTCCATTGTAAGTGACTGTATGCTACAGATGTAACAGATAGAGATTAAGTTGAAAAAGTATTTTGTTAGGCTTATATCACTTTAGGTTAGATATTCAGATCTAACTTGGCTGCAACACTCATCACCATCCTTCAAGAGCCCCATGCCCCTTGGTCTTATCCCGCAATATTCAGAGAGAAAAACTTCCACCTGTGACAAGTCGCAGGCCGTCCATTTCCGTTCTCAAGCCTGGGATGTAAACTATGCCAGGCAGCGGTGTCATAGTAACAAATCAGCTAAACTATGGTCTTAGGAGGCTTTCTTCCTCTCTCTCCCTTTCACAATCTTTCTCTACTGTTCTACTCATAACTCTCAGCCCCTCTTTCTGCTCACCCCTGCTCCCACATCTCTCACTCCTTCCCCCCTCCTTCTGTTGTTGTTTTTTTTTTTTTTGATGAATTTGCAGCTCCTCTCTTGCACACTGACAGCATGGCACTATGATGCATGGCGACGTGTGCTGAGTGCGATGGTGGGGCCGTTGGGAACTGACGCGGACGCGTGTATAGCGGGGCAGATAGAAACTTGCTGGCGTCAGCATGAAGGGGGATATCACATCCTCAGTCCAACTGTTTGAGAGTGTTTCACTGATTCTTTAGGACCGTGTACTTCTGCCGCTAGCTGCTAAACAAACCCATTCCTTTTTTGAATCACTATCAAACAGATTGAGCGTGTGGAGGGGGATATTGGATGTGGCCGCAAAGCATTCCATTCCTTCACCACATTAGAGAGGGTTTGGGCCATTTAAGTTTAATGCAGGAATCATTAGAGCTCAAAAGCATTCTGAACGTTCCCAGACCCCAGCAGAAAAGCGGGTAGCTAAACAGCTCTGGAAAAAGGGTAGAGATTCATATAGCACTTAATGAACATCTGCAGTAGCACTTATGCAAAAAAAAGGTGAGCTCCCTATGGCCCCCTGCTCGAACTTTAGTGATCAGGTTATCGGTTACAAGGCAGGTTTTGGTTCAGCAGTTGGTAGTATAAAACGAGTTTCCCAGCTCTGAATTTAAATCATGATAAAAAAAAATAAATAACACCTCACGCACACCTCATAACACAGGACCTGCCAAAAACACAATGGTCAAAAATTATTCCAATAAAGCACAGTAGTTTTGAACTGATCGCAGTAATGGAGAATTCAGCCGATGCATGTGATTACATGTATTTCCGATATTTTACAGTGACTTCAAACATGGCTCAGCTAATCGGAGTGTAGAACTACAAATAAATGTTTTTTTTATGAACACATGGATAAAGCACAGCAGAACTTTTACTTTCCAAGAGGCTGACTGGAGATTTGGCCCTTTCAACAGGACCATGTGGAGCTGAGAGAGGAGGTGGATAAGGATGAGTGCAAGCAGGAGCCAGAGGCTGTGTACGAGACCAACTGCCACTGGGAGGGCTGCTCTAAAGAGTATGACACACAGGAGCAGTTAGTGCACGTAAGTCACACTGCAGTACACACAGGCTTTAGTGAAAGTTCAGTCTTGTGTCATAAAGTGAGAATTTGAGTCACAAAGTGAGAATTTACCCATTATTACTCTCCTTTTGCTACATTATTAAAATGGAATTATGTCATTACAAATTTAAAAACATACCAAGTTGAACTGAATGGATTAAATGTATTCAATTTTGTAGTTTGTGTTTGTTTCCCTTTTTTTTATCATGCTGTAATTGCTGAGAAAAGAAGTCATTAAAAGAGGTGATAACTATGGCTTCTAAGGGTTCCACTGATCTAATATGAGCAGTTCTAGTAGCAAAATTCAGACAAATACTTGTAGGAACAACTTTAAATAATTAGGAACACTTTATAGATCTTAAACTAAAAATGAAAGCCTTCCCTCATTAAGGCCCGTTTGTTAGAGACTGATTCAGGCAGCACTGTAACTGATCGCTTCCTGTTGCTGACACGTGTGGGGTTAATGAGCACGTCCGTTTCCACAGAGGTGCAACCAGTTGTGCTGGAGCCTTCTCATCTCACACAGACACACACTCCCGCACACACAAACTCTCACACATACTCGTGGCCTCTGTCTCTGCATGCCCCCTTTGGCCTTTGGCCTTGCCTGAGGCCCAGCAGTAAATCCGTCATCATACCAGCAGTTCTGCTGTGGCTCTCCTCCTGCTGTAGCACCTCTGAGCAGCCCTCTGTGATTAACAGCTTGTTCTCCACGCCATGACACACACTCAGAGCCAGTCAGACTCTCTGACCAAGGCCGAGCGCTCAGAGCCCCGCCCACTTCTCAGAAAGAACTCAGACGGGCTTTAAGGGTCAAAAGAAGTTGCCTCTGGTCCTGTTCCCAATCCAGGCTGCCAAAACTGAAGGAGTCTGAACTAGTATAAGTTTCTACATGTGTGTGTGTGTGTGTGTGTGTGTGTGTGTGTGTGTGTGTGTGTGTGTGCTTCTCTAAAAGAGCCTTATTCTGTCAGTAATGTGAGGCATTGGGTTTCTAAACAACTCATGTGGGCAATTATACTGCCAGAAGTACGAACACATTGCGTCTCAAGTGGTTGCAGATGAGCTGTTGTTTGGAATGACATGGGCTGTTGTCCTGCAATAATTTGATTTCTGAGAAAGCGGATCGAATAGTTAACGAAAGGGAGAGAAAGTGGAAAGGGTATAATTATTGGCACTGGGGGTAGGGGGAGTGCAGAAGGAGTTGTGGAAATATTGTGTTTAAAGACCAGAGCAACAAGGCCTCCACCTCCTCCGTGCACGCCTCCTCTCAGTCCTAAGGCTTCAATCTGTTCTGTTTCCATGCAAACTAAATTACACACCTTGAGAAAGCAAAATAATGGCATGGGCTTTGGTTTTATTTGTTCTAAGTGATCGTTCCCCATAGCTCTAAATTATGGTTTCAGCTCGGTATGAGGAGCATAAGGCTGAAATTGGAAGTGCATTCCTAGCCACACGCACACCGTTCTCTTTAAAAGAACCAGACAGAGGAAAATCACATCCCAACTGTGGAAAAAGAAATAGTGTCCGTATCCTTGTATCCTTCTGTAGTTCACTTTTATCACACAAATCATTCACAATGGAAAGAATCAGTGGAATTCGACTTCGGATTACTTGAGCCCTTTCATTTTTAAGTAAACGAGAATACATTACAGGGGCACACAGTAGCTTTACTACAGGCTTTAGCTTGAGAAATCCAACTGACATGTAATATTACATTGTTGTGTATTAGATCAGCTGAATCATGTCAGGTTTTGGTAATAGATACTGATAGAGTTTATGATCAGAGAAGGGGGAATTCTAGCCCCTCAGGTGTGCAGAATTGCGTCTCTCTAATGCGGGTCTAAAATATGCGGTCACCGTCCAAGCGTATTGTTTGAATGTGATGGATTGAAAGTCGCATGTCCCTTTGACGGATGGGACGACTTCTCATGTTGGGATCATGGGATCCTGAGTGCTTACACTGCAGCGTGACAGAGACTCTTCTCTCCTTACAGCACATCAATAATGACCACATCCATGGGGAGAAGAAGGAGTTTGTGTGTCGCTGGGAGGAGTGCTCACGGGAGCAGAAGCCTTTCAAGGCCCAGTACATGCTGGTAGTGCACATGCGGCGACACACTGGAGAGAAGCCTCACAAATGCACGGTAAGGACCAGAGCAGGGCTCAGGATGTTTCTGTATACACCCTATATGTGCTTACGTTCCCCTGCGTGCTAATGTGCACTTCTGTTTGTCCACTTCGAACAATAAAGGTTCCTAAATGATCCTTAGCTTGCATGTATGGCTCTAGGAAAAAAAAACTTCATACTTTGTGGAAGTTCTTCACATGTTCAAGAATTCTTTTATTCTATGAAATAACTTCTGGAAAAACTGGAGCATTCTTCGTAGAATTAAAGGTGGTCCTTCTGTGTTCCTTCTATTTCTTTAACATTAAACAGAAGTAATACGGCATGGCTGAGTACTTAATTTGTTGGCTTTGTATGAAAACCCGTTGATTCAAAATCTCTTCAAAGCATGTCTTAAGTAGCCAGAGATCATTAGAAATTGAAAGCCAAGTGCCCTTATTAAAACATGGAGCTTGTGTATCCCTAATCAGTCAGAATAGTCCTCTGGCCACTTAGAGCCACTTTTCATGTTGTATGGCTTGGTCTTGTTGTGCACTAACGACCAATTCCCTGGGCAAATCAAACACACAAGTGTGCAGTGTAAATATAAAAGGGTTTAAATAACAAACAGAGCATTAGTAAGAGTAAACCATAATGACATTCACTGTACAAGGGGTGAAATACTTGTAATAGATGTTTTGTTGATGATTTTAGTATGTGTGCTTTAGTGTGGTGTCCTGCTTCCTGTCTCATCACTCTCTCTCTGTTTTCTGTGTAGTTTGAAGGCTGCTCCAAAGCTTACTCTCGACTAGAGAACTTGAAAACCCACCTGAGGTCCCACACAGGGGAGAAGCCATACGTGTGTGAGCATGAGGGCTGCAACAAAGCCTTCTCCAACGCCTCAGATCGAGCCAAGCACCAGAACCGCACACATTCAAACGAGGTACTACTGCTATATCTTTTCTGCAAGGAAGAAATAAAAATAATATGGTGTCGAAGAGGAAAAACGAGTGTGTTCCAAAGATCCTGGCATTGTGGGTTTAAGCTAGATTTCTCTTTTCTCTTATCCATGTCTCCATCAAGCAAAAACAAGCGAAAAATTGAAAGGCCACAAAAAAGATGCAAAGTAGTTTTCATCAGCTCTATGGTAAAAAAAAACAAAAAAACGGCACACTTGTAAAAATATACTTAAGACATATGGATCAAGTTTACAGAGAAATCTTGCATGTTGTACAGGTTGAGTTGCACATGTAACACGAGTGCAGACACAGAATGAGCTGGCTAATCTGTTTATTTCTGAAATGTCCATTGATCAGGAGCAGGAGCCTTAAGTGTGTTTACATTTCTAATATGGCAGCTTTTTCTTTTGTGTTTTTTGATAATAATGTAAATTCGAACGTATTACTCAGTTTCCCGGTACGTGCCGCCCTCATGTATTTTTTTAGCCGAGGGCCATGCAAAAACCGGAACATATGAAGAAATTCATTTGCATATAAATCATTTTTTCAGCAAATGTATTTGCATCCTAATTAATCACATTTTAGTCAACAAACGTGTCCTCCTTAAGCAAGAGAACAAGCAGTTTTATTTTAGCAGTTTTATTCAATATTTGCTGTTCCCTTTTTTAGGCTTATACTCATTTAATTGGTCCCTGAACGTGACAAGCCAGATCCTTAGACTCTAACAGTGTTGCCCCAAAAACTGTACATATTTACTCCTTTTTTAGTCTGTGTCGGTGGAGCTATGTGGAGTAAAGAGCATTTAAAACAGCCTCTTTACTGCGCTACTGAGACACTGTTTGCAGTCCCCTCCTGTGTTAAGCAGCAGAGCCTTTTTATACTCGGACACGCATGGCAAGCAGAACATAAGCAATCATACACAAAGCACAATTTAAGATTTCCAGTCGGAAGTTTGCTGTTTGTCATGCTTGCTTTGTGAAAACATAAAGCAGTAGAAATGTTCCACTCTGCTGCCACTGTAAACCAACGGCCTTATCAGACGCTTGAAGTGCTTCACAACCAAAAAGGGATCATCTAAAATTTCATTTTAAAGTGAAGTGGCCCCTTATAGTCACTCGTGAACACAGCACAACACACAATTGTGAACCATGTAAAATTCTTTCTCTGCATTTAACTCATTCACGAAGTGAAGCAGTGAGCTGGCAGGATTCTAACCCACAGTCTTCTGATCGCAGGGCCAACCCCCTACCACTAGGCCACCAGCTGCCCCAATACTTGTAGATGCTCATTCAGCAAAATCAGAAAAACACCCTGAACAGGTCACCAGTCCATTCAGAGCCAACTTACAAACACATTCACAGACACAGTCATGCCTAGAGGTCCAGATTTAACAGGTCCAGTTCACCTGATATGCATGTCTTTGGACTGTGCTGATCAAACCCAGCACATTCCCACTGTGAGGCAACAAGAATGTGTGAGAGTGCCAACTATATGAACAATTTTTTTTTTTATTTTAACCTTTTTGCAGAAACCGTATGTGTGCAAGATCCCAGGCTGCACCAAGCGCTACACAGACCCCAGCTCTCTCAGGAAGCATGTGAAGACCGTTCATGGACCGGAGGCGCACGTCACAAAGAAGCAACGTGGTGATGCCCCTATGAAATCACAACCTCCTAAAGGAGGTGGAGAGAATGAGGCCGGCACTAAGCATGCTGGGAGAGGAACAGAGGCATCAACTGAGGCCAACAGTACCACCAGAGGAGTGGAGGACTGCCTGCAGGTCAAGACTATCAAGACCGAAAACACAATGGTAAGAATGTGATTTGTTAGCTATGCTAATTATGAAATACATGAACATGGTAGAAGATTTTGTTGGGTACTTAATTATTGCCTATTACCCTGTTTTTAAAATTAACTTATTTTATGATTCTTTTCTAATGTACGTTCTCATTTCCTACTTTCTTGTATTCTATAATGCTTTGCCGTTCCTTCAATGCTGAGTTGCTGTATTAACACTTACCTTGTTGACTCTTGAATGCCTCTCATGCTTTAAATCTAATGGACAGACTTTGCTCAGGTGAGCACAATCCATATCTTGTCTTGTCTAGCATGTTAATCCATCCACCCCTCAACAGCACAGTTTGTCATGCTTGATCTCTTTTATACATTTACTGGAGGCTTGATCGGTCAGAATACTAATCATGGCCATCTGAAGACAGGACATTTTCTAACCTTTTTTATTATTTTGTTTCTACATTTGTGATTGGTTTTGCACTTATCATGTTCTAAAAGTGAAGAAGTAAGCTTTAAACTATTTTTTTTCCCACTGTGTGTGTAGTCTTTCTCATTTCATAAACTGTTTCTGTTGGCAACTGACATAGAGGCGTCCATCTTGTTCCGCGTATTCTGCTCTGTTCGTTGTTGCAAAGGGATCTGCCAGTTTCCTCTGTAGTACAATGATAAAAGTCATTATCAAATAAATATTCAGAGGCTGGGACCACTGTGTGTGGACTGAACAAAAAGCATCAGCAATCACACTGTGATCAAGAAGCGCTTTTTAGTTCAGACTTGCTCAGAACTCATTTACATCACTGAAGCGCTTTCAGCCAAGAAGCAGTTCAGCATGAGATGCAGTGGTGGTGGTTCACTGTACTGCTCTTGCCTCAGACTCGGACGGCTTTCTCTTTTTTTTTTTTTTTTTTTTTTCAACAATTACAGTGGCCATGATTTGTAGCATATTAGTGAAATTAGTGTTTCAAACACACAAAGTAAAAACTTTATTGAACGTTATAAAAACATAACTTTTTTTTTTACTTTTGTAGATGTATCAGTCCAGCCCTGGTGGTCAATCATCATGTAGCAGTGAGCCGTCACCGCTTGGTAGCACCACCAACAATGACAGTGGAGTAGAGATGGCCATGCACAGTGGAGGCAGTTTGGGGGACCTGAGTGCTCTGGATGACCCCCCTGTGGTAGATTCCACTGGTTCTCCAGGGGGCTCCACAGGAGTAGGTCTCCAGCGGCGTATGAACAGAGGGGGGCTTCTACAGCTTGAGCATATTAAGAAGGAGAAACTAAAGACTATGAGAGACCCCTGCTCCTGGGCAAACACAACTCCTCATGTCCAAAACACCAAGCTGCCTCCTATACCAGCTGTTGGTGAGTATGGCAGCAATGAACAATGTCTTTTAAATGTGGCAAACTGCATTGATTTGGAATTGGTCATTACTGATTATAATAAATTCAGTGTAGTATTTTTTATTTGTTTGGGCAAAAGTAAAACATAAACATGTACAAAAATATATTGCTGTATTGTTTTTATTACTTTATATTGTTTTAGTACTTTTTATTACTTTGTAATAGTTTCTACATGTTCCTGTATGTTAACCATGTTAACCATAATTTTCATATAATTCTTAACTCCACAGTTGTCTAATCTTCTGTTTTTGCTTGAATCCTCTCTTTAAAAAAAACTGAATCAGTGTGAGGTCATTATTTTAAACCCTGAACGAAAGCTATTTAGTCACGTTGCTGTTTCTCTTTCTTAGGATCTCTGCTGGAAAGTTCCACTATGGGCTCTCAGAGTGCTGGGCTTCCAGGGCAACGTTTTGGAGACTTGACCTTGTGCGAGATGACAGTACTGAATCAGCTGAAGGAGCGCAGAGACAGCACGACCAGCACAGTGAGTTCGGCCTACACCCTCAGTCGCAGATCCTCAGGGATCTCGCCCTGCTACTCCAGCCGCCGCTCCAGCGAAGCCTCGCAGTTTGGGGGACGCAACAACAACGTCAGCTCAGCGGACTCCTACGACCCTATTTCTACTGACCTGTCCCGTCGATCGAGCGAAGCCAGTCAGTGTGGTGGTGGTGGTAGTACCCTGCCGAGCTTGCTGAGCCTTACCCCAGCCCAGCACTATCGCTTGAAGGCGAAATATGCGCTAGCCACTGGGGGTGCTCCACCTACACCCTTGCCCAACATGGATCGCATGAGTCTCAGAACTAGAATAGGCTTGTACAATGACTCCCAGGAGAGCTCGGCTCATTTGTTCCAAGCTCGGGTTGCAGCCACCTCAAGGCGCTGCAGCGACACAAGCTATGGTGCCCCTGGTATGATGCCTCACGAAGTCCCAAGCAGTCTGCCAAGGAGAGCTAGTGACCCTGTCCGCTGCACGACTCTGGATCTGCTCTCATTGCCTCGAGTTCAGCGCTACAACAGCATGAGCAGCATGAACCCTTCCCGCCTGCCTCCTGACTGCCGTAGCAATAACTTGCAAAACAATACCTGGTCTGACAGTAGCTTGCATCGCCATCCCTTCAACCAGAGGCCACCAAGCATCTCAGAGAATGTAGTCATGGAAAACATGGCCATCGATGGAGTTGACCAGGCAGAAGATGACATGGTCCTTCCAGATGATGTGGTGCAGTACCTCAGGTCCCAGCATGGTGGTTCAACTCAGGGCCGAGGAATGGCCTACAGCAGCAGTCAGGCACAGGATTTCCAAAGCAACATGACCGCCCAGCAACAGCAGCAGTTTTATGGGCAACGACGCATGGCTTTGGTTGATCCTAACATAAACCTCACAGATCAAGTAATGCCCTCCTGCCAAATCAGTCCAGGTTCCCAGCAACCATTCCAAACGCCTAGTAGTATGAACAAGAATAACATGCCTGTACAGTGGAATGAAGTAAGCTCAGGGACAGTGGACATCACAGCAAGGCTTCCAAAGGCACAGCTACTTAGACCCAACCTGGCGGTGGTCCAGCAAAAACAGAACACTGGCATTTATCAAAGCTTTGGCTCAAATCAAGAGATTGCACCAATGAGCCAGAATTTGGCCGTTCCTCAGCAGGGTAATTCACAGAGGAACTCCATTCAGCATTATAGACAGTCATATGCCAACCCTTGTCAGAATCTCAACGAGCAAGCAAATGTCCAACCAGCATATAGGCAGGAAATGAACCCTAATCCATCAGAGAACACCAACCAGCGTCAAATATGCAATGGCATGGCTCTACAAAATCAAAACATGCAGAATTACAGGTCTAGCTACTCACACATGGATAATGTCAACCAGCAGAATTATGCACCAATAACCCAAACAGCGCTTCAGAATGGTGGCAGAGTGCCATTTCAGCCTAAGCCTCCTTCTGAACCCAAACCTTCAAGTAGACACCACTCAGGTTCAGGTATGTCCCACCAAACTGGTTATCCTGTGTCCAGTGCCAGCTGCAACTTAAACACTTCAGAGGCTAGTCCTAAGAGGCCATCTGGCACTAACCGTCTCTCCAATGGAGAAGACAGTATGTGCTATTCACGTGAGATTCGCATGTTTGATGGCAATGTGGAATATAACACACAAATGTCTCCCTGTGCCAATCAAGCTCCTTGTCCTGCAGTGGCAACAATGGCATCTCCTGGGGTCAACCAGGTCACAAGCACGGTGGACAGTTCTCAAACAGTTGAACATACTCAAATAGACTTTGATGCTATTTTGGACGATGGAGATCATTCCAGCCTAATGTCTGGCACGCTGAGCCCTGGCCTCCTGCAGAGTCTTTCCCAAAATTCCTCGCGACTTACCACCCCACGTAACTCTGTCACACTAGCCTCAGTTCCAGCAGGCATCAGCAACATGGCTATTGGTGACATGAGCTCTATGCTAACTGCCCTTGCTGAAGAAAGCAAGTTCTTAAACATGATGGCTTAAGGTTTAATACATGTTAAACACCAGAAGAGATATTATCTTGTGCTTGATGATCATTTTACCTTTTGTAAAGACTGGATGAATATAATACAAATGTGTGACACAACAGCCACTTATGTCCTATGGGGAGCAACATGTGCATATGGTTTTTTTTAAATGAGAAAAGCACTGATCTACAGCAGTGAAACAGGAATTCCAGTGGTGCATTACCAAATTATTAATAATGTATTAAAATTGCTGACATTTTTCAGAGAGAATTATATATTATATGCAATCTGATGGAATTGCAAAGATGGCATATATCCATGTCAGGAAGCCATATATTTTGCTTATAATGAATGATTTAAAAAGAGAGATCAGGGTCATGGTCTCAGGCTGGCTTCGAATAAGACTGATTTTTCCCTTCCTCAGCAGTGCACTGAAAGTGGTTCACAAAGTGCCTTGCAAAAGAATAAAAGTCAAATAATAAACAGATAAATAAAAACACAAAAAAACACAAATATGAACATTGTCAAATTGTATGTAATCTGGTATATAGTTACAGTTCTAGAGCTATAGGCATTTGTGTTACATTTTAATTTTGGTTTCATTGGTCAATAGTCACCATATGCTGTATGCATTAAATTATATGTAATTACTCATTAGCTGCACAACCTAATTTGTTTGATGTACAGTTCTGTTTGATGCCCTCTTGTCCGTTGTAAGAGATTAAAAGAGGCTTTGTTAAGAAATAATCCTCATTATACTTCAAGACAAATATGAATTTTGTCAATATTGTCATATATCCTCCAAGTGCCCTCCAGGAACCATAAAATCTCTGGATGAAGCCCATCAGGTCGTGTGATCGAAAAGGACAGCAGTGCATCTCGGAGTGAGGGTCTACAAGGGGACTGTCAACCCTCGCCTCACTCAAAAACATCTTTAAAGGAATATGCAAGTACTCTACTTGCTCTCAGTGGAGATCACACCCTAATTAACAGGTTCATCACCCCCATGAGCTTAGGATGGACCATAACAGCTTACAATGGAATGGAATGTCTTTGATCCGGCGGTGCTGGAGAATAAAAGAACCCCACAACATGAACTCTGGTTTTGAATGTTTGAATTAAAGGATTTCTTTTTGTATATCACCGTCCCATTTACCAAGCGTGTATAGTTTTGGATATTTTTAATACAGTATCTTGATATACTTGGACATTTCTAACAGAGGATCTGTGTCGTCTCTCTCTTTTGAAATCAAGCAGTCTGTATTCAGTGAACCACATGAAAGTGGGTGCCATTTTTAAAAGAATTTTTGGAATGCAAAGAAACTCTTCAAGTCCATTAACAAGCAAGTCAGTTTGATCTAAAAATGGCATACCTCGAAGTACATGAAACAAAGCTGAAGCAAATTTGAGCACCTTTCAATTCTTATGACCATTGTCGTCCTCAGACACACTATTATTATTACAGAAAACGGTATTTACAGGATTTCCAAAGATCCATTGCTTTATTTACAACTGCCCATTTTTTGTGTGCATATAAATCATCTGATCCAGCAAACAAGAGATTATGGATAAAATGGGGGTTTTATTATAAAAAAAAACAAAGAAGAGGAAGAGTTAGCAATCTTGCATTCCCTGGTGCTTTATATTAAATGAAATGTATTTATATGGCGCTTTTTACAACTGAGCACTAAGTGAGCAAGCCAAAGGCAACAGCAGAAAGTAAAAACTTTCTAAAGCTGGAGTAAGAAGCCTTGGGAGGAACTCATGTGCCAAACATAGTCCGATAAGACTGACAGCATAAAAAGGGAAGAGGTAGCATCTTTGTCCAATTGCATTGCATTGGCAATGTTTTAAACCTTGTAAATAGCCAGAGAAAATGTTTTCACTCTGACAGCACGTTTTGCTGAAGATTCATTTGATCCAGAGCCTGCTGATTGCTTTTGCCACAAAGATTCCATATTCTCTCAGAGAAAAAATGGAGGAAAAATAGCCCCAGGGTTAGAAATATCAGAACTACCAAGAACAAGGGTAGCTGAAAAAACAGCAAAGGGAGTGTGATGATGATGAACTGTTACACAAATTTTACAAGGGTTAGAACTTCACGAGGCAGAGTGCATGCAGGGATGACTGGGTCAAAAAGTGGCACCAAGTTCTGACCAAAAAAGAGTGTGAAACAAAGGCTTCTATACTTAACAGATGAGGAAGTCACACCAGATAGGCTGCATGCAGCTGTCCTCTTTTTGGAGGGCAGGAGACAGCTGGGGGTGGTCAGCTGCCTGCCTACGGGGGCACCTAGAAACATGCTGATCAAATCAAGTAGCTGTGGAGGTCCAAGAAACAGCAAATTCTATTACATGAATTAATGTGTGATACCGAATACCGTTGATGCAACAATTATATATATAATATTTTGTGTGTGTGTATATATATATATATATATATATATATATATATATATATACACAC
>JBBIGA010000002.1:10218161-10245109 GCA_037576975.1 Alestes dentex
TGTTTTTTTCTGTATAGGATGGACAAAAGGAATGGGACGCCTGACCCCCACGAAAACCAGCCGAGACGTAGAGCTGTATGCTGCAAATCTACAAGCACAAAAAGCAATTTCCAAAACAGAAGGATTTTTAAAAAGCCTGTGTAAATAATGCGATAACGCGATAATAACACATTAAAGCGATATACGTACACACACATACATATATAAAGGCTGGGCACGCTAACGGGTTATCGCATTATTTACTTAACGCTACTTAAGTCTACTAGTCGACTTCAGAGGCACAAGTCGACGCCCCCTGAGCGAATTCGACAAATCGTGTGTTTTATTTCCTCTCTCTGTGCGCCCGCTTGTGTACAAAGTGCAGTCTCTGCTTCTGATTGGCCAACACTGACATGCGTTGCTTGACTTAACCAATTATTATAGTCCCTTCATAAAAAAGCTGAGGGGACAGACACACACATCGCATGTGTGGACATCCTTCACTCTAGACACACAAACAGCACGGAGACCTGCACAATCTGCAAGTCGGTGTTAAAGTACAATAAAAGTACGTGCGTTCTGAAACGGCGTCCGCTAGCTAACATGGCTAACGCTAGCACGGCAGGACGTCGTCCAGTCCGGGACGTCATCCATCTCCTACAGAAAGTAGCTGGTGTACCCAGAAAGTCGCTAGATGGCGACACATGCTAATTTTCATATATAAAAACGCCATCTCGTCACGTCGCTTTGGCGTTTTCAGAACCAGAATTTAAAAAAAAAAATCAAGAGCCAAAGCATCCAGATACTTGGAGACGCTGACATCCGTACTTTCATCGAGCAGTGGGCTGTATTTGGTGCGTTGAATCCGAAAATTCCGGGCTATGTTGGAATCGGGGAATGCTGCCTTGCATGCTAAACCGATACGGTCACACGACGTAATAGAGCAGTGACCTGTTTTACAGGACAGACAGTAAGCCCTGCTGTCACTACCAAACGTAGATTCAGCCATCTGTCGAATTCCGGTAGTAACTCCCATCCTTTTCGGGAATTTTTGGAAGTAGGATATAGTTTGTCGTTGTTTTAATGTATGTATTTTACAGGTTTGTGTAATAAATAACCAAATAAAGTTTGATTTCAATGTCTGTGTGTTTACTTGTTCAATAGGAAGGAAAAGAGAGATTTGGAAGGTTCTTTTTTACTTTATTGCTCCAATAAGATGGGACTATTTTTTTGCCTGTCCTGGTCCTATTAGTGCCTTCCCTTCTTCACCAAACCCACTTCAACACAGAAAGGGCTTGATAACCAGTTGATGAGTTGGATCAGATGTGTTTGAAGCAGTGTAAATGCTCAGATGTGCAGGGCAGTGTGCCTCAGGAACTGGAAAACACTGTTTGAATGTTGATATATGTTGCACCGTGGTGCATGGAGAAATATCTCATCCAACTATGTACGTGTTCACACCTGCTGATGACAAAGTAACCTTGAACAGTTTTAGAGCAGTCTTGGGAGCTCAGCATTCCAGTGGACCACCTGATGCACCTGTCACAACTCATGTTCTTCTGAAGACCTTGATTGGTTGGATCAGATTCATTTGTGTGCTAGAAAGTGAATCTCCAGGAGGAGGGTCGATTACCATGTTACTGCAGACCTGCTTCCAACACATAACGAGTTAACAAGCTATTGAGGGGCAATGGGTTTGTTAGAAATGTTTTCAAGTCCTGCTCCTGCAGGATGTTTTCACTGCTCCCGACGCACCTGATCCAACTAATCAGCTCCTTAACACGCA
The DNA here is from genome assembly GCA_037576975.1 of Alestes dentex. NCBI lineage: Eukaryota > Metazoa > Chordata > Actinopteri > Characiformes > Alestidae > Alestes > Alestes dentex. Next base: position 10,219,927 of record JBBIGA010000002.1, read on the forward strand.
CGCACGCACGCACGCACACACACACACACACAGTGTCTAAGTTTGTTTCTTAAATAAGGGAAAGCACTTAAATGAGTAGGGCAGTGGTACCCAGGACCAGGGTCAGGGAACTGTGTTAGAGAAGGAAACACCACAATCTGGAGGGCAGTAGTGCTCCAGCAATAAGACTGAGAAGAGTAAGATATTCCAGTATTTCCCAATCTTGGTCCTGGAGGCCACCCTGCCCTGCATGTTTAAGTTCTTTCGCTTCTTTAAGAAACCACTTCAGCACAGAACGGATCGGGTCTAGTGGGAGCAGTGAAAACACCTCAGTGTGCAAAGCTGGAGGCCACCTGGACCAGGGTTGAGACAATTAGACTTCTTGTAGGCCGCTGCTACTTCTGTCCAAACACTTCTAACAAAATAAGGACAGAAGAATCTGTTTTAATTACACCTTTGACTATAGTTTTAATAATATATATATCAGGGCTGGGCAAGTTAACACATTATCACATTGTTTACTTAACGGCAACAATTATTTTATAGCACGTAAAAGGGTAACTTGTTTCTCTATAACAAACTAGATAAAACATGAATGCCCCGTAGTAGCAAATACCTTTGATTTTATATTTGATTACATTAATGTTTAAGTTGAGATTTACAGAAATATTTGAACTGCAGCTGTGTAACTGTGTTAAAGGGAACACTGCTGTTAAAAAGCTCCTTATTTGTTTAGTGTTTGCAAACCAAATGTTATTGCACATTCACAGCAGTACCTTTAAAAAATATATTATATATATATATATATATATACATACATACACACACACGCACACACACACACACACACACACACATATACACACACAATTATGATCACCACCCTTCAGAAGAGTTGTCAAATTTAATCATATATCACATACGTTAATTAACAAAAGTAAATGATTTTGCTCTTCCAGTTTAAAAAGTAAAATGTGAAGATAAAAAAAGAAACTTTAAAACCTCTTGTGGAATCTTTTTCTGGAAACCCAAACTGACAGATAAAAGCCAGAGATGCATTCCTCTACTCAACAGTCATATTAAGTGGCAGCATAATGAAACAACAAATCAATGAATAAACTTTCAAGTTGGTTTATTTCTAGGGCAAACAGACTTAGGTTGCAAATCTATTACAGGTGGCCCTTAAAAAAAAAAAAAAGAAAAAAACCCAACAACTGTACAGCTGTCATGACAAAAGAAGAAAATGTATAAATACAGATATGAGCGGTACATGACAAAACAAAGTTATAACACACATAGAAAACAACTGGAATACTTTTTTGTGGACCTACATTTCCACAGATTATCAAGAGACCCATCGATGGAATTAAAGCTAATACTTGCAGTGTTAAACTTCATAGTTGGCTCCTTTTTCAATTGGCCCCAGCTTAAAAATATTAAAGAGTCTTGCGCGGACCGTGGTCTGAACCAGTTCATGGCTCCTTGACGAAGAAAAGCTGCATACTACCAAGGCACGCACATGTAGTGTACCTTTGTAAAAGCCACATGCCCCAATATAGTAGTACTGCATGGAAACTAGTGATTTCAGCATCTGTCCCCAAACTGGATCATGGTATGAACGTATGAAATTTTGGTCGACTCATTAAGCTCTTTCAAAAAAATTTTTATACTTGACTGCCTCCTCTCTTGGGTAAAAAGAATAATACTGTATTTACAGACTGACCACGCTAGTCAGGAGGCAGGTTTTCTAAAACGGCAACAACAAGGCCTGTCACTGCAGCGCAGGATGGTCAAGTTCCAAAACATGCAGGCTATTTGCTAACGTGCAAAAGAGTGCAAACCCAAGTATTTTTGCTCTTCTTTGTGACAACTCCAAAGCGTTGACTGAAATTTATGTACAAAAATCATCCGAAAGCAAGAACTACAGACAGAAAGGTAAATGTAACATTGGTATTTTTTTAGGTCATTACGTCGTGTGCGAATTTAGAGGGATTTTATGGGCCCATAAACCCAAAAACTGCATCTAAAGCACTATGTTTTCACATTTTAGTCAGAGTGCACGCTCACAGCCAACAGTCAGTGATCAAAACATACTATGACAAAAGAGAATATAAGGCATGGTAGTGTTTAAAGTTCCTGCAGCTGTCCACTTCTCACCCAAAACACGAACCACTGACAGCTGCAGAGTGTCTTCACGCAAAGCCTTACTGTAAGCAGCAGGATCCATACAGCCTTTAGAGTTTCAGACTTGATTTAGTGGGACTAGGTTTCAGAAATATAAAGAACGCCAACACCTGGAAAACTCATTGTTTCATACTCACTTCACTGCCTGTCAAATTTTGTCCATTTCATTCAGTGCAATGAAATGAGGCATCTTGGAATTGTGGAAATTTTTCTTTTTTCTTTTTTCTTTTTTTTTTTTTTTTCTCAGTTCATACAAATATTTTCTTTCTGTCTAGCACCAAAGCTTAACAACTTCCTTGTGGGAAATTTACATTTCAGATTGTCATCATATTCAAAACTAAAGGTTTTTTTTTCTTCTGTTGGTATAGCAGTCCACCCAGAACTTTGCACTGTTCTTCAAGCCATGGCTTTTATTATCTTTCATCATCTCACATCACTGGCAGCTGACAGCCTGTACTATCCACATATCAGATGTCATCTGAAGTTTTCTATGCAAATTAATAGTTTATCATTGTTCTTGTGATTTTGGAAGACAAATGGCAGATTACTTAATTTTACTGTTGAATTCTGTTAGTTTTACATGAGCACACTCATAATGGGCTGTTAACCTTATTTAACTGGACCATTAGTTGCGCTAATAATGGTCCAATTATAATCAATTAAAAGTACAAACCCTGAGCCACTAACTGCAGAAAATTTGCAATGATTTTGAGAACAGATGTGCAAAATTCTGGGATGACTGAATGAGGACCCTACACCATTCAGTAGTTTATCCATATTCTTACATGTGGGTATAATTTACTGTAAAAATCAAAACTTTACTTGATATCTTCATAAAGTAAATAAAATCAAAACAGTACAAATCCATATACTTAATACAGCCTTCTATTATGAACATAAACTTAAAACAAAGTTCAAAAAACATTTTCGGTGTTCTAATGTGTGCCGATCTGGTGGCATTGTCATTCAAACAAATGGAAATAAAGTTCTACATTTAGTCTCATGTTTTTTGGTTGTCATTTACCTTAACCTTAAAAACAACTCTTTCTCTTGTTTATGATCACGTTTAAATCACTCGGCCAGCCAAATGATCCTCTACCACTAATTGAGATTCAAGTGACATATTTAACCTACACAACTGTGCCCCATTTAAAACGTTCCAAATGGTCTTGTAAAATTCCATTAAGCAACAAACAACAATGTAAGTATTGCAAACACTACAGAATTGAAAAAAGACCACATTAATAACTTTATATAACAAGTCTTAAACCATTTCTTCTGAGATGAAGAAAGTCTATGCTTTAAAACAAAAAAAAGTAACCTAGAAAGTGATGCCAGTCATAAACAATCTGATCCCTAATCACTGGAAATGAAAAACCAAGCTCCTTCTCAGTTCAAACTTTTACATTCAGAAAGGAAATAAAGGAAAACGGGGGGAAAAATGACTGACGTGGGGCAAAACGTCTTCACTGGAAATATCCAGAAAAACAATAGGAGAATGAAGAGGAACAAAAAAGTCTGGAGGAGGCACAACTAAGTTCCCACTGGTGACTGCAGGGCACTGATCAGCCTGTCCCTTCCACTGGGTTAGCTGTGGGATGACACATCAGAGGAGCTGCTGCTGTTGCTGTTAGTGGTTTGGGCTCTTTTGATGTACAAGTTCAGCAGCTTCATCTGAGGAGAGAAAAAAAAAAAAAAAAAAAAAAATTAACATTTCCCTAAAGGATTTACGTCTTCCTCAACAGCAGTAAGTTGTTCTCTGGGTTAGTTTGGCCCATCTGGCCTTTTCTGTGTGCTAAACTGTGCTTGGAGAGACAAGCATAAGAGATAAACAAATCAGTCACGCAATGCTGCTATAAGTCTTCTATGAACAACAGAGTATTAGTTATTTACATGGCAGTCATCTCTTCATTGTACACATTTCATACGGTAAACACAACTGTAAAAATGTAATAAATTAGGCAACAGGTCTGATATTTACTCTAAAATTTAGGATCAATAATCATTTTTTTATCAGTGACTGTGGATGGCAAGGTAGGAACCTCAGTTCAAACTGAGCAGTTTTCATAGTAATACAAGTCTGAACTGTCCACGATTTCCAAGAATGATTCTTGCCTGCAGAGTTCAATGGTTCAGGACATAAACAGTCCTAAGACTCAAAAAACATTCAACAAGACTGCTATAATACCTAGCCATCCTTGCAGCATTGTCAATTTAAGAGGACCTATTGTTTTTTTTTTTCTTTCCTGAAAAAAAGTGACTAGTGGCACTCTTTGGGTGCACTGCTGCAGTTTTTTAAAAAAAAAATGTATCGGTTTATTTACAGAAAGTTACAAGAAATAATTACATTAATAAATAGAATTAATAATGTGCATTTTTGGGCAAAGCAAAACTTTAATTAGTTTCTATATTTGCACTGTATATAAATCAGTCTATGACTCAGAACTTGGAGCTTTGAGCATGAGACTGTACCTTACTGCCCGTCAGCTGTGCCAAGTGGGGCTTGAGCTCCTCACCAATCACGGAGTAGATGGCCACCAGGCAGAACACACTGGCCTTCCGAACACTACTCTCAGTGTTGTCATAGCCCTGCAGACAGACAGAAATGTTATCACTGATAGAGAGACACACACATGTCGCAGGACACACAGGTCAAAGGATAGTGAAGAATGTGGCTCATGAGTAAAGAACAAATAGGGTCTCTAAAAAGACACAAAGTTCCCTTTTTTAACTACACAACAAATACTGACCTAATTTTCTCCACCGGTTTTGTCAAAGGTCAAAATACCCAGAGAGCTGTGGGGCTACTACCATTAAAGCTTAAATAGTACACAATTTCACTTTACCTCCATTTTCACAGGTGAAAATATATGATTATTAATACAGAAGCATGAGAAACCCACTTGTAAGAGTCCAGGAATGATGTCTGGTAGCAGCTGATGTAGGGATTCCTTGGCTATGCGTTCAATGACTTTAGTTTGCATTTTGATAGCTGCCAAGTTGATTGGGTAGTCTGCGGTCTGCACGATGGGACACAGAACCTTAATACACTGCTCTGGATGGATGGAACCAGCCAGAGTGGAGGCAGACTCTTCAGCAGCCCTCACAACCTGTGGGTAAAGTAGAAGGGGAAAAAAAATGCATGTAATTTATGTTAATGATCACCATACAATCAAAGCCTCTCTTTCACCCCCCCCCCCGTGTAAATGGTTTTAAATATTAATAGCACAGGATATTTTAATATCTCTTGCATAGCACATGACAAAATGTTCAGTCGGGAAAAGGAAAGTGGATCACATAAACTTCTGTCTCTTCTTAACCACACTGGAGTCAGCGAAAACTGACGTGTTACAACTTTGCTGCATCTAATCTGCAAACTTATTTGACATCCAGTAACCCAAAACCATTACTGATAAGCAAAGGACAGACACTCTGTGTTTCATATGCAGCGGGTAGGACAGTAAAAGAAAGAGTTTTTTTTTTTTTTAAACTGAGGAAACCTGTCTGGGAAGGGTTAAGAGTTACTGCCCTGAGTGACAAAAACAAATACATAAATAAATAAAAACCCTTTATTATTGGTTTACAAAGACTTTAATTTAATTTATTTACCCTTATAGTCACACGTGAATACACCACAGCACAATGTGAACAATGTGAAATTATTTCTCTTTCTCTGCATTTAACCCATTCACCAAGTGAAGCAGAGGGCTGCCGCCAATGAGGGGCCGCCCGGGGAGCAGTGTGTGGGGACAGTACCTAGCAGTTGGGCTTGGAACCCACAACCTTCTGATTGCAGGGCCAACTCCCTAACCACTAGGCCATCCAGCTGTCATTTATTAATTTATTCCAGGTACGTAATGGGCAATGAACTAAGATTCCCAAATGAACAAAAATGAACAAAAACTTTTAAACATGATATCCTACATTAATAATATATGGAGAACAGATCAAATAATTGTAGAAACGGACATGATGAGCTGTGCTGGTTGAACAGGCACAGTGCAGATATGATAATATGGCAGAATAATAGCGAGGAAGTATACTGCAGTTACTTTGATTGCTGTTCTCCAAATAAGAGAAGTCTGTTGATGGCACTGGTCAAGAGCACACTAAAGATTTTCCTTACAGCCTTGAGTGTCTTGTGTGTCATTCATTCATTCACTGCATCATTCATCCGTTCAAACGGTAGAATGCATAGGGATTAGCTGTAACCAATGTGCAATGTTTCCACATTTGCAGAAGTTTTTTTTTTCATTGGGGTGAAAGACACCAGCTTTTGTCCATGGTGTGATTTGAAAAAAATCAAATAAGTGGTAATGATGATAGAAAAGCCATAATTGCAGAACAGACCAAGGTCACTGCTTACTGGCAATGTGAAAGTTAGCAGTAAAAAGAACATGAAAGGAGAACATTTCTAACCTCCTTATGAGAGTCTTTGTGAGCTTCTAGGGTCTTCATGATTGTGAGTTCTGCATAGTTTTTAAAGCGGGCCGGCTGACTCCTTAAGATCTCCTTTAGAACACGCAGAGCCAGAGCCCGGATGGTGTGCTGTAACAGAGAACAAAATGCAAATGACCAAGTTAACCATAATGCAATGTGTTACCCCGGACATAGGTCAGTGGCTGCATTTGACTCGCAGCATAAAAAACTGCTTGAAAGAGTGAATTACTTCAAAGAGGCATCAGTGGGAAGGGTAAATGTCTTTTTAGAAAACTCACATCTTTGTCTCCAAGTGTCTCAAGCAGCAACAGCAGGATGGTTTTAAAGTGTTCATCCCAAACAGCCATGCTGTCCTCCCGTGTAATCTTTAGAAGCTCCACTAGTGCCCCCTTCCTCTCCTCCACTCGCTCATTGTGATTGGACAGCTCTTTCAGCAGGTCGGCAACCAGGTCTGGGTGGTTCAGAGCAACTTTAATCAAGACTACAGCACTGGATAACACTTCCTTAGTTATTAGGCTACAAGTAACTGGACCATATGCGAGAGAAATATTTTGTTAGGTTGTTATGTATGTAGATTTTGTACTGTACAGTGCATTACAACTGTAACTTCTATATAGATATTAATCCAGCTGAAAGCTTTGTTAGTTTTCACCCATGGCAAGGAGCAATGATAGGACCAGAAAAACTTGGTAATAATGTTAACGCAGTTTCAAGGAGGTACAAACAAAAGGTCTACTATTTTACTACACCGTATTAGTGATTCAAGCATGAAAAAGTGCCATCATAAAAGCATTTTCAGCACAGAAGCAGCCATGCTACTTAAGATGTGACAGGTTAAATGGAAAACACTGAAATGAAGTGGACTCAAAGGGGAGGAAACACAAATGCCCAGGTGTTCGCAAAATGCAGTAAATTCTCTTATTCTACTGTGCAGGCTTTTACCAGGAGCAAAGCCCTTGGGGAGCACCATCTTGTTCTCACCACACTCTTGCCGACGGCCTGTAGAAGGGGAAGGAAAGGAGGAGGGAGGATAGCAGGGGATGTGATGACAAACACTTGGTGAAAGCCAGAACGCTCTCTCAATTCTCCCTAACTCCCTACTTCCTCTGAGAAGACAGCATGTTATACATGATTATGTCCTGATTCAAACGAGATACGAGGAGGGAAGTATTGGGAAAAACTGACACTGACGAAACTTGTTTTAATCCCGTTTTTACATCCACAAAGAATTCAATACAAGCAGCTGTTGATTTCCCTTCTTAAACATATCTAATCCAACTTGTCAGCCAATTATCAGGTTTACTTTGTGTGCTTGAACAAAGAAATAGACAATCATTTAAAGCTTAATGCAGCTTCCTTGCAGCTTCATACTAAACACATGCTACTTCTTTTTGAATAATATGACTAATCACTGAGCCTCATTTTTGACAGTTATCCCCACTGACTTGTAACTTCTCCTATACTGGTATAGTTTAGTGAGGCCACCCTAACTGGCACTGTTTTTTGCCTCTTCTCTTCATTGTATATAGTTCAAAAGTATCTTACTGATTCCAACTAAGACTACTACTGCATCTTAGACAAAATTTGTCATGTTATTTCAAAACAAATGCTTGTAAATACACAAGCCTGCTTGATCTGTGGCTTTGACGGGCGGCAAAACTGCAAAAGGCTTCAGGGGTTTCCTAAAACAATTTCAAGGCCACATATCACAACATAGTGTAAGTCTAATGTTTAACTGGTGGCCTGGAGCACACAAAGTACACAGCACTATGATCCAATATGTGGTTAACGACCTGCTGGTTGAGAAAGCATCTCTTGAAGTAAAAAGATATCACAGAATGTTTATAGCTGCACTAAAGAATAATTTTATTTTCATGTCCATGTGTAATTTTTGTCCCGCTTATCCGTTTACTCTAGCACAGACAGTAATGATAGTTTCCCAGTAATGAAGTGATATGGGACAGACAAGGTGAGCATGACAGAAATAAATCAACGGCAGAGCAAAAACTCACAATCGCGGAACTGCTCCACATCGTCATCAAAGACAGCCTCCTTCAGAGCGCTCTTATCGTAACCTCCGATAGTATCTCCGTAGCCATAAGGTGCAAAATCACGTGTCCTTGGTCCAGCAAAAGCACGAGGAGAGGGGGTGTTGAGCAATGATGTCTTGTTATCCAAGGCTGTGCGGCCTCCTTCGACTATATCCAAACCTAACCGCGCATCAGAGCCTGGAGATGCTGCCTCCCTACCCACCTGGGAATTTGAAGCAAAAAATATTTTTAAACAGACCCAACTTTTCTTGCCAGAGCAGCAGCAGAAATTTAATTTTAATGTTGATTAAACATACTTGGAAAAATTATTTCGTATAGCAAAATTTAAAAAATGTGATGCCCTTTCACACTGTAATACAAAAAAATATTTTCATTGATGAAGAGCACTGTTTATTGATATATGCAAGCAAGGTTGGGGAGAAGGTCAGGGCTGCAACGACCAACAGATCAATGCTTTCACAAGAATATGGTAAAACAGTATACAGACTAAAGCAAACACATTTAAGCAAGCCTACCGCATCATCCTTTTTGCATTCACGCCTGACTGGCTCATTGAGGTCTTCTTGGCTGCGGTAGCTAAAGCTCTGGATGGCCTCTGTAACACCTCGTAGTGAGCTATAGATCTCATCAGAGTTCATATTCTCTGCATCATACTCCATCATACTGTCCAGGAGAAGAAAAACGGTGAAAAAAGAGAGTCAGTGCTCTACTCAGTACACACAAAGCACTTAAGACATTATGCAAAGTGAGGACCATGGGAATCACATCTGATTCAGGGCTGGAGAAACAGTGCAAGAGGCACAGAAACATGCAAAAAAAATTAAATAAATAAAATAAAATTGTAAAAAAATAATGGAATAATTGAATTAGTAACGACTGAATGCACATATCCAGCTTTAATAAATATATAAGCCACTAAATTTAACTCTGTGAATCTATTAAAACTAAACACTATTTTGAAAGACAAAGCTTACAAGTTGAGGTCTTAAATGTTTCGGCACATGGTGAAATGACAACAGTGCTTTTGTGAAACTGAATATTATGAAATGCAATAAACAAACATATTTTGTGATTCAGTGCTCGTCCAATCAAATGTTTGATGTGAACAAGTGGCAACCAAAAACAGTTCTTATGAATGAAGCAAGGAGATTCCTGTTGTGTTTCATTCATTAATCTCTATGTTCAGTGAGTTAATGATTAAAAGGTAATAATATGGTCCATCACAGTGAGGCTATTTCCTGTCTTTGTATGATGGCAGCCAAAGCATGAACTGAATGTTAAAATAAAATACTGCAAGCATAATATGAAGCACTTGTCACTAAGTGATGTCAATTATATGTGAGTATGAATCTCATGAGGATGAAACTAACAGGGATGTGAGTACGTATTAAGCTGCATCAATTTTGCTTGGCTCATTTCAATACCTCTCAAACCATTTCAAAAAACCAAATCAATAAAATTGTTCCATTTAAAGTTTGAAGAAAGATTGGCACCATCCAACTGGTGTGTAATATAATGAATAAATTCAAGTATAAGCCTTACTAAGCAGTTCATATTTAGGCAACTACCAGGCTGACATAACATTACACAGAAAACACAATCCTGCTGTTATTTTGAAGGCTCTAATTCCTGCCAGACAGAATTCTAAAGAATAACTGAAATGCTTGATGTCATTTCCTGATGGGGCTTGTCATGAGAGTGTGGGGTCTTAGCACCTGTGCCGCCCCTCCTCGTAGCTTTAAGCTAGCGGCCGAGTTACCTGGGTGACAATGCGCAGCGAAGGGCCCTGAGGGAGGGGGCGGCAGGGACTGAGGGGTGAGACGGAGGAGGAGGGGGAGCTGGGTGCTTTGAGAACCCATCGACGCTCCAACCCCACAATCGACTGTGCCCAAAGAACAGCCAGAGAGGGAAAGAATGGGGCACAAAACACACAGGAGAGCAGAGAAAAGGAGAAGGGGAGGAGAAAGGAGATGGAAAAGAAGAGGAGAAGAGAAGAAGAAGAGAAGAGAGGAAGAAAAGAAGAAGAAGAAAAGAAGATGAAGAGAAAAAGAAGAGAAGGGATACAAAGGGAAGAAAAGGAAGAGAGAAAAATAGGCTAGTTGGAATGTTGAGGTTAGCAGTATGAGTTAAGGAGTTTTAGAATGGTCCAGAAACCCACAAACTGTCATCTATGTTCAGTGAGGTGCATTGCTTTCTTTCAAAAGAGTCAATGCTAACTATGTTTACCTTCAGAACTTTAAAAAGTGACTTCCCTGAGGAAAGCTTATAACAATAAAATTGGACTGTAGCTCTGAAGTTAAGGAGTGACCTCACTCAGAACTAGAATATAGTTTCAGGTTTTTGAGGGAGTTCTGAGGAAAGGAATAAATATATATGTTTTTAGTCAGTAAAAGTTAACATGACAGCTTAAAGAAGCAAGAGCCCAGATCCTGCAGTGACTATGCATATCCACCAGATTACCATGCCCAGAGTGTAGTCATGCATTAGTGGGGTAGCAAAGAGCGTAAGGCAGGATACCTGGGGGAAAGCCCACTGTGGGAGCAGTTTGTCGGGGAGGTGAGGGGGCTTGTCCTGCTGGATGGGTGCCTGGGTTGAGTACGTCCCATTGTGTTGCTGGGGGAACTCTGTGAGGTTAGAAGAAAATAAGACAGTAAAACCTCAAAAATACAAAATAATATGTCTTTATTTAAACCTGTCTGTGACATACATTTACAGGATTAACAATAGAGCCCCAAACATGGAAGCAAACAATTTTCTAGGTGTCATGAGCTGATTACCCTCAATGGAACTAATGGAGTCAAACCCTGAATATCAACCCCAGACCATTATTCACCCTCTACTACACTTTAATGTTGTCACTGTGCTTTTGGGCAGGTGCCATTCCCTTTATGTCCACCAAACCCAGCTTGATTCGCCAGCCTGCCAAATGGTGACAAATGATTCACACATCCATACCACAATATAAGACCACATACTTTTGATCATGTAGTGTACGTCAACTCAGATAATATTGTGAGCTAGTTACCAGTAGGCGATGTCCTATATTTTTGGAGTACTGTCAAATACAAAAAATGCATTGTATCAGGGACTCACTAGATGGACTGAAAGATAGTGTACATTTACCACTCCACTGGTGTTGCTGGCGTTTTTCAGATGGCTGTGCAGAAGCTTGGTGGCCCCATCCTGAAATGTCTTGGGCAGAGCTCCAAGGAGCATGGTAAACTCAGGCGTGTTCAGCTCAAAGAGAGAGATCAGCACCACCTGGGCAGCCTACACAACACAGAACACACACCATTAGAGATACGATCAGTGTTTAGACTGTCCTTTCAAGCATGCTGGTTACTTTGTAAGCGAAGGTGCTGAAAACTACAGGAGGAACTTAACAAAGAAGCAATTCACTTGTGAGACTTGTGCATGTAAGTATGGTTCTCAAAATCTGATAATCTTGTGATTTTACCTTTTAATTATACACCCTAACTGTTACACACATACATGCATGTTGTGTAAATCATTGTTATTTTGTCAGAACATACAAAATGTGTTAGGCAGACAAGAAGAGAGAAAGAGCCCCTTGTTTTTTGTGTACATTCTGCGCGGCTTTCCAAATTCCACAAATTAAAAAGACAGATAACAGCAAAAGTAGAAATCAATTTCTGATCTGTCAAACTAATTCGCATCCTCAACCCCCCCACCCTCACGCCCCAAATGTTGAAAGTGTAAAAGTTGCGATGTTCAGAAATCATTTTGTGAGGCAGCAGTATGCAGGTTAGAGACAGGTCACACTTTAAATGTAACACTCTTGCGGTGGTTAGAGGCCGGTGGTGCGTGCTGGTTGGTGGTTAGGCCAGTGGGAGGGCACTACCTGCTTACACCTTTCCTCCAGGTTACCCTCTCCAGGCAGCAGGGCTGTAGTGCTGGGCCTGCCTGAAAACTCCTCACACGCCCAGTTATGAAGTGTCTAGGCCATAGTGGCAGGGCACACAGTGTAACAATGTAAGACAATGACAAACACTCATCGCCATCTCCAGGCTGCATCTGTGCTGCTAATATGGGGAAATGTGAAGATTTTGCAGCACCAAGATGGCCATAAAAGTGTCTTGCTGCTTACAGTGAATCAACCCCAGAGCATTTCATCAAACTTCATAACAGACACACATATTAATGACATGTTACCCCTCACAATGTAGACTTACCTTTCTGACATCAGAGCTTTTGGGTTCTGTCGTCCAGGTGATGATACGGGACACAGCTAATCTTGTCTCACTGGAATTTACAAAGTCTGCTGGGTCCATCTGCCTTGCCAGGGACTCAATATACTTCAGGATAGCCACTTTCACCTGTCAGTTACAACAATCACAACAACAAAGACAACCATAACCAATTACTACACGCAAACAAAACAGTAGTATTAATCCTTACTAAATCCATCCAGTACTATGTTTACCTTTAAATTGGGAGTTTGTGTTTGATCAACTATGAACCTCATGAGAATGTTGAATTGCTGGTCAAATGGGAAAGACTCACTGCAAAAAATAAAGATTAAAATGCATACTTTTGTAAGCAAAAAGAAAGTGTATAAAAGTAAAAAGAAACAGTTTGTGTAAAAAGTTTTGAGAGTATATAATAGAAGTCAGAAAAAGTGCATCATCTAACCGCGTGATATCCAGAGCCTTCTGCACTTTAGCCTGAACTGAGCCCAGGAGATCAGCTCCCATCTTTTTAAGAAGCTGAGTTAGCAGGACAAAAAGCCAATCCTGCAGATCCTCTCTGTGAACAGTGACGAAGTCTACTAGAGTCTCCAGGAACATGCTAAACACCTGAGACAGAGAATTTATTAATTAACATCATCTAGTTGGATGAATAGATGGATAGTCATACATTAGTGTGCAGTCATCAAAATAGAAATGATACAGCATAAAACATGATAAAGTTTTCCAAGCATAAAACAGGAAATATGTTTTCAGTGGATCAAAGAAAAATCATGCAAGTTTTACTTACTCTCTGTTATTAATATCCACACCAAGGCAGAACATGCAAATAACAAAAACACTCCATTAGTGGCTAAAACCAACTTGCTTTTAGAAATGCTTCCTAAACTTGTGACCACAAACAGAAATGTGTGCAAGACGTAATATTTAACATGTTCATATTTATGCAAGGATATTGTAGAACATAATTTTGTAAGCAAACTAAACACTGCAGGTCATGAACACAAAGTTAGTAAACAACTGAGAGCAGCATGCAGTCTTCACGCTAGGTTACCTTGCTGTGAGGATCTGCAAACATCCTGGTGAAGATCTCACATAATCTTTTCAGCTCCACTCGGCTGCCACATGCACAAAGACAGAAAAATTAGATTAAAAATGCAAAAAAAAAAAAAAAAAAAGTGAACTGATTCAGATCATTACAGTACATTTCTTTTACATATTTTATACCTAAACTGGCACAGTTCTATCCTACACGATTTGCAAAGAAACTCGTATTTCATAATAAGAAGGTTGTGCTATTAATATATAAAATGAAATGAGACATAGGGCTTAACTGTGTATATCTAATAAATACAAAACAACACCTTCTGCATCTTAATTTACTAAAGCAACTAAGAACTCAAGGTTTACCTAAGAACACGTTGGCTCTTGAGCAAGTTTTGCAGGCCTAGTAGCCCTTCCTTCCTCTCAGACCAATTGGAGCTGGCACAGTGGTTCAGCACCTCTGCGACATCTTCTGTCTGCCGCAGGTAATGTGGGATCCCACCGTTCCTGGACCCATACGAGCGCTCAGAGCAAGCACTGGACGCATCACTATTGGCATCATCATCGGAGTAAATCCCCGGAGACTCAAACCGTCGCCTCATAGGCTTGCGCTAATGAAGAGTGCACAAGAGGTTGCAGAGGTTCAAAGTGGAATAAAAAGGTACAGCCTACTCAAAATGTTATTACTAAGAATTCAGCCAGCCAGGGGAGTTAATTCAAAAGGCTCATCAAGACACAAGTCAAGGCTTTTACATTTTCATTTTCTTTTGCCATGAGAAGAAAGCCGTGCAGGACTCAAGTGAAAACACTAAACTTAATATCAACATGGCTATAAAGTTAAAGATGGCTTTGAGATCTCCCTGAAAGATTAAGAGTGAAATATCAGAGATGGACCATCTGACACAAAACCAGGATTATTCATAAAGCTAAATGCTGAAGGACAGGTTACCTAGGTGACCTAAGGGCTCATGTATTTGAAGTATTTCAAGTAGCTTAGCAATGCACTGAAAGCCATTCCAGCTTATATCATTAGTACAGTAAGTGCTGATGATGTGCTGTCTAACAGCAGACTGAGGGTAATTAAATCTGGTTATGCATGCTAATGAAAAACAACAGGCTACTGTTATACCAGAACTACTACTTTGTTTTTTTGTTGTCTGCTTGTTTATTGAGCTCTTAACCAAAAACTTTACACAATGAATGTGTTTTGGTGGTAATGCATGAATTTACTGAGACAAACACAATTCAAAACACCACACCAAAATGAAGCTTTAACAATATTCACCCGAACATACATGTATGTAACACTTCAATCATTTGTGTAACTGTAAAAAATGAAAACGGTCAATGCTGTGCAGATGGAATGAACTTGCTAAATAGAAATGCTTAATAAATTGAAAAATGAAATGATTATGGTGGTTTTTTGAAGTGCTCACTGCCTCAATTTGACACTCACTGCATGATGATATGAGTAACTTTGCTGATTAGTGGATAGAATGACAAATACAGTGAAGTCAAAAACTACCTTATTCCTGGAGTCTCCTAACAGCTGAAGAAATTATCAGACAAACAAGAAAGGAAGAGCAAAGAGACATGTACATTTCAAAATAGGATCTGCCGAATGCAAACAGACAAGTCTGGAAACTGCACCCAAGTAATTACAGCTGACATTTCTCCCAGATACAAATACTCTAACAGCTCAGAAAAACTTGGCATTGTTTAAAGAATAGTGGATTGTGTTGCAATGAAAATAGTTTAATTCCGTTTTTAATTTAGGTCCTAAAAGTTCATATTCATAACAAGACAGAAAAAAAGACAAAGAGATCATTTAAGGCTATAAATAAAAAGCAACAGGAAGCTCACCAGTGCATCAGCTACAGCAGCCTCAACCTCCGTTCCTGTGTTCAGAACTCTCATTGCATTTACAGAGGCAGAGATTCGGGCCTGGTGGATTAACCCGAAACGATCTGAGGAGTGATAGAATGCCAGAGGAGGTGTTAGGAGTATCGCACAGAGAAAGCAACAAAAATACCTACCTCGCATGTGGAGGAAGGGAACAAGGAAATTCACAGAAGTTACATATATAAAGATCAGACCATCAAATTCATCAGAAATAAGCTTTCAGAAAAGCAAAAAGACAGTCAATTTAAGAATAAGCAACTGTAATAAAAAAAAAATGCACATTAACATAACACTTGGCATCAATCCCTTGAAAACCCACAAACCACTTAAATCACAGAAAAGCAAATATTACATTTCTTACATTTGTGCCGTAGAGCCTCTTGAAAAGCACAATATACATAAACTCCAAAAGGCGATAAAATAATATGAAATGCATTACACTATATTTCACAAATGACAAGACAACTGAAAAAAAAAATACTTCAAATAAGCTGATAATGAAAACACAGCAAACCAGCAGTGTTTACACCAAACATAACTCCTCAAATGAAGCTATACATGGAGCAAGGAACAAAATTATCCCTGTCCCAACAAACAATTTAATCAGATGAAAACACAGGCAGCTAACACACATTATCTGGCAAAAAAGATGGGCAACAAAAACACCTGCATGAATATGGTACTACAGCAAGCATAAAACTTCACACTTCAAGTCACCGGCTTCAGAGTAACTAAATCAATTTCAGTGTAATGACTATTAACTATACCACAAGTCTTAATGGATGATCTAAATATTTTTTTGAAGTGTGCAAGTTTTAGCCTGAGCGAGCAACGATATTAGGCTGACACAACGAAGGCATGCTTGCCCTGAGTGCAGGGCAGGGATGGGGGGGCATGCAGGTCACCTGACTGGCCCACGGGGTCGGCCGTGGACAGCGCACTGGTGGAGCGAGAGTGGCGTCGGGAGGCTGCAGGGACAGGAAGAGTGGGGGGGTAACACCCCAGGGAATATTAGTGCTATACTACACCACCCAAACCCAAACAGAAAGCCATTCCTGGCAGGAGACACTACAATTGACATGCTCCCTTCAAAACCAAAACACTATCTAACTATAGGGGAGAGACACAAGTGGTAGACTGGTAACCATGGTAACCATGATCAAGCAGCGCAAGAGACGTGACATGTCCCCATTCGCCGCTGTAGGAGACATTCACAAGCAGTGGAAGCAGATTAGCAATGAACACAGAGTGCAATGAGGTGTACGATGCAGTACACTTGCTGCCTTTTTTTCTTGACACCATCTCTCTCACTTACAGAAGTAATAAATCGATTAACAGATTATCATTACCTAAAAAGTAAATAATTCAGTAAGTCAGTTTGTGCAAAAAAGTTTATATATGGGGGTAAAAAAAAATTTTTAAGAAAAAAAAAAGAAAAGTGGGGCAACAGTATTTAGAAATGCACAGTAGTAGCACAGTAGTAACATTTGTTGCACAACCCTAAGATCATTAGTGCATGCAAACCAGGCAAAAGACAAGAAATAAAGATTACTGAAAGGGCTACTGGATAAGACCGTTAGGTACCATCGAAAATCCATAAAGAACGGCCAAAAATGGTACTTGGGTACTGGGAGGTTTGGTACTGGGAGGTTTGTAGGGGATGTAGAGTAGAGGGCAGGGTGGGCTGCTGATGGTGGGCTCCATCAGTCACTGCATGGTTTACTCACCCAGAGGAGTAAAGCCCCGAGCGGGGCTGGTATCACGGCTGCTCTCGCGACTGGTGTCACGGCTGCACCCCTGACTCATGCTGGGGCGAGGGATGCGGCTGCTCCGGGCTAGCGTGCGGTAAGGAGAAGCAGCAGGAAGAAGAGCTTTACCACACAGCCTGGCTGTTAGAACACACGTTAGGGCGTTAGTGAGGCCGCAGAAGGCCAGAACCAGGACAAACGATGGGGGCTGGGGAGAAAAGGGCTGCACTAGGAGGTTCTGATGGTTCTCCGTTTCAGAAAAAGGTTAGACACTCAAAGCAATTTGGCTGAATTAGTCTGTAGAGACAGTTTAAGAAGCCCATAATAACACAACATTCAAACATGAACCGACAAAAAACACGTGCCAGTGAAATACCAACATATAAAATCTGGACCACAGCAAATTCTGGGAAGAATGAACACCAAGAAACATTATTTTGAATTCATTTTATATTCAGTGACAATCACACTGCTAGCAGAAATATTTACTGGTCTGATCTTAAAAGAGGCAGCTTTTACAGATGTGCAGACATGAAAATGTATTGACAAAAGACTGGCAGGCACAATGATCTCAGCACGTAAAGATGATGAGAAGCACAAATGGAAGGAAATGGTTAGTCATCCTTACCATTACTTTGTGATTGGTATATCAATTACATGAACCAGATAGCAGTGACAAGCCTTTGAGTAAGACTGAAAATAGCAGCATCAGCATCCTCAATAATGGTCTGACACAAACACTGAGCCATTATTCCTTTGAGAGGCATCCCATGGCCATCCACTTTCTAAGGAGGAGGAAAAGATAATGCTACAAAGGCTAGATAGAGGCAGTTCAGGGCATTCTGGACATGACCTTTTCTGTTACGCAGGCCACCATACACATTCTACAGTGCTTCAAAAGCCTCTGTTGGTCTGAACATTCTTACCTTTCCCAACAAAAAGTTCAATTTGCTGCTAATGATGGTAAAATTACATTCTTGTAGTTATCTTTGAGGTTATTCAAGAGTTATTTTTAGGTCTTCTTCAATTTTATAAATTACCATTTTTGTGAACGAACCTGTCAATATTAGGGAAGTAGAAAAACTTCAGGCCTCTACATTTTGAGATCTGTGTGTGTGTGTGTGTGTGTGTGTGTGTGTGTGTGCGCGCACTTACCTAAGCCCAGCCTACTGGGGCTGGTCTCACGGCTACACCCCTGGCTTCTTGGAACCCTTGGGCGCTTGTCACTGGGAGTAGCAGTGGCAGTGGTCCGTGGAATTCTGCCATATGTGTGACTCAAGAGCTTTCCAGGGGAGCTGGAACGGCTGCCAGCTGCCAGGAACAAAGCCAGAAGCAAACAGTGAGCATCAGTGATCCATCAAACAGATCGCTTCCAGCAGCAATTGGAGGCACAGAATTAAATTTCTACTAATTCAAAGCTGAATTCTTTCACAGGATTTTTTCGAACAACCAGATTACTTATTACTCATCTCAAGGCATTTCAGGATTGATTAGTCTGACAGCAAAACAGCTACATGACTCACTTTCTGCACACCTAATTGTCCTCACTGATTTATAGTTTTACTCTTGAAATATTGACACCTCAAAGTGAAAAATAGGGAATTTTTTTTTCCCCAAACAGGAGACAGTACATATGCTAGAGCACTTGTACATCAGAAAGCTGATTTCAGCTTTGAAGACATTTAGACATGTAAACAATTGCAAGACAAAGATTACTTTGATCCAGGATCTATATCTGCTGTATAGGAAACATAACACGAATAAGACAATATTTGTGCTGGCACAGCAAAATAATATTCACAGATACATAAAAATACCAGAACCAAATAAAGGCAAAAAGGGGGAGAAAATAAGCTCTAACCATCAAAACAACAATCACAACACCACCACGTTCTATATTTGGGTAAAAAAAAAAAAAAGAAAAACTCACAGATCCAAATAAAACATTCACTATATTCTGATAAATGAGGAGACAAATGTAGGGGAAGATCATGCAGGGTAATATGTTTAGGTTGGGTGGCGATGTAGTAGCTTTGTTTAGATGAACTTGGGGGCTTACCACCGGAGGGGTTAGCTGATCTGGATCCTTGTGTATGGAGGAGAGCCGGAGGACAGGTGAAAAGTAGCCAGTTACAAAAGATGCTTAATGTGACATGATAACCCAGCATGCACCAGGCAAGACGTTTTAATAGTTCGTGCTTTGCTCAACTATACATTGCTGGCGTGTGTGTTAACAGCTTTCACCAGGATGCCAGTCTGCGTAACAAGAAAAACAGGCCACAGAGACGCAAGATGTATGACCACAAGGTAGAGGTGCCATACTGCAGGAGTATGCGTTACTGGAGATGGAAATGGTGTTCCCACAGATCTGGGGTGGGGGGCTGTGGATAAGCAACACCATCTACTGGACCAGCCTGGAACATGTGTGGGAAGAGATGAGTGTGAGCACTTACGTTGAGACTGAGACACCATTTTAGCTCTACTGCGGCCTCGGTTGTCTGTTACTGTAGTGTTAGAACCAACAGCACTGCCAGAGCTCTGTCTTCTCGTACGCACACGACCTATAGATAGATCATGCAAAAAGAAGAGTTAAGAAGTGCACCAAGCCAAAGTAAAAGGGGGAGAACCAATAAAAGGAGAAACAGGCCTTTATGAATGAAAAGAGACAGACATTAAAACAGGGGTAGGAACTCAAGAGTTACAATGCATGAAAGATTGTCACAGTTCATTTGGGTTCAAAATAGACATGTGCCGGTATTCAGTGATCTGGCAAATCACAATATCAATCACACATGGAAATGTTATAAAGAACAGTCATCACAGTCTCAGATCATTTTACATAGACAGACTGATCTGGGTCATGCACTACAGATCCTCCTCCAAAAACAGATAAACATTCAGAAACAACTCAGGTAAAAAGCACAGCTGCAGAATGGCAAAACAAGGAGAGATGAAAAAGTCTCACACTGTCTGAATTGGGGGAAAAAGAAGCAGGAACTCAAGAAAACATGTATGGTCTACAAAGCCTAAAGGAAACAGTGCACATACTGCACACAGACCAATCAGTCATAACATTAAAATCACCTGGCTATCCCCCTCATACTAAACTGAAACAGCTCTGACTCATTAAGGCCTGGACTCCACAAGACCTCTTAAGGTGTGCTGTGGAATCTGGCACCAAGTCCTGTAAGAGGTGGGCCTCCATGGATCAGACTAGTGTGTGCAGCACATCCCACTGATGCTTTATCGATTTGAGTCGAAGTCAACACCATGATCTTTTTGTCATGTTCTTCAAACCATTCCTGAACATTTCTTGCCACATAGTGGTGCACATTAACCAGCTGAAAGAGGCCAATTTTAGAGCCATAAGAGGCATTATGCAATAACGTTGCCATGAAGGTGTGTACAATGTTTGGATTGCTGGTATGTGTCAAAGTAACATCCTCATGAATGCCAAACCACCTGATTTCCCAGCAAAACATTGTCCAGAGCAAAATCCTGCCTGGCTGGCCTTTTTCCCCCCCAGAGTGCCATCCTAGTGCCACCTCTTCCCCAGGTAAGAGATGCACACACACCCAGAAGCTCACATGATGTTTTGAACAAAACAAAACAAAACAAACAAACAAAAAAAAATTTCACTTAGACCATGTTGTCTTCTTCCATTCAAAGGCGTTTTCACTGGTGGACAGAGGTCTGGATGAGACCCCCACTTGTCTGCAGCTACTTAGACCCCTACACAGCAAGCTGTGAAGGCTTCTGACACAATCTACTCCAGCAATATCACATGCTTTAATTTATGTTTGAAAATTACTGCTCCTCTAAGTAAAGGTCTATGGGCTAGGAAAGCTCAACTTTACTCCTAACAGCAAGAAGGCTCATATAATACATTTTATACCACAGTGAGCATCAATATGTGGGCAGTTTAAACTGAAATAGAATATTGTCATAAACGATGATATGGGGTATTTATTGTGATTTATCGGCACATGTCTAGTTGAAACCATACAAGGAATGGGGCACGCATGCTTAGAAAACAATATAATGATAGTTCTGTAAATCCACATCCGAACCCACTTACAACATGTTCAGTACGGTACAATAAAAATGTAATTTTACATTATAGTACTGTTTCCCTAATGTTAGTGTGCCAAGGTTTGTGTAAAACACATAAAAAAAGGCAACAACAGAGCTCAGCAGAGAAAAATTACCTTAAATAAATAAGGACAGTGAAGTGAAAGATAGTGGAAGATAAAAAAAAATAAACTGAAAAGAACACTGACTATAATTACACTTGAAATTTAACAAGCTTACACTCAAAATACACAAAATGATTAAAAAGTTATTACTATTATTAGTATTAGTTTCATTAATACCATCACCACCATTACTACCACTACTACTACATGTACTACCACTACTACAATAATAATGATAATAATAACAAGAAGAATAATAATAGTAATAATAATTATTATTATAATAATAACAACAATAATAATAACAATAACGACATTACGGTTTAACCTAAAACATCAGAAGGGTACAAAAATGATTGGGTAATTACACATGATTCATGGGTGGGTAGAGAGAGGGAAACTCAACCAGAGCAAATACTGGTTACAAAGGGGAAAAAGTTATCTACGCCAGTATGTTACAGTTTGCTATTAAGGTATAATTTGGATCAAAATCATGCAGACAGGTCATGCAGAAGTAGGGTCACCACAGTTGCCTTTAACATACAGGGAAGACAAGAAACACACTGCCTATCACTCACTAAAGGTCTCAGCTGAGACCAAGACACATACACACAAAAACATACACAAATCTTACCATCTATTTTACCAGGTGTACCATCTTTGGGGCAAAAAAAGACAAAAGCAGGGGAGTGCGGGGTCAAGAGGAGAAGTATAAGAGACAGAGACGAGAGTCAGTTTGGTTGGAGGAAGCGTGGAAGACAGGGCTGTAACCAGAGTTAGGTCTTGCATGGAAGGAGAGGGCACAATTTAGTTATGACTGCAAGTAAGGGAGCAAATAATGGACTGAATTTAAAACAGGACAGGACAAATACAGTATTAATCCACATATAGAAAGGCAGTGGCAGGAACCCCCCTTTTTTATTTATTTATTTTTTTTCAAATGTAGCTGAAGTGGGAAAAAATATATATAAATAAGCTATCAACAAACAAAACAACCCATTTTTAAAAGTGCTAACAAAAGTCACATGATATCTGTGATGCTGTCATTTGTTCCTCATCAGAGCACAGTTTAATAACTTCTAAGGTGGCCATCAGCTTTATTAATGGCCTGCTATGGCCATAAAAGCCAGTGATCTTATGAGCATTTCATTAAAATTCCTTAATTAAAGCTGAGAGCGAAGAGGATTGGTTGAGTGCCCAGAGCTGATCGGTGGGGTGGGTGTGAGGACGCTTACCCAGGGAGGCGTAGGATCCTGGAGGCAGGGCTGCAGCAGAGCTGAAGGGGGAGGGTGAGGGCGTGGTGGACATGCGGGACTTGGCACTGGCGGCAGCGTTCACATCAATGTCGCTGCGGGAGCGCTGGAGCGAGCCGGGCGTGGAGGGGGCTCTGGAGCTCACCACCTTACCTGCCACAGAACAAAAAGAAAACTTCTTAGATCTCTCCAGAAATCATGTTGATAAAATAGGCTCTCAAAATGTGAAACAATCTGTGATACATGAATCAAGCATGTATCAGAATAGCCATACAGCAAGATACTCACTTCTGGTCATGCTGCCTCCTATGACACTTTTCACAGACAGCGGACGACTAAAGAAGAAGAACAAAAAAAAACATGTAGTCATTCGTCAGGGATGGCAATGGTAATGGAGAGGCAAAGAAAGATGAACTGAGACTTCAGATGAGCAGTTTTCCAAAGGTGACCGGTCTGTCAAGCCAAATACTCTGCAAAAGACACTAAGCACTTGAGGGTTAGGGCAAATCAGTTTACAAAGACGAGGATCCTGGAGCCTTTCTTGTAGCAGTGTTAGGAGATTAGTTTTGCTGACAGATGAAAGCAGACAGGGCTGCTATGGGAACAGAGCACAACTAAGCTGAATTCAAAAGAACACAAATCAGTCATTCACACAGCAGTTGCTGTTTTATGTTCAAAATTTAAATGAGCCTTTGCAGTTTACCACAAAAAAATAACCTTTCTAGGTCCAAAATGAGAGGAGACAACACCTCAGCTTTTCAGAATCATACAGCAGATCCCTCATCAGCTATACCTTTCACTTTATTGGTGATAAATGTGCTTGCAAGTTTCATAAGCGATGGCGTGCAGTGTTTTTTTGTCTACTTGAGCTGAGATGCAAGTGAGAAGATCAGTCCAGCACTTCAGTGATAATGCAGGCAGAGTGATGATCTCACTGTATCTAAACAGACAATCAAGCAGATGCCAGACTGCCAGAGATGAGATCATTGCCTAATATCCAGAAAGGGATCATTATGCTAGGAAACAGATCAATCACCACACATGCTCCTTCTGCCAAGGATGCCAAAGTTTTCTGCAATTAGAGATTTCTGTCACTGTCAGGATAAAGCATGAAGGTCCCCTCCAAAATCAAACTTGCCCCAATAATGTTCAGAAACAGTAAATGAACTGACGAATTGATTTATATAAAGTCTTATTTTACAAGAAAGGCGTTTATAATGCTTTCCTACTTACAGATTGGGTATAAATCAAATAAACCTGTGAAACCTTGCAATAAAATTATCTCCATGTAAATGACCATTTAAGGAGGTGTCAAGGTGTGTTTGGGTATGTCAGTGTATCTCACTTGAGGCTCTCCTGAGAGCTGGAGGAGGAACGATCTGACTGAGGCAACGACACTATGCTGTCAGAACTCTTCAGGTGAGACTGGAGGGCTTTCTGATAGGTCGACTCCAGAGCCTGAAACAGGTGCTCGGCCTCTCGGCTGTAGTGGCCATGGAATCCCCAGTAACACCTGCAAATGGCACAAAAACATCATCTTCAGTTTTGTCAATACAGATAAATAACAGAAAAATACTCACATGCAGTGCCACACTGAATTATTTCTAAAGTAATTCATTTGATAACGTATCATGTTGCTCAACAAACTTACTTTCTGGCTACAGATCTAGCCTCCGAGTCAGCGTCATGGATCCCTTTCTTGATAGTCTCAGTGAGAACTGCAACATGCCTGGGATAGTACGGAAACATGGTTAAGCACAACTCAAAGTGCAAGCTTCTTACTATAGTCTGCTCTCTATCCTGCAGCTAGTCTTCAGTAGCAAACAGTGTCTTTAGAAGCTTCTTGGACCTGCTATCAGACCTTTCACAACTGCAAAGGCAGCCCAAAAGGGAAAGGAGAGAGTGGGCGACCAGCGCTCCTTTTAAAAGGGCTCCAGGGAATATTCCCATGGAAACGATGGGGACGCATGGTTGGCGTTCATCAATTAGGACCCATGAAAAGAATCATCAGTCACCCGTTCAGCCAAGATGAGACAAGTAACACACACTCTACAAGTTAAATGTCACAAAAGCTTGGGCTGTGGAGCTGAAGTGACTGTGTAAGCACACACACACACACACACACACACACACACACACACACACACACACACACACACACACACACACACACACACA
>JBBIGA010000002.1:10247496-10260051 GCA_037576975.1 Alestes dentex
ATACATACATACATACATATATATCTCTATATCTATCTATCTATCTATATACACACACACACACACACACACACATGTATGTGTTGCATAATATATAAGAATCCAATGACAGGTACAAAATATAATCAGTGTTTCACTTCACCTATCAGTGGTTTTAATGTTATGGCTGATCAGTGCATGAGAAATCGACAGAGGTTCTCCCGGAATTTCTGAAATATCATTTTTCATGATTTTAATGAAGGCTTATTTTTCTTCTGAACATTCTCCTCTAAAGTTTACTCTTGTTTGTGACATATTACTGCAGTTAACAAAATGTCAGTAACTAAATATGCAATATATCACATCTTAGTGGAGAAGGTGAAAAGGCACACAGGAGTCATCCATACCCGAGGGTGATGCACGCCTCCCGGACAACTTGTGAGCGCAAATCTTTTGCAGAGAGCTTGAAGGCACCTTCAGAAAGTCTGAGCTGTTGAAGAAAACCTTCATGTTCTGTAGCTCCAGCCAGGAGCAGCGATCGCACTTTCTTCAGCTGAGGAAAAAAAAAAAAGAAAAACAAGCTATCAGTTTCCATTTAAAGCATGAAGTAGAGTGAATAAGTACACATACTTCAAAACTGTGTGCATGTTAACTGATATGGTGGACAAAGTGCAGAAGCCTGTTAGATTAAGCATCACTCACAGCAGCAACTCTGTGTTCCCAGTCATGTTTGTCATCTGACAGCACTTCACGAATCTTCGTCATGGAGTCTTCGAATTCCCTACTCGAATAGATCTTTTAAAAGAACAGTTAAAACCATGCAAGATATAAATAACAGTCATACGTTTCAAAAATTTACTAAGGCAAAAGAAAGAAAGAAAAAATTGATGTGTGTGCATGAGGTTCTGTCTTACCTGCACAGCAGGGACATCTTCAAAGGCCTTGATGAAGTCTTCCTCATCTACAGCTCCTGCACTGGTTCCCTCTTTTACTGTGAGAAAATCACTCACAGAGTCAAAGGTAAAATAACAAACATACGCAAAGACACACAAGTTTCATTTATTCATTTATGTAAGTCTCCAGTTTCATATTCTACATAAAGTATTTGAAACTGAGATCAGTCAAACAATTAGACAAACACCTTTTTCATACTTATGATGTTTCTATAATCTTTAATGTGGATGTAGAAATATACAATAAATATGACCTTTTAAAATGTGTGTTTAGCCATGTACCTGGATTATGAGTCACTTGCATGGCTTGGTTATCAACAGAAAAAATACTAAACTCTAATCTTGCTAAATAGTGGAATTAGTGGAACAGCTAAAAGTGCAGGGGACTAGGATTATTTTGGAAGATGCACAGAAATTGTTTCACACAACTTCTAAGAAGCAGATGACACACGTAAGATAATTTTTTAATCCAAAAAAAAAAAAAAAAAGAAAAACCAATATGTATTTATGTATATAGTGGGTCGGCCAAGCATCATGCAGTGAACAAAAAGTTAAGGTAACATACATGCGTAAAAACCCTAAAAGCTATAATGGTCATCTGAAGAGTAAAAGACTGAGGAAGTTACCTGCGGCCCGGGGTCCAGATGCTGAGCTGGGGCGTCTCATGGAGCCCATGCTGCCTCCTCGCCTGCTGCTGGAGAAGCCTTTAGAGGAAGAAGATGAAGAAGATCTGCCCCCGTCCACTGAGTCCTCATCATCAAAGTTCTTATCTGCAGAGGAGAAGTTAACATTAATTAAACTACACACTTTTGCCATGTACAAACAAGCTGCTTATTTCTATGCATTAAGCCAAAGGTCCTTCAGAAATTCATCAGAACACAATTGAAACCACATTCGGCTAATTCGGCACATTAGTCAAAACAAATCTATTGTAAAAGATCACTGTTAGCACAGCAGCTTACAGGCACAGATCTTCTTGCACATCAGCTCCCTCAGCATGGTTTCAGTCAAGATCACTCACTGTTCTAATAGTGGACATTGCAGAGTGTAAGATCTCTGTGTGTGTGTGTGTGTGTGTGTGTGTGTGTGTGTGTGTGTGCGTGTGCGTGTGCGTGTGTGTGCGCGAGTTTGTGTGAGCAAGCGCGTGTGTATGCTGGGATGCTTTTTAGCCAAACAAAATGCCGTGAGGAGGATCTCCTGAGGTAAGCTGTCAGTAACTATCCCAGTTCTTCACTTGCAACAGGACTTAGGCATGCTCTCATGAGCATGAGGCGAAAGGGGCTACAGGGACATCTCTCTCTGAGGGGACAACACACATCCACAGGCTGTGATGTTGCCTTCATTTACATTGTGGCCTCTCTGTTTTGAGGTCATTTTCCAAAAACTACTGACAAGTGGCAAAGACTGTATGCTCTCTAAGATCTATGACCAGCAATCTACACAGGAAGTCACGAGTTAAAACATTTACTGATTTGGGTTTGAACTGTGTTGACCAACTACTTTAACAACACAAAGATACTGAGGTTATTGACTCACTAGCATGTATATGACCCTACATTTCACATTATTCCTAATGAGACATGGCACTCCAGAGAAATCCTTTATTGACCTGTTATCAAAGTAACCTACTAGTCAGTACAACTGACTTCGTTCCCCTTGTTTAAACATTTGCAATTAAATTCCACATTATTTTAGAAGCAATATCTACGTATGAGAAAAAGTCTACAAACGGCAGGGCCATTTAGAACTGCCAGCTGAAAAGGCTGACGCATATTAAATTTGATGTTAGAATCCAAATTTACACATCATAGGTCATTGTGTTCAGACATCTTAAAAAGAGCATATGCCACCATGCAATTAGCATTCTGACTGAATTCATGTACGCAGTACTCGTTCAGTGTCACAAATGTGATCTATAAAGAACCACAAAATCTATGAAAACAAAAGTAAAAGAGCGTATTCCACTATAGACCCAAAAGATGAGTCCAAATCACTGTTCTCTTTATCTGTCTCTTAAAGGGAAACCAAATCATGTTTTTTTGTTTGTTTGGGTCTCTTTTCAAGGCTGATATGGTACATGGAGCATTTCAATCTGGACTGCATTTTCAATGGGGGAGCCCATTAAAACAAATGTTATTTAAATATTTAAATCTAAGTATATCAGTATATCAGTGTTTAACTGAAAGAAACAGAGTAAATGATCAGTTAAAGCTATTATTTAATGGGTTTTCTGTACAAGCTGTGCAATGACTAATAAGGTATATCATCTATTTCTTGCTTGAGTTCTCCATCATCACCTCTGCTCTTCATAGGAGGTTCTAAAGCCTATAGATGTCAGACAGTATTTATGGATCCAAGTTCCCATGGGCTATGATTTATCACATGGCAGTGCCAAACTCCTAATATACTGCAGGCAATTTATTTCCCTCTCTGTCCCAGAAAAGTATCTATTAGTCATCCACAAAGATAAGCTGTGCAGAAACAGTACCATGAGGTTGTGGATCTGTTAAGACAGGTATGCCTCCCTCTGCTGGTAAAGCTCAAAAGCACATTAAAATGATCCACTGAATGTAAAAGAAATAAATGTGAAGTATTTTCCAGGAAAGGTTACTTATAGCCAGTGGCCACATTACTGGAATAAACATAAAGGGCCACAGTGCCAGCGGTCACGCTCAAAGCATTCATGCAAACAGGAGGACTAGTCTTGTTCCATATCTCTGGCCAAGGAAAGAGGAAGACACACTAGGCAACAGGAAGGAGACCAAAGAGGTTTATCCTGCAGTTTGAGAGATATGGAGACTCCCATACAAATAGCATTCAAAACACAAGAAACACAAGGAAAAAATAAGCAACACCAACACAATAGACTTGACACAGAATGAAAGTCATTACATTCAACAAACCCAGATTAAGCTCAAACTTTAAAGTACACAAAATCCAAAGATGAATGCATTTTGAAGTGCAAAAAAACTACAGAACATTCCATTTCTAACTCCTGGTACACCCTTTCATCAGGCTGCCTGAAACCTCTGCTGCAGAGTGCAATGTTCAGTCTCTGGCTGTTGTTGCGCTCTTTGAGCTGCAAGCAGAACTGCAGATTACAGAATCCATCTTTTACTCCATTCTGAATCCTCTTTTTATGCCACCCTTATAATCCCCCAGCCGATTCCAGTTTGGGGATTTTCAAAACCTCTACCATCATCCCTCCTGCATTCCTCATTGGCTACAGAATATTTGTACCCTTAGTTGGTTATGTAATATTTACATATTCTTTGATTGGTGAAAGAGAGGTTCAGAGAATCAGACACTTTTTGAAACATAATGAAGCCATGACATATATGGAAAAAAATGATAATGAAGAAGAGCATGGTATTATGGTATTGTATAATATAAAGCTACATAAATGATTTCAGTTAATGCACCTATGTTTATTGAGTACTGGGACTGATTTGTTCTATTTTTTTTCCTAGAAAGGGAATAATGTGTATTTATAACAGTGCTGCAAAAGATGCTGTTGTAGAACTGAATGGTATTATGGATATAGTATTCCTTATCCTTTAAGACAATAAACCAGCCAACACTTCTTCTTGCACATTTTTTGCAATAACAGCATCTAAATATGATGCATATTACAGCTGCAACAATGAGTCAATGAAAAAGAAAAAATCATTTAATTATTGATTTGTCGGACCTATGTTGTTTCACACTGTATCAAGGAGCTGGCAAACATCACTCCACATACTGTGAGAGCTTCACGGTAAATTTAAGTAAAAAGTCCTTGAGCACACAGCAACAGCAGCAACACTGTCGTTATTTGCAACCCTAATGTAGATTGTGACAACAGGGGAGAATTTTAAGACAAGCATCCTACACGTCTCTGATACACGTAATGAAATTAAATGGTGTTAGGAGCATCTATTATTTGTGCACATTTCAGCCAAAAGTGGAGAAAATAGGTGGGGTTAAGTCTAAAGGTCCAGTATCTGAACTGAATTCATTAAAAGCACAGACCAAACATACGTGATGTTTGCTCACTCAGTTCTCATATGGTGCACCGTCAGCTGCTCCTGTCCTCCGGACTGGACTGATAAAACAACTGAACAGTTTTCTCAGACTGGTCCCCGAGGGAGAAGCACACGGTGCAAAATACAGAGAACAAAGAACATTCTTTAAGACACTTTTGACACAGCCTTCAGTGCTGTCTGTATTAACAGAGAGGCTTTAAAAAAAACTTCAAAGAAATTGGTCACACTATCAGAATAGGTCTTTAAACTGGGGCACTAAAGAGTTTGCCAATAAAAGCCAACAAATGAAAATCCTGAACAATCTAGCAGGACAGAATTATTGCTATGATTAAGGTGTTCAAAACAAGTAATAAACATGGAGGAAACCAGAAGCAAAACTAAAAATGGCCATGGAAGCAATCTCAAATTGGAGATTTGCAGTTTAACTTATGTTATTCTATTTAAAAGGACTCTAAAGCTGAGTATAAAAATACACTATCTGGCAAACAGATAATTTATAGAAATAACAGCTTGATAAAGAGAGACTGAGGTATTTGCCAGAACATGGGGAACCACATAAGATGCAAACAGTTCATAAGATAGGCTACTAATGGAGAGAGCTGAAAAATAATTTTCATCGAACAAACAGCTCACTGATTCATTACCCCACCACCAGCTTTATCTGCAGTTAGAACATTACTCACTGACTGCAGCTTTGATCAAAAATAAACCCAAAAAGTAGGACACTTCTAGATGCAGTAATTATAGCCATCGATGTTGTAATACCACAAGAAACAATATCAAGCAGTGGTTTTGTTTGACACTGATAAAGTTTTAAGTTTTAAGTTCAAATTGAAATCAGGTATACTCCACTGCCTCCAAGTACACTGTCAAAGGACTTTAAAACAAGAATAATCAAATTCTTGAAAACTACACATTCTAAGCCATACCAACCTCCTTGCACTGCATTTCATCCATCTGCTATGGAGCTTTGCCTAACTGTTAGGAAATGAATGAACAAATTATTATGGGCTTCACATAATAACCCTCACAGCTGTTGGGGGTTAAGTACCCTCCTGCCAAGGCCTTGCTACCCAACTGAGCAGATAATGGCTTTCATAGAACCCAAGAACAATGAACATTTGTTAGGTTAAAGGTTCAAACAATTTGGTATCACAGTTCATTTATGTTACATTCTTGTGTCGATTCCTTTAAACCCTGCACTTAAAAATCGGACACACACTAAAATGTATGCACATTTTATACATGTAACAGTACTGAGGTAATCCAAATATACTCTCTTATCTGTCTATTCAAAATTGATCCCACATGTAGCCTAAAATAGAGTGGATCTAAGTAGAAAGTCACTGCTCTACAAAAATAACACTGCTGTCCATCTACACTTTAAGCAAGAAAGCTACTGGAAAAAACATTATGAGGACAGATGAGACCAAAATAGAATGTTGGTTAAAAAGTGTTATAACTGAAGAAATGAAAACACTGCATTCCAGCATTAGAACCTCCCCCCGCACCCCCCTTCCCCCTCTGTGAAACATGGTGGTGATAGTATCGTGGATTTGGTTTGTTTTGTCGCATTTGGCAAGACAACTTGACATTATTGAAACAATGAATTTTGAATTATACCAGCAAATTCTAAAGAAAAATGTTGTCCATTAACTGAATCTCAAGAAACAGTGAGTTATGCAACAAGACAACAACCCTAAGCACACACATTCTACCAAAGAAATGTTACAAAAATAAAATCAAATTCATGTTTTAGAATGGCTACAAGTCTTAGCGTAATCGAAATGTTGTGCATGGACCTGTTGTGCATGGACCAGAGTTGAAGATGTTTTATATGGAGGCATGGGCTAAAATTTCTGCAAGTAAATGTGCAGGACTGAACAACAGTTATCGGACACATAGTTGCAGCCATTGCAGCAAGGGGGCCGTTCTCAGATGTGTAATATTTTCCTCAATAAATGAATGACCAAGCAAAAATAATTCATCATTTGTGTCACTGAGATCTCTTTGTCTACTTTTAGGACTTTGATCATTTATCTGAATCTGTATCTGAATAGAAAAGTGACCAGGGGAGAAGGAACAGTCTGAAAGTTCCATTACAACATATAAGAACAGATATGATCTCTTGAATCCTCAGCATTGCCATGAACAAGAAATGCATATCCTTTAATGTATTTCATGCACAAAACCAGTCAAAGGAAAGAGATAAATGAAGTCGGCAGCAATCAACTTAGGACCAGCAGCCCAGATCTGACGTTGTCAGTATAACTCTAGATCTCTAAAATGAAGACATGC
The DNA here is from genome assembly GCA_037576975.1 of Alestes dentex. Classification (NCBI taxonomy): domain Eukaryota; kingdom Metazoa; phylum Chordata; class Actinopteri; order Characiformes; family Alestidae; genus Alestes; species Alestes dentex. The sequence continues at coordinate 10,254,752 of JBBIGA010000002.1, forward strand.
TCTTACACAATAGTATAACAAATCAGTTTTTTTTTTTACTTTACTTGCTGCTCTTTACCACACAAATCCTTTCTGCTGCTCTACAGTGTTGAGTCATACACTGTTACCATTTTCCTTTCAGCTGACAAAGGTGCTGAAGGGTTAAAAGTCCATTTTTAGGTTTTAGGAAAACATATGATGGCCACACAAATTGCACTCCATAACAGAGACACAGCTTAACTCTCCCCAAACAAGATTTATATTTTAGTTACCAATGTGAAAGCCCTGTTCCTTGCAGTATGTTTCAGCTTAATTGCAAAAGAAAATGAAATATAGCCGAATGTCTGCACTGATTATACAAAGAATTTAACTGCTAAATGAATTAAAGGGGACATGTTATGCAAAACTCACTTTTTGCATCCTTTTTTAGTTCCATTTGGGTCTCTAGTGCTCCCATAAACACTCCAAGCGTGAAAAAAAAAAAAAAAACCATCCATCCGTTTTCTGTGAGTCAACTGAAAGATTTTGGTGTCAGGAATCATATGCTTCTATGAGGATCAGGAACGTCAGGATAAGGAAATTTGCATAGAAACACCTCTCATCTGTCGAGCCCCCACCCACTAAATTAGTTGAAGAGCTGGTTTTACGAGCACGTGCATAAGACGCTGAGCGCTACGGCTACAGGCAAAGGCAAGTCATTCATGAAGTGTTGTGTTGTTGGCTGCAAAGAACAACACAAATCCCTACACTGCATTCGCGAAGGTGTTTATGCAGGTGGCTCCTCCTCATCTTGCTCTGGGTTCGACTCGGAGTCGAACATATAGGGCTGGATAGCGCCTCTGTTTTCTGCCATTTTCACATGTGGTAAACACACAGCGCAAGCATGGGCTGGGTGGGGCGTGGTCAGCAACAGCTTATTTGCATAAAAGTGAGAGCCCTTAAATGGCTCATTATGAAAGGGACTGAAACTGTCAAGAATAGAGCTGGTGAGATCTCTTTATGTGAGAGTGATTTTGTGCAAAGAACTTAATGAACATGTTTTGTATAGCCCATAGAGCTATTATAACTTGTTTAAAAAGAAGTACTATATGTCCCCTTTAAGCACCATTGTTTTTTGTTTGATCAAGAGTATATTCACCACATGTAACCATCATGTAACACGTAGTAGGTAAATATGATAAAGATTATAATTTGTTTCTCTTTGGGCTATGTTGGCTAAGAAGATACCAAGTTTACGTTAGATAACTAATATTTCATGCATTTTATCAGTAAATATTTATCAAGAACAGGACGAGAGGAGGAGATACATGGGTTAGATCCAGTGGCATCTCTAGGCCTAGACATCCAAGACAGCAGTCCAAAATGTTATGAAAACCCCCCCCGTCCCGCCCCCAATTTTTGTGATGTCACAAGTATATTTCAGATCTGTCACACCGATATAGCTTATTTTTCCCCCGGCGGTACAAAAATAAACCCTCATTTATATGAAACATCTCCAAAAATAGACAGCAATAGAACCTGTTTAACATTCCACATGTCAAAGCCAGACAAAACAGACAGAGACAGAGAAGGCAAATGAAACTAGTCCACAACAAAGGAGGGCCATGACTAAACACAGGAAATAACAAGGGTGGCCCACAGAAATATACAAGAATAACTGAAAGGAGTATGAGGCACTGGAGACAGTTGCACATTTTCATTAGAAGTTGGTCAGGTGCAGAATTCAATATCATGTGTATTGTGCATGATGTGACTTTTGTATTCTAATCACTTGCAAAACTCCAACACACCAGAACAGTAGCCTTTAGTTGAAACTAAAAAAGGCCCCTGTTTCTAACTGTTTGTTGTAGTTATTTTGGCAAACCAAGTATTTTTGACAGTAGCATTTAACAAAAGGTTCAAAAGCTTATAAGATTCAATACCACAGATACTCTTCATTTATCAGAGACCAGTGGCCAACAGAACTGCATGACATGAGCGTTTCCAGCTCATAAGGTTTCTCATTAAAAACAAAAATGCCATTTTAAAAATCCATGTAAAATAAATGACGCATGATAAATGACAAATATAACCTTTACCACCCTTTTAGTAATCCTAAAACTAATGACATGATAAATGACAACACAGCCAAGTAGTGCTGGAACTTCCTGATTGATTAATCGATAATTATTGACTAGAAGATTAAACAGAAAAGGGCCTGAATTTCAGGGCAGGATTGCAGGTAATTCACAGAATTTCTTTAACTTGATGCAAAACTAGCACTTCTGATGCAGAAAACGCATGCACACATTTACAGAGACATCTAATAACGCTCAGCTAATGCTTGCTCTGGTGTGGGACGCGTGACGGCTGGATGAAGGCACTGCATCAGACAGGCGGACTTCTACCATGGACAACATTAGCACACTCTCCCTCTTTCAACGAGGCACTGAGCTACCTCTGTATATGGACATCACATACAGATAGGTTTCAGAAGATTGAAAGCATGCAAACACGGACCTTGGGCTAAAAATTAGCCTTACATCATTTGAAGTGAAACCTGTTAAAAAAAACAAATCCTTTGAAGCCTCAGACAGGTGCACCATTTACTAGTCAATGCTGCACCATTTACTAGTCAATGCAAAAAAAAAATGTCAACTTAGTGGTGTTCCTCATATAGCCTTAAAAAGAAAGTGTGGGCAGGTTTAGCAAAGAATGGGATGGCTAATAGTGTGTAGTTGGTTGCATAGTTGCAGTATGAGGAAATGAAGGGGCTTTCCAAAACTGCCTACTTCAGTGGTCACCAGCCCTTCTCCTGGAGATCTATTTTGCTGCTCAGTTCCAATCTGCATCCGACTTACTGCTCCGTCCCCCTTCCTGAACACTCCAGCCAATCAGAGACTTCTGAAGAAATACATTAGCCAGAGCAGGTGATGCAGATTGTGGCTGGAATCAGCCTTCTCAGGAGGGTAGATTTCCAGGACCAGGGGTTGGTGACCCATGGCCCATTTTACAGCAAAGAATGAACTGGCTAATTGAAGTGTCCTTCTTTCGAAAAGTTGAATGCAGATATATCGAGTTTCAGAAGCTACTTTCATGTTTTTAAGAAGTTGTTAAGTGGAACAAAATAAAGCAGAGGAGATGGGGGGCAGCGGAAGAACGGACACGGACGCAGCTTAAACAGATGAGGAAAAGGAGAAAGAGACAACACATTACAACAATATACATAGTTCAAATTTCAGGAGAGTGGTGAAAAGCAATGAGGTAACACATGTAGTTAACCCCACAAATTGTATAAATCCCCCCACTATGTGAAGCATTAAAAGGGGAATTTTCCCCCATTTTGAAAACTGTAGCATGAACAGTTTCACTACAGATCTGCAGCAGAGCTGTTCATGTTTGTGTGTATGTTTATTTGTGGTGGTGCTTCATTTTGGAGCTCCAGGTACTAAAATAAGCTTACAAACCGCATGATCCTTGAAGAGATCTAATAGGAAAGAATGCATCAGCATTAACATGAACATACTAAAAACTTTACCGAGACCAAATAGCCAAAGGCACTGTGAACTTGTGTGTCTTTGATCAAAATTTGAAGATATCTCTGGCAATATTAGTGTTGTCACTTAAAGAAGAATCTATTCCCTTCCATTTCAGATAAGACAACATAACTGGTTCTCAGTTTGAGGGTGTATCAACTTTACAACGTCATTATGAATCACTAACACAATGCCCTTGCTCATGCCAAATGAAGGCTGCCCTTAAGCAAGACTCCTGAGACTGATGGAAAAACAAGACTACAGAATCAACAAAGACACGTTAGCATGCAGAACGCCTGCTTTTTGCCAAACACTCATTCAGAGTAGCTGCCCAAAGTTTAAAGATTAGTCGCCATGCAATTCTTGCATTTGTCCTTGAGCTATAAACGGTATTCTGTACCGGTCCTTACCTTCCCCTGTTGTCAATGCACAAGCGCCTTTTTCACTCATATAGGAACCAGAGAACACGAAGAAAGCATTGCCCTAGTTGTTTCAGTCTCTCTCTTTCTCTCTCCCTCTCGTCCCTCCCTCCCTCCCTTTCCTTCCTACCGCTCCAGTCTTGTGACTGCAACCAAGACAAAAGCCACCACACTCTCACTCTCCTACTGAAAGGCTGGAGACACAACTACACCGTGCGCTAGAATTTTATGTTTCTACATACACAATCATTTTCTTCTGGGTGCTCTCCCGTTTGCTTCATTATATAAACTGTATTGAAGTGCCTGGGGGGTAAGCGTGTATCAGTGAGCAAAACACGTCCCTTGCTTCTCCACAGGAAGCAAAATGTCCGGATGCCCCAGGCCCAGGACAGCAGATTTATAACAGCATGGAATATTAACAGTGCAAGTGAAAGATGCGTCCTGTTACAGTAACATCATTAAACATATTAACTCCAACACTGAGAAGCATAGCTTTATATGGAAAGACGAGGCTGCAAACTGTGCTGTGCAACTAAACACACATTCTTGGTGCTCATTTCAGTTTCAAAATGTTCTGTGTTTGGACACTTAAAATCTCTTTCTAAAAATGTGTCAATATGGCGAATGCAAGAACTATTCAGACTAACACTCGCAAATTCAAAAATGAAGCAGGTGCCCCAGAACTGTGAAGCAAAACTGGTTTCCTGGCAACCATGAGGGAACCAACACAGCTAGAGCACTTCTAATGTAAGTCACTCATTATAATGGAGTGTTTAGCAGCTCAGGCTGTCTTCATATTTGTCTTCATTGCAAAGAAGTGCGAGTGTGTCATAGCAGGTCTTGGCAAAAGCTGAACACTGTTGCTGCGTTGCAGCAGGCTTAGGTTGGTCATAGTCTCAAATACACAGTGACGAGACGTAATAAATTCCACAATAAGGTATTAATAAATGACTTTGTTCCCTAGAACCAAATTACCAACAACACTGTTAATTCATTTCCAAACATATCAATCTAAATAGAAATAATGCTTTGGTTTGACACAACAGTGCCATTTTGAACAATACAAAACAAAAACATCTGCTTGATAACATCGCCATTCTGGCTCCACAAAGGATCATTTCTTTGACACTTACAATATATGAACTGATAGCCAGCTGCACTGGTTTGGATTTTTCATTTACTACTTCAGTCAGCACTGAGAGGAAGTGACATATGAAGCCCATAATGACCCCTCCAGCAGGCAAACGTCACTACTGAAATACCGGGCAGTCTGCAACCCTGGCCCTAAGCCCAACACCAAACATGAGGGAGGGACGGACACACACACACACACACACACACACACACACACACACACACACACACACACACACACACACACACACAC
>JBBIGA010000002.1:10260151-10274534 GCA_037576975.1 Alestes dentex
ACACACACACACACACACACACACACACACACACACACACACACACACACACACACACACACACACACACAGCTGGTGAAAAGGAGAACGACCTTGAGCCTAGGAAATGGCCGAAAGCTCCATCAGAAATATGTTTAGTACTAGTTCTAGCATTTTAGTATCTCAGATACAAGACTCTACTCAAATACTAAAGATTATACATGTTTCTCTTAGTGAGAAAGATGTGTAACCAGCCCTTCAAAAGAAATCTCTAATGTAGGTAATACCAATAAAAGCTATGCCAATATCGTGTCATTTAATCTGTTGCTAGAAATGGAAAAGAAAGCTAAAGCCCACTATATTACACTGTAAAGAGGGTTCACTTAACTTTCACAGATATAATGCTGTACAATCAGCTAGGCTATAAGGTTCACCACACAATCACGACTAAAAACTAAAGTTCTATGATTCCAGAATCACTGTATGATGCATGTATGGGGTTCAGTAGTGCAGACAGCATAAATCAAGGGTTTAGGCGCATTTCATATGACCACATTAGACAATCACTGGTTAACCTTACTTGTACCACTTTTGCTAGATACTACTAGTTGACTTCAGATTCTTACAAAAATTATAAATGAGCCTTAAAATAATAACATCCCATAGCCAACTAAAAGCTCAAATTTATGATAAAAAAGCTCTCATAACAAATGGACAAGTGTTAGCTGTACTCAACTAAATAAAGTCAATTTTACTGAGTGTGCTGACTGAATAGAGTCAAGCATGCAGACAGACAAAACTGCACATTTGTTAGGAGAACTGTTAGCATCCCCAAATCTTACCTGATGAAAGGATCATATTCCCAGATCTTTGGACTTCATCAAATCTGCTGAAAATTACATTCAATCTGAAAAAGAATAAGGATGGCTTCATTATTTCATCAGAAAAACAAAGAGCTTCCTTAATATGTTTCTACACTAACTAAAATCACTACACAAATAACAGTTACTTTTGCAAACTTGCTACTACCTAAAGCAACAGTTTACGGTAGGACGACAATAGCCTGTCTTGTAATGTCATGGCCCCTGCGTTCTACGAACCATGTCCATATGACCAGAGCTGGTGCTACGTGTGTTGTATAAACAAGCTGAACAGTATATACCAAGGTGAGCCTGCTTCCATTTTATCCTTCTACATGAAACCTTCAAATCAAGCCTGTCTGTGTTTCTGCAGACATTAAATGAATCAATAAAACTCTGTTCTTATCTCACTCAGGTTGGTTTTAGTTCATAAGCTTACACATGAAGGAATGTGAAAATACTAGCAATGAATCATTTTTTAAATCAGTTCATGGAAAACACCAGCCAGCTCATATCTTTTTACAAACACTTAAAACTAATTACAGAATTTAGAAATGGTCATGTGTTAAATACCTATATTTAAACACTATCATAATTTAAAAACTACGATTTCTTCCATGGTATACTGAAATGTGCTAAACTAAACCGTACAATACTAAAATGGCAAAGTTATGAGTTACTACAAAAGACACATGAAATCAAATGAAATCATGGGTTTCTAGGCCAGAAATACTGAGCTGTTATCAAAGTGAATCATTAAAACAACTTTTCTACTAGCTTGCCTGATGAAGATTACACATTGCAAAGAGGGCCTGAGCCTAAGGTCACAGCACTGAGGACAACATGTCCAAGCCTTATTGAAGCCAAGTAGTCAGTGGCATGGCATGCAAGCCTGAATAAATGGGCCTACTATGCATCATCAAACCCTGACCCTGTGTGCACCATGAAAGAGATTCACATTCTGGACACCTCCAGAAAAATCCTCCTACACCACCCTATTACATCTAAGTCTGAGAGGAATGACTCAGACATTCCTCCCAGGGGCACTGAGCATGAGAACTGCACCTTTCCAATTTCTGTAAAACTCTCCAAGTTTGTACTGCTGTGCTGAATGGAACAGCACCTATGACTGAGAGTGCAAAGCTGGATTAAACTATTAATAGAAATGTTTTCTGAGCAGTTTAGAGAAATAGAAAGAAGTTTTTCTACACGTTCAGATGCTCCTAAAAGGACAGAGGCAGTAAGTCAAGCTGTTAAAGAGTGCATTACTGCATACACTAGAAGTACACCAAATATATCAAGTTTAAATTAAAAAAAACATATTAAATGTTTTCCCCCTTTGTCATGGTAAAACAAATTTCAGTCCACACACAGAGGTCTGCTGAGTTACCCATCAGAGAACTTGTGTTACATTTGTTACCTAAAGTCCTCTTTCAAAAATTTGCTTCGGTAGCTCACTAGGGGAAATGCCAACTACCAACTGCCTGGAGGATTTATAGCCTGGCCAGGGGACCCTGTTCCTCAGATGAGCCTGCACTGAATACAGTAGGTGCAATGACATCTAACCTACAAATGCCGGATTGGGTTTTAAAAAGATATTCAGATACCCAGTGAGAACTGAGTGCATGACAGTTGCACCAACATATGAATATCACGCTTTATGCCGATGGAGGCGCCAACAAGAGCAGTTTTTCAGAGATATTTTGAGGTCTAGCTAATGTAGAGAATTTAAAAAGGGTTGTGACAGAGCATTCAGAACAAATGATAAAACCCATGTGGCCACAGAGTGGTTCTCCACATCTGACCCTGGATAGAGCTGGAGGTATCATCAGTGATTGAAATGCATATAAGAGGGTGTGGGCCCTGGGTGCACAAGGAGTCTGAGACATAGCCTGAAGGTGATGTAACCACTTCTGAAAGTGTGTTCGATATGTTCTTAAGACTTTCACTTTACAACCTTTCTGTGGGATAATATGAGTTGAGTGAAACTATGCGTCTTGAAGGCTGACGGAAGTAAACCAATTGCCTTGTTGATGAACTGCAGAAAGAAGTTTGTCCGAATCCTGAACTTGAATGTTCTGAGGTGTTTGTTTAGGGTTAGGGTTATTTGGTTTCATCAAACATGCACACAAGTTTCTCTCTGACACCATGAGTGCCATCTGCTGGTGAAAATGGGAGATGCATTCCCAGTTTGCCATTCATAATCAATCTGCATTACAAATGTGCTCAACAATGGGTTTGGAATGCTTTACAACATCGCAATGCTGTTTGGACACCAAGTGTGTTTCTATAACATTCTTGGCATCAAGCCTGGATGAGCCATGGGGAGCATGTTTATAACAGGAACTGCCCCTGGGTAGCTTTAAGGGTGGGGGGGAGTTTAGACTAAGCAGATCATCTGTCAAAAGGCCTGGGCTGTGTCTGTGTGAGGCATGAGCACTTTGGGATCCTGAAGGCCAGCGGCGGCTATGACCCCTGTGCGAAGATTGAGGAATGGACTGCTGGGATGGCCATCTGCACTCTTTTCAGCTTCACCCTCCCTTTTGTCTGCTGCATGGTGGTGACAGTGGAGGAAAAGGACCTTGCAGTCCACAGAGTTCAACTTTTTCTTTGCATGAGACTAGAAATCCATGATGCCCATACCTCAACCAGATGCCTAACCAGCACATCTGTGTGGTTAGAGACCACAGATTCTACCCGAGTGGAGGAAATTTGGATTAGTGGTCATCTCCTGCAGCTCTGCTTGGTATGTCCTGGGCATGACTGAGATGTTGAATGAGACTGATCGCTGTAGCAAGTGAATAATATGACTTTTCAGCCATGGAGAACTGGCGGAAGCTATTGTTCTCCGGCTTGGAAGGCTATCACCAGCTTGACTAAGGGCAGGCGAGATAATTCACTCTTCCATGTCTACACAATCTTGCACTGAGCCTCTCTGAATAGGATATTTGGTGGAGAATGGCTTATTCCAGGTGCGAATGACCTTTTTGCATTCACTGAATACTGGGAAGCTGCTTGCCTGGCTCTTGGGAGCTGGTGGTTTCTGCAAGCACAGCAGACCACAAAATACCGAATCACTCTATATCACATTTGCACACATCCTGCGCACTGAGGTGGTGTGCTTCGGCGTCTCTACCACCAACATCCACCGTGGACAGTTGGGTGGATTGAGGCAATGGAATGAATGTGGTCTCATAGACGTTTTCCATCACAGTCACACAGTAAATCAAACTCATCCTCTGCATCTATGGACATCCCATCCATGGCTGGTGGAATCCTTTGTTAGCAAAACTGCATCTTTGAGCTGGCTGCCCCAGTTTGTGCTGGATTCTGGCTAACCGACCTTTGGACTGTCTTTTGCCAAACAGGTGTTGGTGCGCTAGCCTGCACTGGAGGCTCCTGACAGTGAGCCATGCTCAGTGTTCATAGAAGGTCAGTGAGGCTTGACCAGCTCGGGCAGGTTGCCACCCTAGACACGCAACACATCTGGTCTGAGTGTCCGCGTCTGAAATCTTGTCTGGCCACATTCACATGGACGGCTTCCACTTCTTGTTAGAGCTGGCTGCTTCTCTTTCCCCCATAGCGAGAGTAGCACTTAGCACCAAAGCTTGTTAGTAAATAAGACGCGAGTCACTTACACTACTTGTTTAGGGACAATGTAGCTGAGCTGTCTTGCAGTTTGGAGACAAAGTTAACATGCTTCAAGCCTCTTCCAAAGGTAAGTGAATACAGTTAACATCACTGCCCTGACAGGTAGGTAAGCACTCCGTGAATGAATTGTTAGTTTGGGTTAAGGACGGTTTTGCAAGCCAAATGATGCAGCATTTGGATCTAAAATACAGAGGAGGGGAGCCCGGCACAACAACACACATCAGTGCTGACAACTACATAGTGCGGGTGAGATACCTAAACTAATGCTTGAAAGAGAACTACAGGGTAAAGTACTAACACACAAAAATTAAAAAGTAACTCAGTATCCAATGCTAAAGTTAAGTAACTATGTCTAACTATGTTTGATACAACTTGTATTTTACATTTGGTGGTTAACAAGCTTCTTTTAAAATGTGAATGAAATACACAGCAACTCGATTACTGAACCCTAATACATTTAATGGCTTTAAAAAAGAGATTTCATTTCGCCTCTCTAAATCTATGCAAATGCCCTGTGTGGTTCTAAATCAGATTATTTGGCATACACCCCCAGTGCAGCAGAGATAAACAGTACTCTCAATCTGACAGATACCTACTAATGTGTACTCCACATTTCCACTACTGTGTTCCAAACCATTTCTTTGGACACAGAATTAAAAATTATTTCATAGTAACTGCAGGTTTAGGCATAAAAGCAGGACTCGGTAAAATAACTTAGTATCCTAATACAACCCTTCCAGATTGTGTAGCAATTAGCAATTTCTTAAAGTTAAAGGATTAAAAGGATTAGAACTGGATCCACCAACACACTGACGCAGGTGGGTGGGCTGAATGAGCACCCACCAAGAAAATGCCACTAATCTAATTTTTTTCTGAAGTCAATCAGCAATTACAAATAGCTTAGGGACCATGCCACACAATTTTGGACTAGCAGACGACGTGCAGATAAGACTACATATGAAACAGACAAAGACATGACTACTTTTTAAACTACTTTTCTTTTTATCAAGCCAAAAGTTTCAAACAGCATCGACAACTGACCCCTTCAAAAAATCCACAACCAAACACATTAACATTTAACAGCCCTAGTCAGAATGTGAAAGGCAGAGATGGAAAAAAGCACAGAAAAAGGACCTGGAAGCTTTCAATCTTAACCATGGTACATAATGCATCATTAGGAGTCTTGCCCAAGGACACGTACTAAAGTCATGTGCAGGACATTAAATCCTTGTCTAAGCAGAAGTGTACTTCATCTTCACAGAACATTGTTGGTGGCATTGCACGATTGGAAGAATCCTAGCTAGTGGGGGGAATTTGAAATGACCTAATTAGGAAGAAATTCCACGGAGGAACAAAGATGATATTCCATGAACTGACTAAGTTACACCGGACAGACAATGAGAAAAATATTTTTTTAGATCAATAGCAAGTACTTTGTAGGTTTGAAAGACATTTTTGGAGTTAAAAGTATTCTTCTTTATTATTATTGTCATTCCCAATTTATCATTAAGGATAATTAGTTGAGGCCTGGCCTTGTAATAAAATGCAAGTTCAAATGTGATATTCTTTTCTTGCTTATCTGCCATTATTGCTTATCTACCATGACAGCTGCTAATGCTGCAAGAACTAGAACTATGAGCATCAGTTAAGAGTCAAATGCAACTGAACCAGGGTCTTCTAAGAAGCATACAGAGACCATGTTTTGGTGGATTTGTGGCTCTCGTGCTAAAAGCCAAACCAAACTGAAGAAAATGTTTGATTGGTATGCAGATGAACACAGCACATTTCTGATGTCAAGCATATTTTTAACTGTAAAGATGACCATTAGCAGTTATGTAGCAGTTACATAACAGCATGCTATACTTTCCATTTGAAATGGTTTAGAATGATTGTTTAAAATGATTTTATGGAATAAAGGGTTAGGCTGACTGCAGTAATATATAACACACATGAATAAGATCCAAAATTAATGAAGAAACCAAATACAGAGAAGAAAGTCTCTCACCTTGACTGTGGCAATCCTTTTTTGCTGAGATCCACCCTAACCCTCTCTCCAACATGTCTGTATATTTCCACAAGGCAATTCATGGCACTGTCCCTCACCTGGTAAAACACGGGAGGGTTTCAGTACATTACAAAGAGTACATCTACACAGTACAGACACAGATCAAGTAAATAACTAGTGCAGCACAGAACATAATCCTTTTACGAATATAATGTACCTGCAGTAAAAGTTACACATTTTTACCTCAAAGTAAAATGTCAGTTTTCACTATATGCCATAGCTATTTTTTCTCTTATTATTAGTTCTCCATTAATTGGTATATAAATATAAACAAAGTACACTATATTTCCATATTTAAATTATGCAAATAATTCCCTTCATTATGCATTAACTAAACATAACCATCAGGGGGCAGAGTGGTTCAGAGAAGAACAGACAGAGTTGCATTTTGGCACTAAAGAGAAAGCTAATAGTTTGCCTTTTAAACTGACTGCATGAAGAGTATCTTCAATGAAATCAAATTATTTCTAATCATCATCCTTTTAAATAATGGCACATGCACATGCTCAAACTAATGTTCACATAAAAAAAGAACATACCTGACTTGTGGGGTCTCCCAGTAGATTACATATATGTGGTACGATTTTACTTAAGGTTAAGCCCTGGGCACCATATCTGAAAAACAAGAGACGTAAAAAAAAAAGACATTTAGTGCATGTCAATGTATAAGGAACAGATTTAGTGTGTGAACTACCCCAGTAACAACATCCTATCACAGCAACTTGTTATCGGCAGTATTTCTGATATTTTGGTATTAAAGATATTTTTCAACGCTATTTGCAAAACCACATTACATCTTATAATCTAAGACAGTAGACCTCATGGATACCTGAAAGAAGCCCCCCCCAACAAATATTAACACAGTATGATTTTCAAATACATATCAATGGAGAATCTCACAGACATGAACCAAAAGTAGACATAGTCTGTGTATTTGAAACTGCCTTGTTTATTCATTAACTATGTTGCACTTAAAGTCATTATTGAACGAAACAGAGACTTACGAGTTTAGTGTTGCGATGAGACAAAGACAGACTCCTTCCCTGGTCCTGTTGTTTTTGTGTTTAAATCCCCCCAGCATTCTGTCCCACACGTACTGCAAGGACAATTACAAAAACGCATTTGTTTCATTTCAATTTAATATCAGTTAATCCTATTAAGGATATCACTCACTAACCAAGTGAAATCTGCCCATTTACTAATGTCTTGGGACACCTTTTCCAAAACTTAAGTACTGCATAGTTTTCAGTGATGCCGCAACAGTCATACCATAGAAGACTACTAAAATGTGGTCTGACTGTTGCAGCATGACTTGATTTTTTTATTTTACCTGCTACATTGAAAAGAGACCAGCTTTTAAAGTCCAATGAGAGTTTCTGATGTTGAGTTATATCAATTAACATTGACTTTTGACTAATCTTGACTAAATCCTTGGGAATATTAGTGGGAAATATCAAAATGTATCACATTAATCTTGAGACAATTGTTTGTTTCCAAAATATATAAAGACACAGAAAAGACAGTGATGCTCTTTGTATTATCTAACTATTTTAATCTGCAGCAGAGAGCTATTTCCCCTTTTCATTCACCGTTAGGCTTGTTTTCACAACCATGTTCTCATTGCCCATATTTCCAGCTACCTGTGGGTTAGCAGCCTGTTCCATGATCTTCAGCAGCAGCGTCTGGTCTTGATCTCTGACTTGATCTTTGGCATCACCTAACCGATCAATCAAGCTAGGTAAAACTGAAAGCAGAGAAAACAAAATATAAGCAACCTGTACTCTGCAAGCTGTCACATGCGAATCAGGAAACACAATTCTAGTATGTACACCTCCTAGTCTCACAGTGACAAACCTGTCTTGCTTTAAAGTGTATTAAATTGAAGCTCCTATCTTACCTGTTCCAACTTGGGTCCGAAAACGGTCTTGCAATCTTGTCACTAAGGCAGACAAAATATCCATTCCCAGCAAGGCCAGCTAGAAGAAAAAAAAAAAAGTCATACTTTTACAAAATTCATCCAAAACAAAAAGTACATATTCTGTAATTCCACTAACTCTAAAGTAGGCCATCAGTCCTACCAGACTCCATTGTTTAATTAAAGACTGAATAAACAATGCAGTGTATAGCAGGCAATTTCAATATACATTTATAACCGTAAAGCAGTATTATGTAACTTTAGAAAGTTATAATTCTCTAAAATTGACCTTAAATTAAAACCCGATTTAAATGCTCAAGAGAAAGCTACACCAGTGATACCAGTGCCAGGTGGGCATTTTTGGGCAATTTCCCAAACTTGGTACCTATGCAAGAAGGTCAGATAGAGTCTGAATCTGTTTGTTCAACATGTTAAGCAAAGAACCACTCAACAACTGAAAAGGGAGGGTCTGTGCAGTATGTTTATTGATAATCTCACAATCACACAGCAGCAGACCAATCAATGAGTTGTCACTTTTTTGTTAGGGTTGCAAAATTGGAATTAGCCAAGTTTGGAATCACTTTATCATTCTGAAACTGACTAATGTGCGTTGCAGTAAGCGTGCTTGTATGGTATTTGAATGCTGCTGCTACATACATAGAACAGGCATGATTTAAGGGGACATTTTATTCAAATAACTTCAAGGGGAACATGGTTATGAAATCAAGAGATAAAATGTATCCCTTCCGTCCAGTTCTGATTTTCCTTAATTTACACACACAGAAGTGACTTGCCTTGTTAGAAGTGGCGATATTTTTCTTTTTTTTTATTTCTTAGCTGATTATTTTTATCATGACTACAGATTTATCACTCTGGAGAAAAGGGAAACTGTCCTAGTTATGTTGTTAACTCTGTCCCAGTTTAGTATGTTTTTTTTTTGGAAATGTCTTAGCACTCCAGCTTTATTACAAGCTGGTTGTCCAGGACAGGTATCCAGTATGTAATGTTCACACTCGCTGTCTATTTATTGTCTGTCTATTATCCACTGTCTGTTGTAACCTGTACTCTGCTGAATGTTGTATGTTGCTGTATGTTGCACTGTGGTCCATGGAGGAACGTTGTCTAATCTCTCTATGTACGTGTACACAGCTGCTGATGACAATAAAGTAACCTTGAACCTATTTGTACATTCAGGTCTCAAATGGATCTAATGTTGAGTTACACAAGAAAGAAAAGCCATCTTAAATGTGCTTCTGCTGATGACTCTGTCTTCATCTAGATGTTAATTTTTTCATTACAACCATCCTATGCTTCACCTAAGTCACTAAAACACTTCACTGCACCTACACACTACTCACAGACACAGGCTCCATCGGCAGATGGGCTTGAAGGTATAATCCTGATCCTTTGTTCTTAGACAACAGAGAATTACAGTAATTATGGAGATGCCTTAAAAAAAAAAAAGCAAGCTGTGAGACAGCTAAGCCACATCAGCTGAAAGAAAACTAAATGGCTTGCAGGCAGCAAAGGAAATGACCTTTTCTCAATAGCTTATTTATTTTTAAATTCATCTAGCTTCTTTTGGTCATAGCATGCATGTAGAACTAGACTAATCCAATATTAAACCAAGTCTATCAAGTTCACATTAACATGTGCATGCTCCTTGGCCTACACAGATCTTGGGACAAACATATTCTTCTAGCAGCCAGACTCAGTTTCTGGCTAGGGTGGAATATGCTGTGCAGAGCTTTAGCGATCCTGCCTGCCAGTGTGACCATAAGACAACGGGACCTTCTTCTGCTTCATCGATCTGTCAGTCACTATTGCCACGCCCAGGCAGTCACTGGCCTGCTCCCCACAGACAGACAGACAGACAGACAAACAGATGGTAAACCCTCGTCTCACCAGCCTCCAGTCCCAATCTTCCTCTGCCTGCCTCTCATTCGCCTTCTACACACTCTTTAAAGCTATTTTTATCTCTCACTTCCACCACTGAGCCTGGGAAAGGAGAGGTATTGTCTTCCCCGAGCTTTTGTTTCTAATAACCCCCAACAAGAGTTTAACCCCTTGAGGTCCAAGTCTGCTTATCATGAGATACAGTATGAGACTATCATTCCTACCAACATTGTGATTATTTTCTACTCATGAAGTTGCAAACCTTTATTGGTAGTCTATAAAATATCAAACATGTGCATTACAACAACAGGTATCTTGTTGATATATATATTTTTTTTTTAATGGGAAGAAACCATCTTAAGAGGAAAAATTAATCACATTTAGGACCAACAAAAATCTCTGAACATTCATTAACAGTGGTGAAGCAATGCATGTGACTACTCATAAAAACACAGATAAACATGATCATACTTTCATTTTCACAGTCATTCTTCCTATCTAGTTGGGGTCCACTAGAAGGAAATGAGGCTAATGCTGTTCAAGTAACTGCAGGCAATTCAAAACAAAACTAAAGCATTAGCTCCCATTGCAGCATTATAAACAACCTTCTTTGCATTATCAAAGATGTTAAACACCTGTTCTAATAGCTAACATTGATAAATGTTAGACCACAGTGTTGAGCTGATTGTGCAAGCTGGTAGCTCTGGCTAGAAGCTCCACGAGACAGGTCAGATTTTGCCTTCTTATTTCAAACTATGGGCTAATGCCTCAAAGTCCTTCCCTCCAAACATAAAAACACCACTCAGACACCAGACACTGAACTGTACACCCTTCAGATGAGTTTTAATTCTCAAAACATGTCAAATTATTAGCACAAATCATTAGCAGAAATCCCTGCCCAGTGGTGTGTATTTATAAGCCTGCTGTTGCTTTGAAATGCTTTTTTGCCCAACAAGCTGTCAATGTAATACATGAAAAATATTATTCAAATAGGTTACAGAAACATCAGTGTTAAAGCTAGAAGCTAACGTTAGCAGAAAACAGCATTGCTGCAGTGCTTGGTACACCAACACTTAGCACATTCATTTCCATCAACCTCTCATTTGGTTAGTCCTTGCTGCTACTGATTAGTCAAATGAAACTAAGAGGCTTGTTGTTATTGGGCTGAAACTCTCCTCTTTAAAACTTAAACTGTGGATAAGACATAAAACACTGAAACTGCATCTGTTGTGATTTGCAAGTTGCAATTTCAGTTTAAAAAAGAATCTCGTTCAGCCTAGTGGACTTTGTCTTTCCAAAATAAGCAGAGGAGAACAAAATACCATAACTACAGTGTCAATAAGTCATTCAGGTTTACGTGAAATTATCCATTCTACAGAAACATACTGCATCAGAAGATTTATAGCAGTGGTGATAGGAACCAGATATCTAAAGAGTTTCAAGTCTCTAAAAGCTTCCAAAAAGAAATGAACACGTGGAATGGTTATGAAAAAGATAATGCATTGTTTTATGATGATCATAAAAGTAAATGTATTTTTAAAAACAAATTTATGGCAGTCAGGTCATAAAGTTTCTCTATCACTGGACTGTAATGCAAGCAGTGCTGACATGCCAAGCTACCAATAGAAAAGCTAGACTCAGCGATTTATTATTTTTTCTTAACAGAAACCTAAAATTTGTCTCACACCTCACTTGGCAAATAAGGACAGTCAGTCTGAAACTTTTGGCAACTTTAAAAAGGGTCTGTTGTCGTGTCTGTGAGGTTATTGAATGGTGTGACCTTTTCCGAACTGTTTGCAGTGTTTCTTGGTGCATCTTTCTCTCACCACTTGTTAAGAGAGGGCTGGGCTTGTTGCTAGGCAGCCACTCCCAACAGTAAAATAAGCTTATTCTGCATCCCATGAGATCTGCGTGTCCCCATTACGCTGCAGTGCTAATGGACCCACACTGGAGCTCTGTATCCAAGACAGGTGCGCTGCATCTACAGTCATCCTTCATATAAATTCTGTATAGCTATAAAAGGGTGGAAACTTTACTGCCCACCCAAAGAATTAACACCAGATTATAAGCAGAACTGGTTAATCAAGAATGTGCAGAGATTTGGAATGCTATGTTGAGATCATTCTTAGGCACGAAAGTATTTATTAGCCTTTCCTCCTTGAACACAAACAAAAGATTTTTTTTTAAAAGTAGAAACTATTTTATAATCACAGCTAGTGTTTGTTTTCTTTGTTGCATAGCAAATTATGTAGATGCCTTAAAAAGACCCTCTCCTGCCAAACATTATAACCTCCCAGATTCCCTATGAACTGCAAAAATCAAGAATTTAAAGGTAGGCTGCACAATAAGGACAAACTACCAGTACTGCGATTTCACTGTTACATATGATTATGATGGCTATCAAGATATTAAAGGGCCCACATCACTTCTCTGGCATTAGAAAGTCTCTAAACATTGTTTCAAATGGTACATTTACTACCCCCATCCATACAGTTCATATGTGGAAAATAAGATACAAAACAGCCTGTTTTCAAATCAGTTTCTGTGATGTCACAAAACATATGTAAATATATCTCCTTCTTCTGAATAAAGTGGTTTAGCCCTTCCCTTTAATGTTTCAAGATAAGCCAAAACAGTTAGACTTTCATTGGGTTACATGAAGACCTTCATCAGAACACACAGTAAGTCTTCTGGAGCTGTGATTGGTCATCCTGTCAGAAACACTGATTGGTCAGAGACTCATTTGCATACAGTATTGCAGAGATACTGCGGATATACAATTAGTAGACATAAGGATTATTTTGACAAATGACTGAGTAGTTATGCAACTCAGTCAGCTACCACCAACCCAGGGTTTTAATTCCCACCTTCTCTGCTTGGAACACAATAAAACCTTCTGCCAAAACAATACACAGTCTTTGCACTGATACTTGCCCCTACGGCCCTGGTCAAAAGATTGCCATGTATTGAAAACTATCAAGACTCATGTGGTTATTTTGCTCGCTTGCAGGCAGGCATGCTGCTCTCTTTGTGATCACACACTCTCCTCTGAGATTTTCCATGAGCTTGGAGAACAGCTGGGTTAAGTTATAGCAAAGGGAAACCAACAGGCACAGATGAGGCCACAGGACAAAAACACTGGTCTGTTCTCTCCATGCTATCATTATTGTCCCCATGTTGCCTGCACTCTCACAGTAAAAAAGAGTTCTGTCCAGTCGTGAGTCAGCTTTAACGGCTGTCAGTGAGCCGCGGATTCAAAGACCATTTACCAGCTCAGTTCACCCTGGACCAGAGCTCGAGGCGGAGGGAAATAAAGGCGACTGTAATATGAGGCTAATGTTCCTCAGCAGCTGCTCACAAGCAGAAAAATGACTCAGTCAGTGACCATCAAGAAACGCCTAAGGGACGAAGTCACCAAAGAAGAGAAAATATCCATGATGACCAACAAACAAAAGCAACCAACACACCACAATGCTTTTAGCCCTTTTCTGGTCGATTTCCAGAAACCTAAACTGAACAGCCTCTTCATCCAGAAAATAAATATCCCTTTTCCATTTCTTGAGTAAATCTGCATACAGCAGCACATTCAACATTTGCTCAGACTGGTTTAGCATGCCAGTGTTATGACTGTACTGACAGCCTGTCTGAGATGGCTCGAGTCACAGAGCTCTTGTTCGCAGGCCTGATTCCTGTGCTGAGTAACACAGGTTAGATTTAAGGGTCAGAACTGCCAGATAACTGCTGGAGGAGGATATAAACTGCTGAGCCCTCAGGGATCAGCTACAGCAGGGCTTTGACTTTCCTTGAAATCCCTCCCTCACTACCAGAGCTCTTAGAAAACCCCACCGTCAGCAAGAGCCTGTCTAAGATAAAGCCATTAATTCAGTCTAGACTTAAAACAAGAGAATCTCAGAGAACCATACCAGAATACTAGCACAATGAACTTTTTGCAGTACATTAAAGGCACTTCTTACTCTTTAACTGACAGCTAACGTGCTTGAGCAGTCAAGTCCGATG
>JBBIGA010000002.1:10294950-10305015 GCA_037576975.1 Alestes dentex
TATGTCACATATATATAGTGAGAGAGAGAAAGAAAGAAAGATTGTGAGAGTTGGTAAAGACTTATTAGGCTATTATAGCTTCATAATAGCCTGAATAAGAATGATTCTGAATGATATTTCACAGTTTGGTTAAAACTGACATTTAATGAACACTGCCTTTACTGATTGTGAGTACTGACAACAGTCAAGCTTGTTCATTCAATCAGTCCAACTGAAAGTGTGACTCAGAAAGTACTGCAGAATCCCCTGAGCTATCAAATTGCTGTCATGGGGGTGGACCACTGACCTGAATGACCAACATGGCATAAATTGTGCTAGAAACCATAAGTATGACCTCATACTGCTGGTTAGAACTGGATGCTGGCTTTAGATTTCACACTGTATGATGAGCATCCTGTTGCGAAGACTACCATTTATTTGCGTCCTTACATTAGAACTGAATTGGTTATGTTATTCAGGAGAGATATTGGGCATGAGTGTAAATGAAATTAGGGGCTTTGGGTGGAGCGTGTGTGCTCCTGCTCCAGTTGAAGAGCACGGGCCGCAGGTGGTGCTGACAGAGCTCAGATCAAGTGACAAGCATATGCCATACATGCTGCTCTCCTCATGAGTGAAGTGACATCTATATTCAAGCTGGCTGGTGTCTCTTAGCCCAAACCATGCTTAGACAGTAACAATGCAAAGCCAAATATTAGTTTAGATAATATTTTATATAAAATCAAACATTTTAGTTTTAAACTCTGTATTTGTGTAGTTGTGGTATCCTGAACCAGATGATTACCTGCAATATATGCCATCAGATATGTTTTGAAAGTATCGTCAAAAAAATAAATAAATAAGCGAAGAGTATATCATAGCAATGTCAGCCTTTCTGGAAATCTGTCTTGTTTCCATTAGTGATTAGTATAATGTCTTTTTGCATCGGTACTTTCAAAGTACTGATTTGAGCTGAATAAAACCAGCCAGCTTGACCACAGATTTGACTTCAGTCCGAAGGAGAACATCATGGAGAACGGCATGTGCTTGGTCCTTGAGTCAAGCTCTGTCAACAGCACCTGTGGCCCACGCTCTTAAACTGGAGCACACTCCACCCAGAGCCCCTTTAATTTACACTCATGCACATCAGAATCAGAAAACAATTAGAAAACTTTATTGATCCCAGAGGAAACGGCAAGATCTTCTTTCACACACAAACGCACACACATATATGCATATACATCTAGTTTTGCATTGTTTGCATATACAAACATAAATTTGTTGCAGTTCCACTTGTCTAGGGGTGGTCTCAAAGTTGACAAAAATGTGCAAGCAACTTTGAGAAGGACCAAACTGTGATGGCTGGATGACTGAGTCAAAGCATCTCCAGAACGACTGGTCTTGTGGGGCATTCCCGGTACGCAGTGGTTAATATCTACCAAAAATGGTCCATGGAGGGAAAACGGGTGTTGGGAGGGAAAGCTGCCCATCTTGCCTATTGAAAAGCTACTGTAGCACAAATTTATGAGAAAGTTCATGTTGGCTATGAGAGAAAGGTATAAGAACATAAAGTACACCAGCTTCCTGTGTATGGGGCTGCGTAATCACACAGAATGCCCATGCTGGAAGCGTGCAGGGGGGGTTTGATACCATACATTAGCCTACCCATGAACTTTGCCATTCGATCATGTACCACAAGTTCCTTGTGTTGTCATGGAGACAGATCATACGCTACTGATGCTGTTGACTGGCGATTCCTTTAGGCTGTTAAAGGCCTTGCTTTAGGGACTACTGTGCACTGCCACACGTTCATCCAGAGTATAACTATACACTTCATCAGCACACTGTCAGTGACATTTTTCCTCATTGTCCTAAACGTAGCTAAATGTTTCTCCATGTACAATTAGATACCAAGTTCTTTTCCTTCTTTGAGATGTGTCCTGAAATTGTATTCAAACAAGTTTGTGTGTATATGCATGTGTGTGTGTGTGTGTGTGTGTGTGTGTGTGTGTGTGCACTCACTTGCACTCATGCACAGTTGTGTGTACATGCTTACAGATCTGTTCCGTTCAGCAGCTGAAGCTGGTCCCCATGATATCTTAAAGCTCTACAATCCCAAAGGCAACATCATCAACATCTCCCCTCAGCTGACCCCCAACAGCCCTCACTCCTGCTACAAGCTGGAGGTGGTCGCTGCAGACTGCAACAGTGAGCCATTAGGTATTCTTTGCCTTAAAACCAGGGACAGTGGCCTAGAAAAGTAGTTGCTCTTCACACGCTACAAAGCAATCAAATGAAAATATGACCATGAATGATTATGGGATAATGCACTCATAAGATTAATGCATGAGGAGTTTTATGACGAATGGCGAGCTCTACCGCTGTGCTATGTTTTAGGTACTGAGCTAGCAGAGGCCTTGGGCTTTGATCTGTCCTCCATGGAGAAAAGGTAGGCCAAAAAAAAACAAAAAAAAACAGCACATTTTTGAGATGTTTTTCTTTGCTTGTATTCCTTGCACTTTCTCAACCAGGTTACAAAGCTTGGAGAAGAAGATTCTTACCGAAGCAGGTGAGACTCCAGCCATTGTTTATGAAATGAAGAGACAAGTGGAGTCATTCAGGGAAAAGCTGGAGGTAGATTCATATTGACGTCTATATTCCTACATCCATCTATAGTGATCCAAAAACTTAACACAAAAATACAACCCAGGGTTTAGGTAAATAGACTAGTTAAAAGAATAGTTTGGCAAACATTCAAATTTACACAGTTTTCCTCTTACCCCCAGATGGCAGCCAAGATGTATTTCTTGTCCAGACCTCTTTAGTTTAGTGGCAAATGTTTCTAACAAACACAAGTCAACAGTCACCACATTTTCTCTGTAAAAGCTTGTCTTAACCCACTTAATCTGCATCAAGCTCTTCTGGTGCACTTTTGTCAAAGGGGTTTAGTACACAGTATGACTTAACAAAACTTGTCACTATGGACAGCTACTTAGACAACACAGACTAGAGAGGACTGATCTTGGTTCAATATTTATGATGGTTGTTGACACAAAAACTGATTGGTACTCCTAATGGCTGTCTGCAATGTTCAGCTGCAAATTCATTTTAGAAGTTCACACCAACAGCTCTGCTGATTTCGTCCAGTGAGGAACTGAATACAGTTTGAATGTGTTTGAAATTCTGAGAATATATTTACAGAAAAGATTTGGCTGAGTATTGACTTACGCAAGAAGAATACAAAAAATAGGTGTGTGGTTTCCAGGACTGACCACTGGATTAAATATTCTCTAAACTGGATTCTCCCATCTTCATTGGTTATGCATGTGTACGTGGTGTGTATTGCTGTTCAGTGAGTTTGTGCTTGTCTTTAGAACGTAGAGCACCTGAGCTGGCTGGGGCTGTTTAAGGAACTCTCTGAGGGAACCCACAAGCCCTCACCATTCTACCATAAGAGAACACTGCGCAAGACACGCGATGAATGTGAACATGTCAGAGAAAAGTTCTTCCAGATGAGGTAAGTTGGACTCTCGACTGTCAGTCACTATGCCAAGCAGAAAAATGTGGTTAAACCAATCCAATGAACCAAAATCATCTTTCCACAGTTCTCTAGAGGTCTCGGAGGAGGTGAGACAATACCTAAAGACACCCACCTTTGACAACTGGTGAGTTCACTTAATGTCTGAGAAGATGTAAAAAAAATGCACAAAATAAAGTAGAACAGGACTTTTCAATAGACCATGATTCATTCATAGAAAAAGAGACAGAAAACATGTAGAAGGTCAACTTGAAAATGAAACAGACCATTTTCTACCTTGTAGTTTATTTTCATAACGTTAGGCCTGATCATATCACTTCAAAATAATCTCCCATTAAAATCCTCACCGCTGATTTACATTAAGGAAAATTAATGTTAACCAACATTATAATGATCTTGACCTTCTACCACCCTGATCCATCATGAGAGGAAACAGGTCTTAATCCTGCTCGTGGTGACCCACAGCTCTGCATAGTTTAATTTCCTGCCCCATCCAGCTCAGAAAGGTTTTGGTGAGTTGGATCAGGAGCATTTGAAATCTAGCAGAGCTATGGGCTGTCATGATTAGAATTAAGAAACATTGCCCTCAGGAATTGCGGCAAAACACGTGCTCAGTCGTATCTTAGGGCCCTGTTTTCCAGTCATGGTGCTGGAGGCCCACTGGGTTTTCGCTGTTCTCAATACACCTTATTTTAAAGCAAAGAAAGTACTAAAAGGTGCAGGGCAGTGGACCTCCAGGACTAGTGTTGGAAAACAGGAATCTGTTCCTGTCAACAGAAAAGTCTGGCGAAAGTTACATATTGTACCAATGGCCAAGACTTGTTTGGAGTCCACAGTTTTGCTTTTTAGTTTACACATGTTGCTATCAAACACTAGAGGTCGCTTAAATCGCACCTCAAAAGACATCAACAAAACTTTTCTCACCCTGCTCAACCTGAAACCAAAGCTTTTAAGGCCCAGCTGAGTTGTGGATGTGGGTTAGGATGCAGTCCTCTGATTTCAGTCTACTTTGTGAATACCAGCTCTGGAACTGTCTGAAGTTTGGCTGTTTTATGTAACTATGTGTCCTAAACCACAATGACAAGTCTGATCCATCCTAACGCTGAATGTGGTTTAGGCAGATTGAGAGAAGTTGTGGTGGTAGATGTTTATGGAATCAATGTGGTCCATTTGGACTGTTGAGTTCTAGCCTCTGCTGGCAACATTATGTTCACAGCTTCGGTTCCTTGGCTGATTGACTGCAAGTAAGTGCGTTTAATATCTGTCATCAAACGAGAAATATGTGTCTATAACTACTAAAACAAAGTGATCATACCTTAATCACAAGCATGCAGTTTCATTTTTCACCATCTTATTTCGCTATTTTGGGGGGCATATATTAAATAATTTCTTGTACTTTTTTAGATAAATGTACTTCTCCAGGCAGAATCCGCTGAAATATTAAACATCATTAGCCTATGTAAGTCCAACAAAAGAGCTGAGCACCTGCTGTAGCCAAATGAATGTTCACTACAGAAGCAAAAGCACATCTCCTTTGCCATGCATAAAAAGGTCAGAGGAGATTCAGTCCTTTCATCTGCCCGAAAGAACTCATATCAATATGAATGGTTGTTTATGGGCTCACCAATCAATAGTAGTCCTTCAGAACAGAACACTAGGCTTCTGGCTTTGAAGACTGCATTTATGCAGCGGTCTTCAGGCGTAGTATCTGAACCCAGTCCTTTCAGATTAACTAAACAGGATGTGGGTTCTCAGCCAGCATGAATGGGTGTCATCTTTGTATCCTTTTAAAACAAACCATTTCACAAGGCGTTGGATGAGGGGAACAAAAACGATGAAAAAATCACCTGGTGAATGTTCTTCAGTCAGAATAAAGGAATCAAAAGGCATTTTCTGTGAGAAAAAAGTATGTATATTTATGTAGAAACATATGCTATATGGAGAAAAGTATTGGGACACCTGACAAGTGCACCAACAAGACATTACACTGCATTCAAATACATAGACTATAGTGTGAAGCTGTGTTAGCTTCCACTGTTGTTGGAAGGCTTTCCACAAGATTGTTTGTGTGGGAATTTGTGCCCATTCATTCTGAAAGGATTTATGACGTCAGGCACTGAGAAAGCCTAGCGCACAATCTCTGTTCTTGTTCATCCCAAAGGTGTTGGATGGGATTGAGGTCAGGACTCTGTGCGGGCCAGTCCAGTTCTTCCACACTGAACTCATCCAACTTTGTGCACTGGGACACAGTCATGCTGGAATAGAAAAGGTTCTTCCCCAAACTGTGTTCACAAAGTTGGAAGCATGGAGTTGTGCAAAATGTCTTGGTATCCTGAAGCATTGAGATTGCCCTTCACTGGAAGCCAGGGGCCTAGCCCAAACCATGAAAAACAGGTCTGTCCCAATACTTTTGCCCATATTGTATATATATAGTGCATTATATATAGTGCATGTATGTCTGCCTACTAGTGTGTGCATAATTTGGCCAAACCAGAAAAAATAGTCCTGAAAAAGTAGTTATCCCTAACTTTTAAATGTGTTTTGTATATGATGGGTACATGTTTACTTTTTGAGCTAAAAGCACCTACGTGTTTTTTTTCTTACCACATTTAAAGGAATACTCAAGCATGTTTTGCAACCTAATCTCTATTTGGGCAGTAATTCCCCAGAGTTTCTTAAAAGAACTGACAACTCACTTACACTAGAAGCCGGTGGGAAGTTGCCTCAGCACCTGCCGATTAGCCTCCATTATAAGTTCCAGTTTAGCAGGGTTTTTTGTCCCTTCACGGGAAAAATGTACAAGCAGATAAGCAGCAAATACTACACTGAAAGAAAGCTTGACTATATTTTTACATTTAGGATCAGGATTACGTTACTACATAAAGGTACATACCTATATGCACCTACCATGTCCTTATGCGTGTGTGTGTGTGTGCGTGTGTGCGCGTGTGTGTGTGTGTATGTGTGTGTGTAGGCAGTGGGAGGATGCTGAGATCATGGTGTTACTTCAGGTGATGTACACAGACCTGGACTTTATCTCCACCTTCAACATAGAGCTAGAAGTGTTGCAGCAGTTCCTCTATGAGGTCTACAAGCGCTACAATAACATCCCCTTCCACAACTTCAAACACTGCTTCTGTGTCACTCAGATGGTAAGAGAGAGAAACAGAGAGAGACAGAGAGATAGAGAGTGGGGATAGAGGAAGAAAAAAGGGGAATGCAATCACTCACCCTTTCTTCAAGTACTCCAATTATCCACTCGACCATTTCAGGCAGTAAAGGGCACGACCTTGACCACCTTCACTTCTATAACTGTAACTGTCTGATATAAAACCATAACAAGCTGTTTCACAAAACAAAAATGCAAGACATGTGTTAGTTTCCTCTTATTGTACCATACATTATTCATTTGTTTGGTGGTTATTAGTCATATAAAGTTCTTTACAGAAAAGGCACAGGTCAGAGAAGGGAAGGGCATAGCTAGAGTGGGACTGCTGCCCTCTCTACATCACATGAAACGTTTCAAATACTTTTCCAGTGCCTGAGACAATGTTTAACGACAGTGTTCAGAAATATGTGAAGGGCAGAGCAGTAAATAAAGGACGGTATAATTCCCGAGTGTTTACCAAAATTCCATCATTGGTATTACACACTCAGAAGACACATATAGGTTCACTGGTGGATAAAAAGACTTTATTTGCATTGCAGACATTTAGCACACTTTTATCCGAAGCGACTTCCATTCCTTAACCAAAGGGGGCAGTCTCCCTGGAGCAATGTGGGGTTGAGGGTCTTGCTCAGGAAGCCAGTGGTGGTGTGCTGAAGGTAGGATAGGAACCTATGACCTCTTGGTCCAGAGACAAGTATCTGACCCACTAGGCTACCACCACCACCACCACTGTTTTCTATCACCACTGTAAAGAATTCTAATTCAATACTATGTACCGTTTCACACCGAACCACGATGAATAACTTGGTTGAATGAGTTTAAATTATGTAGAAAATTATTGGAATAAGCTGTTGATCTCTGTGCATCAGTGGCTCTTTTGTTGGCAGATGTATGGGCTGATATGGCTAACGGATCTGAGGAGTAAGATTGACAGCATTGATCTCTTAATCATGCTGACTTCAGCTGTCTGTCATGATCTAGACCACACCGGCTACAACAATGCTTACCAGGTGAAACAGGCATTTTATATTCTCTATGCTTGAGCGCTGTTTCCAGGGTCATCTTGTTATCTGTGTTTTGACAGAAACAACGCACATCCCTTACCAAAAATACTGCAGTTTTCCATGACAGTACTGCACCTATTACAGTGCCTGCAATTAAATGCATTAAATGCAGTAAAATGCATTGTTCTGGATGCACAAAAGTGCAGCTGTAAACTACATTACTGAAACTGAGGTTTTACTGTATTTGTTACGTACTTCACTGAAACTGCACTATACTCCAATTATATTGCTATGTAAGTGTAGTTAATTTCATAATAACTGCAGTTCTTTTTTATAAGGGGTCATAAAGTGCATAAGAAGCACATAAGAAGTTGAGTGTTGAGTTATTTTTCATGTGTAGCACTGGAAGCGGTACAGCGATGTCGTCTACTGCCTTTCAGATTAATGCCCGCACTGAACTCGCCTTGAGGTACAATGACATCTCCCCTTTGGAGAATCATCACTGTGCTGTAGCATTCGAGATACTGGAAAAGGTAACTGTTGTACATACACACCACATTTTACAGGTTTAAAAAGTGTATTGAATTGTCTTGCTTGTGGAGCTGTCTGATACCCAGTGTTTAAATAAAATGTGTTTCAGGGGAGCATAAGCAATCTTGCGATGAACTGAATGTGAAATTAAAAGGCAACCGTAATGGCATTTATTCTTTCCCTTCAGTTCCGTACCTATAAGAATACGTTGGTTTTTCATTTTTCTAGCATTGAGGTTTTTTTTAAATGACTGTAATTCTTTATCAAACAGTCCTGGGGTAACATGGTATAAGCACGTTACAGATGTCATTACTTTTTGCTGTAACAGCAATATAATATGTTAAAGTTTGCGTAACACAACAGTTACGTAATACAGATTACAAATGACTTATGTTACTCATATGTCTCTGAAGGAAGACTATAAATTGCATGTTGCGTTAAAAACATAAATCTCCTTTGCCGTTCGTTGTATATAATTTGTGCTGGAGCTACTAGCATCAGCTGATTGTGCTATTTTGATCCCACAAGCACAAGAAGTGATATAAGTGGGGTGACTTTCCCATTATGTAATCAGTAAATTGATCCCATGCAGTCTGTGAGAAGGTAATAGCAATGCCTCAACTGCCCCAACAGTATAATAAAGTAGACATTATGCTCTGGCAGATCAGTGGTCTTTGTAAAGACTGGAAAAGGTGCATGTGTGTTCTGTCACAATAATTATCCACAGGCAAATTATGTTTCACATGCGTATATTCGGCTGTAAAATACTAAGTCTCGCTTAATTTGGATAATACACTATAGCCTGCTACAGATTATCTATAGATGTAATCTGGTGAAATTCTGTGCTCTGTGTTAGGGTAGGGCTTGGATCAGGGCTGTGTTTAGGGTGAGGACAAATTAAAGTGAATTTAATAGATATTTAGTTGAATGTGAGTTAAAAGTAAGTATATATAAAGGATTGTACTATCCAAATAAAGTGTCTCCAAACAACGTGTACTGAATGCAGTAAGTGAATATAGCAATAAAATACAAAGAAATAAAAAATACCATAAATAGCCGTTGCAAGTCATGTCTTTATACAAACACAAAATGTAGAGACCTGCAAGTGCCTGAGGCTTCATTTCAATCTCTTTCAGACTGAAAGTAACATTTTCCGGAACCTGACAACAGAGCAGTACAAGAGGATAAGGGAGGGTATAATTAAGTATGAGCCGCCGTTTCTGTTTCACTGAAAGAGTTTTAGAGTCATATGAGCTCGATGAACTCCACACCAGGCCAGAGCTTTGATTATTATTTGTTTTGGGTTTTTTTACCTTAGGTGCATCCTAGCCACTGACATGAGCAGGCATACAGATATCCTCAACAAGTTCAAATCCATTCTGCCTGTGTTCGACTTCAGCAACAAGGAACACAGGGATGTGGTAAGAACAGACTCCTTCCCTACGAGGCCAATGGAAAGAACAGTTTTACATGAACAAAGACAGAAAATTCAGCTTTTTCAAAATGCTTCTTAACAAGGACAATCATTTCTCTGTTCTTAGAAAAGAACAAAAACCCACTGATAATTCACTTCAGCGCCCACTCATTGGCTTCTATTATGAACATAATTATGAATTTCTTTTTTTTCTGTTTGTTTACTGAGAACAAGGAGACCTGAAAGTATTGCCCATGGTCATCGACTGTATGCTACTCTGCCGCATGCAGCAGAGATTAGGTTTCTTTAATATCATGATTTAATTAGTGTGTGTGTGTGTTTGTGTGTCAAAGACGAAGTCAAAATCAAAGTGAACTTCATTGACATCTCAGCCATGTACACGTATACAATGAGACAAGATGGTGTGGCTCCA
>JBBIGA010000002.1:10305115-10322101 GCA_037576975.1 Alestes dentex
AAGTCAAAATCAAAGTGAACTTCATTGACATCTCAGCCATGTACACGTATACAATGAGACAAGATGGTGTGGCTCCAGATTTTGTACACATATATTAAATAAATTATAACTATAAACTTAAAAAATGTAAAATATAGATATAAATGCATTAAAAATATGCAGTTGGTACAAGGATGTGCAATATAGTACAAGGTAACAGTTTTTCCATTTAAAAAAATGTGCAAATGTTGCGTGAGTAGTCAGATGGAAGGCAAAAATGTAGTTGTGTGCCTTATATGTGCGAATGTGTGTGTGAGGAGTGTGGAGATCTCCGAGGATGCCGAACCGGTAGTGTAACAGAACTGCACAGGTGTTTGGCAAATGTTTCTGATGTGGTTACCCTGTCAGTTCAGGAAAAATGTCCGATATTCCAAGAGGACAAATCAAGATACCACAAAGTTTATTAGTGAAATTCACTTTTGGTAAATATGTGCCTCAGCCACTGTAGATGAGATGTTTTTTTAGCAGTGAAGAATGTGTGAGAAACAGTTCCTTTAAAAAACTGTAAGAAAATATGACAAAGCAGCCTGAGCTCGTCTTCAAGTCATGTACAAAACACTTTAAACATTTACTGGTGTGCCAGTGATCATGACAATAAAAGCATGGTGTAATTCTCTATGAGAGAGTTTATAAGCATTTGTGGGCCGTCTCTTCTTTAGGACATGGCCTTGCTTTGACAGGCGAGGAAACAGAACAAACACATCAGAAGCAGTGGCTGAACATCAGTTTGTGACGTATGTGCATGTGAGCGGTATACAGTACTGAGACAGTGCTCAGATACAATGAGTCTGAAAATATTTTAGGACGCTTCCTCACTGCTTCTTTCTGGTGCAGCTGATGATGATCATGATCAAAGTGAGCGACATCTCCAACGAAGCGCGGCCCATGGACGTGGCTGAGCCGTGGCTGGACTGCCTGCTACAGGAGTTTTTCAACCAGGTGACCAAAAAATCACTTAAAGACAATATCAGTGAGCCTAGATGTTCTCAGCGAATACAAGTATCAGATTCTAACCGTTTAGATGCTGCATGATAACTGTTTAGAGTGACATGGAAAAGCTGGAGGGACTCCCAGTGACCCCATTCATGGACCGGGACAAAGTGACCAAACCCTCCTCTCAGACTGGCTTCATTCGCTTTGTCCTGTTTCCTCTCTTCATTGAGCTCGCCAATCTCTTCCCCTGTCTGGAGGTAAGGATGAGTATGGAGCTCTTAAAGCAATGGATTGGTGGAAACTTATACCATTTTCTACCTCAAATGTTAAATGTACTTTGTTATAAAACAACATTTCTTGCTAACAGGATGTCACACAGCATTAGAAACCACATAAATAAATCTACTGGAAAGTAACAGTTTGACATGGTCTGATGCAAGTGTGTGATTATTTAGTTTGCTATATATGCTTCTATTATGTATTAGCAACATTAGCTCCATAGCTCTGACTATATAGTTACTATTTTTTACTACAGTTATGTGTATTTCGATAGCCTGAATCACCTTATCAGAGGGTAAATAATAAGATTAAGCCGAGTTGATCTAAAAACACTTGAAAGCTGAATTACCATCAAAACCACAATTAAAAAGTAACTAGGTGATACTAATGATCCGAGGAAGTGCAATAGGTCTGCCCAAAGGGTTGGACCATTTTTTTTACTTTAAACACAGAGCGCAGTAGATGTTTCATGTTTGTGTGTTTTGATGATGACTCTAGAATCTTTGCGTCCAACAGCAACATATCATTGATCCGGTGAGAAAAGCCCTGGACTACTACACAGAGATGGAGAAAGCATTAGAGAGAGAGAAACTAAATCGGACCCACAGTGAAAAGGGCAACCTTAAAGAGAGTGCCACCCCGAAGG
Organism: Alestes dentex; assembly: GCA_037576975.1. Classification (NCBI taxonomy): domain Eukaryota; kingdom Metazoa; phylum Chordata; class Actinopteri; order Characiformes; family Alestidae; genus Alestes; species Alestes dentex. The sequence continues at coordinate 10,307,013 of JBBIGA010000002.1, forward strand.
AGTCTGAACCTCCACAGGAGCCAGGACCAGCACTGAAACCCAAAACAGCATGTGGACAACACACAGAACAATTAAAGCAAAAGAGTTTTGGTTCAGATTCTGTTTGAAAAGCGTAACATTGAGTTTTTGCGTGCACAGTATTCTGTCCAAAGGTAAAGTGTAAAGAAATAACGGGCTGGTTAAAGTGTGGCTTGCATGTTTTCTTTATCGTGTGTCGGCATGTTTGGATTTGTACAAATAAATTTGTATTTAATCAAAATACGAAAACACGGCTCACGACTGTTAGTCTTCACTGATGCTACATTCTGGATGAAAGGTGGTTAAAATGATCAAATGAAGTTCATAATTAGAAAATGTTATGAATATTATTTTAGAATTCTGGTCAGTGATCATATAGCTGGTCTCCATGTGCGCTGTGTCTGTAGATGCAGAGCACAATGGTTTCAGTCCAGTCACTCAGAACATGATCCAGGTGTTCACCACTTATTACACCTTCACTATACAGTGCTGCTTTGTGAACCGTGAGAGGATGGTCATTAAAGCAAAGTGGCCCCTTACAGTAACGCATGAACACATGACAGCACAGCACACAGTGTGAACAATGTGAAATTCCTTCTTTACATTTAACCCATTCAGCAAGTGAGGCTGGGGCCTGCCACCAGTGAGAGGTGCCTGGGGAGCAGTGTGTGGGGACGGTACCTTACTCAAGGGTTTCTCAGTCGTGTCACTAGCAGTCCAGGGATTCAAACGCACAACCTTCTGATCTCAGGGCAAACACCCTAACCACTAGGCCACCAGGTGACCCATTATTTTAGCATAAAACATAAAATGAATTGTATATAATTGTGCTACCTGCGATTACTGAAATATAATTACTAATGTGTTAGCTGTACATTTTGAACAAAGCCTGTCTATTGTGCTGCAAACATCCAAGCAGAGAAGTCAAGATAAGGAAAGGGAGGAGAGGCCACTGCAAGGAGACAAAGTATCTTTTTAGATGAGCAGAAACAATATTTTAAAGTACATAAAGGTTTCAAAGTTTCTTGATATATTAATAGATATTTATTTATATGCATGGAGTGACAGGTGCCTTTTGATCTTAGAGTCTTTCAAGAGCGTTAACTGTCTGGGGAGGTGTGTGGTTGCTCAACATCATTTTATTTAAGCTTAGTGGAATATATCTGTATTTGTCCAGAGATCCATATTTGATAATAAAATGTGAGCATTGTCATGGTAACGGAGGGTGATCAAGATGACCAGTTCACAGAGTTTCACCCTAGATTTTATGAATAGATTGACCTGTGTTAGAATTTCTTGCTTTTGGAGTCTTGCAGCTTCCTATAGATAGACTGATCAGGGACCCCCATGTTCATGCATTTGCTAAATTGAACATGCTGACACGGTTAAAGCATAAAACATAACATGCCATACATTTTGCAGGCCACAGTTTTTGGTTTATTTTCCACAAATTCTCCAATAAATTAACAGCAACTAGGCATTCAAATGTATATAAGTGTGGTATTTGTTTGTATTTGTATTTATTTTTTACCAAGGTGCCCAAACAACCGTAATGTCCTACATAAGACAAGAGCACCAATATCTGCACTAGCCAAGAGCCCCCAGTAGGTGGAGGCAAATACAAGTGCAGTGAATGAATAGCAGTGTGACAAAGAGTAGTTTAAGGTAGGTGTACCGAATTACTGACAGAAATATAGCCTGTTGTTCACATCAGGACTCTTTTGCCGTTGACTTTTCACATATGTCATCACACTGATATACAGGCTTAATACAGGAGCTGGCACATAACGTTCTCACAGGTTGGCTGTGTCAAATGAACTGACAGCGATTTCACTTCGGCTAGCTTGGACGCTGTTCAAACAGTGCAGGTGCATCAGGGGTGAGGTGTGAAGCAGAAGAAAAAGTCACAATAAAACAGCATAATCACAGGTCATGATATCTTATAGGCTCAAATGTATTTATTTTATTTTATTTTTTACAAAAAAACATTAACAAATGCAGCTCGATTCGTTTGTTTTTACACAGATATTCCCCACCCTCCCTGAAAGCAGACCACCTTCCTTTTAAGTCGATTCATCAAAATGGAACTGGATGCATGCACGTTTTGCATTACTCTCGAATGTCATCCTTCACAAAAATAACGAAACTACGATTTCAACTGAACTCCGACGAAGCTGCTAGGTTGCAGAGGGAGGTAAAGCGTCAGCATGCAGCACTGTACACATTTGCATAGTAAATGGTTGTCGTTTATTCTAGATTACATACTCATCCATTTTTTTTTATTATTATTATTACTAACAAGCCTTCTGAGCATGAAACTGTGACCTACAGGAGACAGAAGTCGTCGTCCCCACGCAGAGGGGTTGCCAGAGTAAAGCTGGTTTTACTGGGGCAACAGCAGCAACAGCAGGAAAAATAAGCAGCTGATATTTTATAGGAATGGAATTTGAGGGGAGATCATCTGTCAGCATCACGTCACTTGATAATATAACCTTAAAAACTCTATAGACTTATGCAGATTTTTTTTTTTTTTTACTATTTAGACACAAACATAAATGAATAAAGTACTGTCAGCCAAGATATCTATGAAGAAGACATGAGTTATGTCATATTTAAGGCATAGTCATTAAAAAAGGGGAAAAAAATGCACAGAATGAAATACAAATAGAAACAGGACAGTTCATATATCAAAATAACTGAATGTGGCAGAAAATATGATATGTCACAAACTGATGGACGAGATTAAGGACCCTGAGCATTATCTACAACACATAACAGACATAAAACTGTCAACACAAACAACCATGTTTGTCTGAAGTAAATCAATTCAGTGTTTTATGTGTTTTGCAGTATGCAGTGTTTTCAGATTCTTTATCCTCTCATTCCTATTGGCCTTTATCGAACAGGAGGATTCTTGCCATAGAAGCTCCACCAACTAGTGCAGTAGTAAAAATGCACACAATATAGCACCATGGCTTTTGTCTGGGTCTTTTCAAAACTTCTCCAACTGCAGCAAACATGTAGCCAAACTGAGTTGATCACTGAAACACGACATCAGAAAACTACACTGTACAGAAAAGCAGTGGATACATATATGTGGGGGTGTGATTCGGAAAGAAATAATAACTGGAAAAGAGATTTTTAAAAAAAAGTCTGTTATTTCAAGCTTGATATAATTCATGACATTACTGAGTCTTACAGTTTATTTTAACTGCCAATGTACTGTATATGTAATACAATGCCCTATAATAACCAGATATTGTGTACAGGTAAACTACTATAGGTAAAGTACCGTATCCTGTGTAAACTACTGTATATTATCTACTACTAATGGTCAGGTAGGATGGGAATGGCAGTGGAAGTACAGTAAGGACACTTTACTCAACTGCACTGCGTTAAACTGGCTCGGCTTGAAGTGTTTTTAATGTTTATTTGATCTGTGTGTACTGTAACCTACCACCAAATAACCGAGAACCACTCTGTTGCGAATGTCGTGTTCAGACGTTATGCATGGGTTAAATTCAATTCACGCATTAGAAATGTCTGCGCTAAAGGAGCAATAAGTAACAGCTCTGTGTTACTTGTGTGCGCATGTTACTAGAGCGCTGCTGCCACGGCAAAAAAGAACGTGGCTGGCATGTTCGCCCAGCCGAAAAGGACAGTTCCACAAACTATGAAAAAATATTAAAGGGCCCATATCATGGAAAACCAAAGTCTACTTGCTTCCTTTCTTGAAATAAATGGTTTGACGCAGTATAAAACGCTGTTAAAAGTTTAAAGGAACTGAACTGTTCTTGTGATGTCACAAAAGCAAAACTCATTTACATTTGTCTTTTACATTTATGTTTGCCTTTTCAAGCAAGAGTTGTCGTCTTAAAGGCACCGTAACAAAAAAATGCCTGCTTAATGTTTTAAGGGAGTAAAGAGAGATTGGTAAATGGTCATACTGGCCATTTCCCTGTACAGGGCGTATCTCCGCCTTTCACCCTACGACGGCTGGGATAGGCTCCAGCACCCCTGGTGGTCCTGTTCAAAGATAAGTGGTCATGGAAAATGAATACTGATTGTTTTTGATACAAAAACCCACGCAAACATTACAAATGGAAGTCAAAATAAAATACAAGAAAATGTGGGATATGGGCCCTACTTTTTCAGACTGATATTTAAGATTTGGTTCTGCAATACTTATTGCTCCCTCAGTATTCTCAATATAAAGTTCTCAAGTTAGAGAACTGTCAGGACAAACATCCACGGATTTTTAATGCCCCGTTTCAAAGCTACTATTAGAGCTGACTCTATTTTACTTTTAAGCTATACCCAAAGTGCAATCACTTTACAGAATGTGCTATTACTATCACTATAGACTTGCTGTGCAGCCATGAGACGAAACAAATGAATTACACACAGTCAGTATTCAACACCAACATACTGAGTGGGCTCGTCAAAATTAGGTACAGCAAGATCACATTAAAAACTACATCCTCCAACATTTTATCTAATGTCTGCGTAAACTCTGGTGTTTCCTAATGCATAATGACAGTTTTGACAGCAGCACTGAATTGTTATGAAGTAATAATGACTCTTCCTACTGAGTAATTACAAATCTGGCTATAATGAAACTAGACATTCACTGTCTTTCGTCATGTTATGTTGGCTATTTTGTAGAGTACCATCTAGTTCACAGGGATCTGCTGTACAAACAGGTCTCTTATTAGCTGACTACAAAGCTTCTGTGAACCTGAAGGACACTCTGGAAAATGTTAGCCTGGTCCCATGCTGAAAAGTGGCACTTTTTACTGCTATTTTACTGCCAAACATCGTTATAATTAAAATCACCAAAATATTTAGAATAACACTAGAAATATGACAGAATAAGCATTCAAAGTTGTAATGGGCTATTTTGCTATAGAGTAATTGCAACAAAATAAACTCGAACGAGGGAACTTAAATGGTCTCAACAGATAATGCAGCTGTTTGACAGTTTATCAGAAATTGCACAAAGCTACTCTGAGAAGTGGGCAGGCCTGGGGGGCAGGGGGGATTTGAGGTCAGAGCAAAAAAAACATTGCTCAGTATTTTGGCACATGTGATCTGTTCCGTACCTGAGTACCTCCAAACCGAGTCTAATGTCATTTTAACAAACCAGTGGATTACCCTGAAACGTTACACTCCGCTTCCTTTGTCTACTGAGAACGTGCAAGAAAAAGGTTCTGGGTTTATTGGAGGCTCTTGACGCTGAGGCCTTTTCTGCATGCTGGCACTGGTACAGGGCTCGAACAAGCATGCCTCAACAGCAGGCTCTGCAAACGCGCGGAGAAGAGCTAGAACACCATTTTGCCCAGATCTGGACCTTGAAATAGTCAAATCATTTTCCAAACAGCCAACTACTAATCATTTGCCCACAATTTCAGTACCATAACTTCCCCCTCTCAGTGGGATATTTTTTAACAGGAGAATTCTGCACCTCTGAATGCTTTTGCAAACAGACAAAAGCCTCAAAATGAAAGGCAAAGCTGCCCATTGGTGGGAACCAGAGCCAGAGGGAATACAAGATACTACACTTGAGAAAGACGACTGAACACAAGACACCGGAGCTGTGGCTGTAGAAGGGTGGCGGGAGCTGGACTCAGAGCCTGTGGCGAGAGTCGTTGCTGTAACCCCCCGGAGAGCCACGGTTGCGGTGGGGTTTATATGTGTCCTGGTAGGGGTCGTGGTAGTCCTCCTCCACCAGCGGGTAGTGGTCTCGGCTCTGCTGGGACGTGGACGATAGCCGGTTGCGGGTCTTCCGCTGTCGCTCGTTGTTGTGGTAGTTTTCGTCCGAAGTCATCAAACTGCGCCTCTCGATTGGGGAATGCTCGCTGGCGTGATTGCTGTTCCTGTTTCTTTGGCCCTGTTGATAATAATAGAAAGGTTGTAGAAATGGCCAATTTTCCAACATCTAGTACCACACAAGATTTATATCAAGTTTAAAAAAAGTTCTTCTGTCATATTACATTAGTTCACAGTGACAAACTTCTATTCTAATGTGTTCTATAGTCGTATGTGAAATTTTGAGCACCTCTGGTCAAATGCCACAGTTATTATTTACTGAATTTATTTGGGGCAAAAAAAATAGTTTGCCGCCTAATTAAGATAACTAAGTCTGGGGAATGTGAAGGCCATTTCAAAATCTTTCATTTCTTAGTTGACTTTGGTTGAAGGTTTATTTTGATGTACGTTTTGGACCAATGTCTTGTAATATTATTATTTAATATTTTTCTTCCCTCTGTTCCCACAACGCTTCCTGGCTGCCACACAACCCCTAAGCATAATGGATCCACCCCCATGCTTAACAGTTGGCAAGGCTTTCTTTCATTAAAACGATTCTCCAATTTTGCTCTCAGCACAAATTCGGTGATTGTAGCCAAGGAGTTAATTCATGTTTTTTTTTTTCATGGGACCACAGCACGATTCCAAAATACCTCTGTTGTTGCATGCTTCAGATGTTGATTTCTTCTGATTAAAACCCAGTTAAGTTGGAATTCTGCCAATCACAGTTAGGTCTGGAAGTGTCCTAACATTAGTAGATGTAAACGTTTGCACATAACACATTTTATTCTTTTTTTCAAATGAACAAATTAAATTCACCAAATGAATGGTAATCATACGTTCAGATTTTTAGAAATGCATTGAATTGAACTTTGTTTCATTTTTTGTATTACTTCTTCTCACTTGAAAAAAAAATCAATGTAATTTGACCAGGAATGCCAGGACTTTCAGATACAACAATACGGGGAAAGCATACCTTGGCTTACTTTAAATAATTTTAAAGTCTTAATTCAGAAACACCTGATTCACTCACCCTCTTACATCATAAGGCTTATTATTCCAGAACAATTTGGACTAAATGTGAAGCAGCTGTATTATTAAGATATGATTCGATAAAATTAGTCCCATGCGTGTGAAATTTTCATTGTTACAGCAGCAAAGTGGACAGAACAAGAGAAGAAAGTAGAAGAAGCATAACCTATAAAAACTATACAATGTAAAAAACTACGAAGTGTTACGTACGTATAAATATATATGTTTATTTTGACCAGCTAAGTGTTAATCATGCAGGTGTATCTGCATATGGGATCAGAGGATGTGGATTGGACTAGGACAGCAATAAAACTCTGTAGGGGGGGAAACAAAGTGAGAATCAAGTTCTTCAGACACTTAGTCAAACTATGCTAATAACCAAATTACTGGTCATTATATATCAATGAAATTAATATTAACAGGTTTCCTCTGTCTCTAGTCATGCTGACGGCAACTCCTCATTTATAGCAAAAAAAGAACTGAACAGTTTGCCTGCTGACCTGCAGAGCAGAGATAGTCGTGGGGTATGGAGAGAGGGCCGTGGACCCTAGGTTGCGTCCCAACAAAGGATTGAGTGGAGTGCTCAGAGAAGTGTGTGTCGCTCGCCAGTAGGCCTCCAGGTACTCTGCCAAGTGTTCACACGCGTCCTCCAGTTGGTTCTCGTCCAAAATAATGTCAAACATTTCCTGTAGGGAGAGTGAGTATTAACGTAAATTAATAAAATACTACAAAACATTGAATGTTACGAAGGGGGACAGGGAAGCTACTATTGTCGCTTATGTGTTGTAGTATTTGGAAACTGACCGGAGGACACTGAGCCAATTTGTCTGCAGCCACCAGCTGGACATTCAGGTGCTTGCTCTGCGATTTCCCACGTGATTTAATCAGCCGCTGCAAAACCTGCATCAACACAGATAAAACGGGCATCAGAGAGGTGGACCAAGACAAAATATTTGTATTCAGGACAAGCTCCAGATTTCTATGGCCACAAATCTGTTTAACTCCTCCCCATTCTGTAGGTGATCTTTTTAAGTCATTCTGTTCTGAATCGGATTTGTGCAATATACAATGTTCAGCCTGTCAACTGGCTGAATGTTATTGAATGTTAATCTCATTACCTTGCCATCTGCTGCTATTTTATTGCATTTATTTTTATTGCATTAACAATAAGCTTTCGTAAGCCATTTTGCACTACTGATCTACTGGTACAATATACTATATCTTTAGACACAGCAAGGTCAGTGTTACACTGTTATTTGCTACACTTATACTCTTGTCATTATTTTGCACTTTTGTTTATTGTCTATATATTTTTTCTTTTGTCTATCTTTTCTATTGTCTGTTTTCTATTGTTTTTTTCTATTGATAATGACACAAGGATTTCCTTAAGGGTAAATCAAGTTCTTTCTTATTTTATTTATGATTTCTAAACAATAAATACATTCATGCTACATGAAATAACTGGCCACTCTAGTGCATGTGATTTCAAACCAGTAGAGGGCAGTAGCACATTACTGCGAGAAGTGAGGGGTTTTTGCTCTGAGCAATGTGCAGCTGGTTGTGGAAGCGATGTTTGGCAGTAATGCACTTCTCACCTTGGGAGAAGACACTTTGACATGGACGATAATGGGTGCTAGTGAGGTCTTAATAAGCTGGGCAGGATGGTTGATTGTGTCAGCATCCAGCACAACTAGCTGAAGAGATCTGGCCAGCTCGAAGATCCTCTCAATCTCACTCTGGACCTCAGCTACAACAAGGACAGAGACAGATTTGGAATGGTTTTCATGCTTTTGTAATGCACAGATGATGGAAAACCAGGTTCTTTAGGTTCTTTGTCAGAAAAATGGGAAAACACACCCAGATTTGACCTGGTGTTGGATCTTTCGATGATAGCTCTCTTGCTTGGGTTGTTCAGCACAGACCTCTTTGCTAAAGAGATGTCTGCAGTCACTCTTGTAATGGATATCCTGTGATTGACAAAGCAAAGCCACATTGTGAAGACAGTGGATGTGAGCTTCTCAACAACACAGAGGCAACACATGGATGGAGCTAAAGGGTGGACACCTCCTCACCTGCCATCAAACCTGTGCTTCAGGAAGTCAAAGAGTGCTTTCTGCATCATGTCAGTCACCTGAGCATAAACCGATGTGGAGGAGGTCAGAGCGAAGGGTGAGCGGAGAGACGATAGGAGCGAAGGAAAGGAAAAGAATGAAAGTCAGTAAAAAGCTAGAAGACACTGAGAAAAGAGTATAGTGTCACAAAGTCAGAAATGGAAAAGCAGAAAATCTGCTAACCAAACGAACTCATTGTGATCCCAACATATAGAGTTTCTCTCAACTTCAATACATTTGCCTGATCTCGTTTAGTTTTTCTTCTTCATTTGCCCTTTGGGCCTCAGTAGTCATCAGAATACTCCTGTAATAAATCTGTTGATCGTATTTCTCAGTGTTAACACTTGTGATATGCTGACATGGCCATTTGGAATGTGACTATGTGCCAATATGCATTTGGGTTCAAATATTGTCCTACAAGACAATATCGATGATCCCTTCCCTTATTAAAGCCACTAATAAAGTCATAAAACAAAATAAAGTAAAACATGGCTCTTATTGCCAAAGTACTTCAATTTGTGCCAAATATAAATCATTAGCAAAAGCTCCAGCAACCCATGCTGAACCACTAATGTCCAGCAAGAATGGCCACCTCCGTGAAACAGGCGTAACGCCAGGATGAAATCTTTGCCTACAGCAAGCAATGGCTAATTATTAATTATGCGTGGAAAGAATTCCACAATCTGTTGTGAAATATTTATCATGCTAGGTGTCAAATGAGTTTATTTACAGTTTACATTTTTTGAAGATTTGATAAAACTAATTCTGGCTCATATGTAGTCTGTCCTACTCCCTTTGCAGTAATAACAGAACTCTCTCATTCCCCATAACTGAATGGTACAGGGCTAAGTGTCCTATCCCTTTCAACACATGTGACCTTTTACAGTTTAGGGATATAAGACTCCGTCTTTCCACTCTCATTACATTTATGTAGCATTTTGCCCTGCCTTGTGCGTTGTCTGTGCTTTAGGTTATTCTTGTCATGCCTAGTCTCCGCCTTGGCCCTGCCTCCTCCTTGGTGTGTTTACCTGTGTGTCATCTCCTGTCCCAGGTGTTCGTAGTCGTGTCTCATTATACACACCTGTGCGTCACAGTGTACAGTTCATCGGTTTTACAGTGTTTGCCCTGCAACTTGTGTTTTCCTCGTGTATGTAGTCTATGTCTACTTTAGTCATGTTTGTTTTGTGTTTTGTTTCCTTTAATAAAGTCTGCTTGCAGTTACTCCAAAGTTTCTAATTCATGACAGTTTCACACAATTCATTAGTCAGAAACAAACATTTATTTTATGTTTGTAACATTATTTTGTTGTAATGCTACATTTAACCAAAAACTGTTTTTTTTTCCTTACGTCCTCATTTTTGAAAAATATATGCATTTCCTTATTTTAACAAAATAACATCTGCATTAGCTAAATAATCTTTCAAAGAATATTTCAAATGTGTATATTCTTAAATATACATTATAAACAAATAGGTATGTTTTATATGTTATGCAAAGTATTGCTGTATGCTTACAGGACCTATATATAAGTTTTCTTTTTTTTTTTTTTTTTACTTTTTCTCATTGCAACCTTTGCAGTTAGTAAACCTGGACTTACACTGCTAGAGAAGACAGGGAAGACAGTTTTTTAAAATTTAGTTATGTTTTCAACATGAACATTTAACTACACAGTGAAGCGGTGGGTCTTCAGTCTCCATTTGAAGACAGATATTCCTTCTATATTTCTCCTTGACCACTTTCGTCCTCTCGGAAATAAACTGGGTGATTTTGTTACAAGGCATGTCAGGGTGATACATGGTTGGGACTAAAGTGCTATAGGCTGAATAAGTGAAAAATATGTACATTTGTTGATTTTCCTGACACAGAACTTTAAACAAAACAGTGAATTCATTCAACTCCTCTGATAAAAATGCAAGAAACGTGTGGTTTTCCGTGCAATGGGCAGTTTTGGAAAGGCTGGGAGTTTACATGTAAAAGGCGTGTATTAATGAGTTTCTTTCAGTGTCTTCTCCTAATTTCATATCGTTTTGCGTTTTTTCTTGCGTGGTCCGGGTGCTCGCTGAAGCACACGTGTTATTGTCACAGTGATATCTGGGGCTTTTTTTGTTGATTTTCTCTGCTTCTAATTTCAAAACATGCTCCACTTTTGAGACTATGGTGTTCTGTACCCAGAAGGTTGTTGCCTTGGCAACACAATGTGGAGACGATGACTGCTATTCAGTGACAGCCCGAGTTCTCTTCTCCCTCGGCGCTTAAAGAAAGATGCCCTGTTCCCTCTGAGATCCCTTCAGCTTGTCTAAATATACACACAAAGCCGGAACATCTCGGGGGGGATGAAGCCTACCTCATATCCCTTCAGAGAAGGCCCCACCAAAACCACTGGCCTCATGGAGGGGACAACATCATAAGGAGGAACGTGCTCAGCCTGCAGTACAACACATGAAAAGCCATTCACTGACACAGAGAGTTGCACAATATGTTCAGTGTCATCACTTTGTGATGAGTTAATTGAAGGAAAGAAAGCGCCTGGAAGCAAGAGCTATATTTGGGCCTCTTGCTCAATTTCCTGATGAAAATGTTCCTTTGTGTTAACAAAAACATTACGTACCACTTTCTGCTTCTGTTTGGCTGTGGGAATGAGGAAAAAAAGAGAGGTGTAAATCTAACGGTCTAAAACAGTTATCCTATCTTTCTTTCTATCCGTGGCACCTTCCTTAATAAAATTGTTTTGGCTATCAGTCACCCACAAAAACGAGAGCAAGCGCAGTAAGACGTCGAGCGGCACACGATGTTCTCAAGGTTTTCAAGCATGAGCTGTGCTTACCAGCAGAGGGAGGGTTGGGTTTAAAGGTGCCGGACACCATCTCACCTAGACTGGAGGACGAGTTTCCACTGGACTTCCTGTGGGGGCAGAACAGACAGTAGAGCACAGCGTTAGAGACACCGAAATGTATATTTGGTCATGTATTGGTCACGCTTTAACAATAACTGAAGAGTTCATTTCATTACTTAGTGTATTATCTGAGTCGCTCATCCTAGTCAGAGTCGTAGGGGTGCCAGAGCCTATCCTGGCGCTCATAGGACCAAAGCAGAACAGGCAGTCGTGGACAGATAGTCAGTCATTTGTACCAGAGTACCAGAAGTATAAAACACCTGGAGGAGGCATTTTCTGCATTTTCTTTTTTTTTTCATCTCCTAACCATCACCTGGCAGCCAGCTGTTTTCCCTTTACCCCTCCAGCACCTAGACCTTAAATACCCCCTGCCACTCTGTTCACGACTCTGAGCCAGGCCTCCTCGTCCAACATCAGTGACTGATGCTCTACAAAATGGATGGGCACAAATTCCCACAGAAACTCTCCAAAATCTTATGGAAAGCCTTCCAAGAAGAGTGGAAGCTGTTATAGCTGCAAACGTGGAACCAGCTCCATATTAAAGTCTATGCATGTGTTTGAGTCCCTGGTGGTGTAATGGTCAGGCGTCCCAAAACTTTTGTCCATTTAGTGTATATTGCATATCATAACGTATCATCATGACAAAAAGAAAATTCCTGAAAGTGGTCTATAATGCATTTGGAACAAAACCCTTCAGTTATTGCTCAGAGGTGAATGGGAGAGTCAGGGGAAAAACAGAGGTGACGCAAACTCGGAACGTAACTATCCCAACAAGCTAAGCGCGGACAAGGCTGCGTGAAAGCAGTACAGTTTAACCTATGAATTTCCATGCTGAGGGGGAGGTCTTAAAAAGACTGCTGTTCTTTACACAAACAGAAATATAACCCATTGTATCATTCAGTTACGGCAGCATAAACACCTCTTTAATAGAAAAACAAATTGTTGAATAGGTAAGGCATGACTAGTGCATGACTCAGTGCAGAGCACAGAAGATTACTGATGTTGACAGGAAACCCTGCAAGTCAGGTCCCATTCGCAGTTTTATGAGTCAGAATGTTCAGGAAACTGTGATGCTCTCATTTTAATTGTTAGATATTAAAAGGCAAAAAAAAAACCTCCAAAGTAAAATGTGCATTGCCTTTTGCGCAGGTTTCAGGAGCAAATCAGATGCATCTTGCCCGTGTGTTTTATATATATATAACTGTGAAGTTTAAAGGCCAGCGGAAAAGACAGAAAGCGATATTCTTACCCGTGGAAGCGGCCTCTCTTCTGCTCCTGCTGTAGACGGATGTTCTCCAGTTTTAAAGGGCTGGGAATAAAACCAATGTCGCAGCCTTCTTTCACCAGTCGCCCTATCCACCAGTCATTGTTGTACTTCTGTAGGAACATACAGAGAACTGCGAGGTAAATTTCTCTACAAAAGTGTCAGAACCAAAAACAGAGACAAGACACAATACCTGATGCTATTTCTTTATAAACCTACTTAATTGCTTTACCTCTTTAATGTGGAGAAAGTCTTTAGCATCAAAAGAAATAGCCGTTCCAGCCACAGGAACGTCCTCGTCCAGAGCGCCACAGTAACTGACGTTCGTCTTCACGGCAAAGGCCACCGCTTTGGCCTGAACACAAAGCATAATGACAACAATTTAATTTAACATTATGCTATTGTGTCTGCTCATAATCTTGTCTCTTGTTCATTCTAGCTCCGTTATAGTGACTCTGTGAGTTTATCACCACCAGATGTGTTAAAAACAGTTTTCACTTTTCATTTCCATAGAAAAGCGCTGAAAACGGAATAAGAGTCCTAACGTCACCACACCCAGCTAGAATGGTAAAAAGGACCCTCAACACTGAGACAGGGAGCTTATTCTAGTACTGCAAAAAAGTTGGAGCTGCATTTGTGATCCATAACTAATTATCCAACATCAGCATCTGACATCATTAAAGCTCCTGTGGCTGAATGCAATCAAATCCCTATAGCAATGTTCCAGCATGTAGCGTATAGCCTTCCAAGAGAGTATGAGCTGTTACTGCAGCAAAGGGGTAACAAATTCTCTATTCTTCACCCTTGATTTCAGAAGAAAAGTTGGGCATAGTTGTTCTGTATTTTTGTTTGTATGTATACTGGCTAGATGTCTACACTGTTCACGTGTTTCAAATCTGTTACCCTGGATAGTCAATCTGCTCATGGCTTGAGTTTGTTTTTATATCTTGTATCTCTACTTTTGGTTTCTTTCACAGATTTAATAGTGTGTTAAATTCACTGTATACTGACTGTAATAAACAAATTACATGCACGCAGATAGTGCATTACAATGATAGGACTGAATAGGAGTCTGGATACATATGGGTTAATAAATGCATGACTGTGGATGGCGAGAGTAAAAGAGTTTTTTTGAAATCCAAGACACGATGTGCGACACAAAGATGCGTGTGTGTATGTGTGTGTGTGTGTGTACGGCTGTCTGACCTTTGCCCTCTCGAGCTGCACTGTGGCTTGCTGCTCTCGTTCCTGGCGGCCGACCTGCTCCTCCTCCAGAGACACATCTGAGTCAGATGGCCTGCTAGTGTAGGAATCAGCTGAACCCTGCAAACACAGTGACTCACTGTTACAGGCAACTCACAGCTCAGACACCTATGCATTGTACCAGCCAGGCCTTGACTGTAGAAAGAACGGGATGATAACAGTCAGGGCCGCCACAGAACTGGGAAGACGTGAATGAAACTGCATGTGACTCTTATCCAATTAGGCTGTCACCAGCATTTTGATTTTGTTACGCACTGCAAGACAGTATCAGAGTTCACAATACCAAACGAAACATGCCAAAAGTTAATAAGAAACTCATCCCTGTCTAAACACAGAATGAAATCCAATTTTTTCACCCAAGTTAACAGGTCTGTTTTTTTTTCTATTCAAATATTTTTCAATTTAGTGTGTCTTCAAATGCAGGAAAAAAATGCATTAGCAATAAATAAATGAGTGTACCGAAAGCACCGAAAGCACTGGAAGTAATGAATTGATAGAAGTTCTGATCTTTTTACATTTTGCACAACTCTACTGCATATTGTAACGCTTTTAATGCAAATAAATACTTTTCCTTTAAAAGTATTTAGTATCAAGGTTTTTGTATGGCAGAAATTTAAAAGTTCCTGTTCTATCTTTATCCAATTATTGTGTGCTAACCATGATATCATGTTGCTAAATGTGTAAACATTTGTGGTTTTCA
>JBBIGA010000002.1:10327610-10339597 GCA_037576975.1 Alestes dentex
CATAACTGAGCAAAATGAAAGGTGCTAAGATTAAATCAACACATTTATTACAGAGCAATAACCAAAAGCACAGTTACTTTCACACACAGCATTTATTTTGGATAAAAATCCATCACTGTGTTCCACCACCTGAACTCTGTGCTGCACGCTGCACAGAGGTGATGTGATGTTGCTTTTCTGATTAATTCTGGTTCATTTTCTTGAGATCTTGGAACTTTCTGTTTTGAGACACTGACATAATTCAAGTCATATTCTGTTTTTCTTCCCAGTATAACAAACTGAAAGTTAAGAGGCCCACTGAAATACAGTAGGACATCACACTTCACATGCTATAGGCCTAGTGACAGAAGGACCCTCAGATATGTAACTCAGTCAACACTACCTTGAACTACAGGGAGTTTTTTCTTCATTTGTATTGTGCCTTTAGTACCGCTCTGAATTCAAGTTCAGTGAAATGTGTGTTGATCTTAGACTACTGCGGGCCTGTTATCACGTTTTTTTCTCGTATCATTTATGTCATTATTTCACAGAAAACAATGTTTTGTTATCTTGACACTTATCTAGATTTGTTCTGTGATTTTACAGAACATTTGTACAGAACATCTTGTGTTAATGACAAGACCAAGATCACTACAAAACAAACAGAATAAAAATGAATAAAAATAGGTTAGCCCATAGACTCTTCGGGCTTTTTCAGGGGTTGCTGAATTTAGAAACTGTTCACATGCTCTGAAAGGGCTATACTTTGTTTTCAAACACAAGAGATCTTGCATTAAACATGCATTAATGACAATATCCAACATCTAAATACATATACAAAAACTGTAAGGGTAACTGCAAACACAGGATACTCAGATTCAAATAAAGTCTTCAGCTATTTATGAATTCTTGATCTTCTCTAAAAATGGTTCTTTACTTGGAAAGAGAAAGGCAGTGAAAGCAAGAGCAAACAAATGCTTTGATCTCTGAATCAAAAGATTGTGCTCAAAGTTAAAAGACACCTTGAAGACTGACTTAGCTTCCTGCTTTGCCAATATATAAACTATTGGACAGTGATTGCAAGTATGCACTCATACAATTCTATATATATATATATATATATTCCAGACCCATTTAACCACAGTAATAAATTCAACCGCTGATGTTCCCTTTTTTCCATAATTATAAAAATGAATCATTGCACACACACACACACACACACACACACACACACACACACACGCACACACACTATTAGTTGCTATGAGACGTGGCCAAAGTCATGAAATATTCAGGAATACACTCAATGGTCTTGAACCACCAAGCAAGTACATGACAAAGGTCTAAATAAGCAGATTTGGAGTTCAGTCCTGCCGAGACCAAGAAAACAACATTCAAAGCACAAGATCAAGACTACTTCAATACTTTTAACTGATGCTATTGGTGCAAAAACAAAAATATGAATGGACGATGCAGAAATTAGATGGTCATCATTAGCAGTTAGAAGTGAAAGAAAATGCTACAACACTAAATCACAACATTCTGTGTTAAGAAACTGTACCGATACACAAAACTAGACATAACTAAATTTAAAAGTGAAGTCTATTTCCCTTTTCTGGTAAGAGATCAGACTGCATAGTGGATAACAGTGAAAAGCATCAGTGCTACATCAATAAGATTCTGTGGGCTGCAATTCTGAAGTTACATTCATCCACCATAGGGTTTTATTATCTCGGCAAAAACTCTGTTTTGCTGCAGTGACGTAAGATGAATAGTGTAAAATCCTTTAGATTAAAGAGAAAGTTTTATTTTGGACACATCATTTTCAGCCAAAAATAAACAACTGCAGTATAAATACATGATGTCATGTGGCAATACTAAACAAATCCCATATTGTCACGTAGCCCTCGGCAATGAAGGCAGGCGCAAAGGCCGACTTCCATATTTTAATGCTTTTTATTTTCAATAACAAAAACAGGCACAAGGGCCCAAACAAATTCAAAAGGAGGACAAAGGAGACTGGAGCATCTAAACAAACCAGAATGACTGACTGACTGTAGCATGACGGACTGTGGACCGACAACTATGGTCCCACACAAAAAAACTTAAATACAAAATCCTCAACACAGTAAACCAATGGAATCTCCAAGTCACTTTCGCTGAGCACACCGGTCAGCTGGAACACATAACAAACAAACCCACAACCGGTGTGCTCAGCAATGTCACAATAAAAGTCACAACACTTCAAACTAAGGAAAAGGACGGCCTCTAGCGGCCTGCAACCGTAACACATATCTGTTAAATTTGCAACTAAGTATCATAATAACATTGTATCAGGAGAGATCCTCAAGCGTGTTTGTGATGGGATAACAATATACTGATACAATATGACATATAATACTATAAGAAATCTTGTTCTAGACACATCAAATATTATGTTATGTTTGCATTGCGAATCCTAATACATGTACACCCTGGTGCTATATCCCAGTGTCCCCTCCTCCCTCTGAAAGCATGCGTGTGTGGGTAGGGGATGGAGAGCTGACTTCTCCTAATCTCGGCTGAACCAGTCTGATGTTGTTACTGTCATACAAGAGCTGCAGGCCCTGATCAACCCTCTAATACCGACAGTGCACCGGCTCCAGGGAGACGCCTGCAGTCAGCAAGCGGAGAGAGAGGAGAGACAGCGGACCAGAAAAGGAACACAGAAAATGTAAAAAAAAAGATAACTGAAAGAGACAGATGTGATCTATACACAAAAGTCTGAAACGGACAAAGAGCGAGATAAATAATAAATAAATAAAAAGCAACACAACACAGGACTGAAGAGGCGAGCTAAATGAATGAAAAGAAAACAAAAGGCACAAAGCAAAGAAGAGACTCAGCTAGAGCCTTAAGACTAACGCGCAGCACAGTAGCTCACACACAAAGAGTCTAGTGGACTGTGCGCATTCAGGTGTTCCAGCAGCCTAGAACTTTTCTTTTATATATTAACACTTCACAAAGGTAGACTGCTATGACACATTTCAGTGCTCCAGCTCTTCATCGTTTCATCAATGCCATAGAACATTCAGAACAACACATGAAAAAAGATGGAAAGCATCATTCATGCCATTTATATTCTGATTCACCCAGAGAATAACATGAAGACTTATGATTGTGATTCCTAAGTCACGAAGGTTACCAACACCATAAATCCCTTAATAATATGCGATACCACTACCAAGTGCATCAGGAGAGTGGGGGGTTGGACCATCAAGACACCATCCATTTTCTGAGCCACTTCTCCTAATCAGGAGGGAGTTGGAGCATATCCTTGCACTCAGAAGGCAAAAGACAGAGAAGCACCCTGGACAGGCTGCCAGTACATTGTAGGGCACCATCAAGAGTGTTGTGTCTGTTGGGTTATGGGAGACCTGGGGATCAAACCCACATCACTCAGGGCAATGGTAGTGAACTGGTTGAGCCACAAGAATGGCACTGAAGGAGAAGGGATGGATTTATTTATTAAATAAATAAGAAACAAAACATAAAAAAAGATAAAGAAAGGAAGCAAGGTGGGAAAAAAGGGAGCACAAGGAAAAGACAGCGCCAATAATTGAAATCAAGGAGAAAGTTAGAACTGTGAATTATTATGAGCAAAGCAGAGGGAGGCCATAAAATGAAGAAAAATAAAAGTGAAAAAGATATGAAAGTGAGCACGAGGTAGGAGAAAACGAGTAACTGGAGGCGGAGGAGCTAGGGAGAGCGAGCAAGGGAGCAAGAGGAAGGGAATTACTGGGGAGATGGAGCTGGAAAGGAAACAAAAGGGAGAGGAAGCGAGGGAACGGAAGAGAGGGAGCAAAAGAGAAATGAAGCGGGGAACACAAGAAGGAAAAACAGGTCAAATTAAGTGAAAGGGCCGAAAGGATGCAGGAGACGCGGAAAGCGGACGAAAGAGGAAACAGGTAAGTGAAGGAGCTTAGGAGACGAGGAGTTTGGATAAAAGGTGAGTGCCTGTACCAGGCACGTGTAGCGGTGAAGCGATGGCAAAATGCTTCCCCCCGACAGTGGTCTGGGGTATGCTGGGACACATCGAAGACCCAGACGGCAATATACATTTTAATCGTTTCTCTGAAATAAAGCAGCAGCAAAGCAGACAAAAGACAAGATTATGTTTTTGCATGACATGTAGGGAAGCACAAAACAGTGCTAGAAACAAATGCTGACACATATGACCCACACACCCAAGGGTGTATCAAGCTTTCCAAAAATGGCAGTGTTCTGGGATGAGGAAGTCAAATTATAAATACAATCACAAATTATAAATACAATTAATCTGACAAAAGTGGGGGGATGGAATCACGTTTCAGCAAAAGTGTGCTACATCCCTGCATATACCACATGGTGAACAGTGTAAAGAGGAGTAACAAATGATGCAGAGACACAGATCTGTATACAGATCTGTGTCTCTGCATCATACGCTACATTACGTCATACTCTACATATAATACTCTACATTAAATGTTGTTGTTGTATACAATTACAGTCTATAAAGTGCACCTGTAAAATCAATGAAGCTAATAAACTGGACGATGAGTGTAGGTGTCCCTAATGAAATGACAATGTGCTCAAAAGCTGTTTTGGAAATAAAAGTGACATTGTAATTAGGAGATAGTCGTTATTACTAAATCACAAGAGATAAGTAACCACTGTTTGCCTCTACATAAATATCACAAGAAACTGAACCATTTTAAGAAAACCAGTATAATAACCAATAACAGTCTCTTTTGTTCAGCATGTGACCTCAAACCAACAAGTTATTTGAAGCTGATGGTGCTAGCCATTACACAAGATCACAGACCGCCCATCCCAGCATGACCATGTGACCCACGTTACGTAAGCAATGTCAAGTAAAGCCAGCCCAGTGATGGGCACAGCTGCGGGTTCTGATAATATCAAAGCCCACTCCGACTTCATCATCGCCCCACACTCATCCCCTCCGTCCCAAGTCCATTATCTCCCTTGCACACAATCTATAGATCTCCTTGTGTGCTTACTTCAATTGAAGACACTGACTCTAACACCACTGACGAACAGGAGCAAACCAAGATTACACAGAACAGTTTTGAATCAATATTGTACTATTGTGGGTCCAATGAACTGTAGTTACTCACTGTAGTAACTACTCACATACTTGATCCTGGGCTTCATGCACATGAGGTTCCCCACAGCTGACACACAATTCCACACATAACTTTAATACAGTCTGGCTCAGGGTCATGCTCCACGCCTAGCTCCAGAAATTATTAAATATGACATCAGGGAAGTTTTTTCAAAGACAGAAATGCCTGAAATGTATAACCACCAACATATTTTTGCTATTTAAAACTGACATTCAGACACCAGTGTAATTCAGGATTAAGTCATTCCTGAATATTTTATCGGTTAAAGAAACCACTGACAGATTAAACAAAGCAAGAACACCGCTTCTGAATTGTTTAAGGGACTCTTTACAGTAGTGAGGAACACACATATTACTGATAAGATTTCGAAGACTGATGTTCTTGCATGGACTCTGTGAAAAAAAATTGTTTCTTTTTTCATGATCTGCCTTACCCGTACTTTCTGGTATTTGTGTATTGTATGTTAGAAAATTTCAATAAAACTACGATAAAAACTTACATTTAAAACAAATATTTAATAAAGTAATACAATTAAAAGATGTACAAAAATGAATACAATAATTAATTAAACAATATTGTGATAAACACACCCTACTACGATAAAGAGTCCTGCGATCGTAACACCACAATAGTGCTGGTTTTGTTTAATGATGACATTTTCATGACACACAATACAATATTTCATTTTTCGGAGGTTTGCAAAGTAGTAAAAGACAAAATATTCCAACTAAACACCATCATAGAATAATGTTCGGATATCCAAGCTATGCAGTTTATGCAGTTACTCTACATTAAATGCTGTTGTTGTTTTAAGACCCTCTATAATTGGTCTTTTTGATGATACAAGCAGTTGTTCAGTTATCTACAAGCACTCACATCATCCACCACACACTCTGTAAAACATTCCGTGACGTCATTTATCACAAGAACGTATCACCTAGCCCATTCCAATCTACAGTGTCAGTCTGAACTTTTTAAAAGGAAACGAGCACTACTCTCTCACTTGTGTCAAGCTTTAAAAACAGAATCAGCCTAGACAAGTCCTCAAAAGGTCTAAACAGAAGTCAGTATTCCTAAAGTTGGAGGTAAATCTAACAGTTCATTGTTAAAAGGAGCCGGCTCATAACAGCACAGACAGCCCACCCCGCGCCCGCACAGAATTCACAGTCAGCTGACCTCTCAGCTTTCGGAACGCGTTACACTCAGCGGGCAGCTGGTTTTCTTCCACCGTGCTGCCGACTCAGCAATACTGAGGGACGGACGGAGAGGGGAGTAATGTGGAGTACAGCATGGCACAATGTTTACCCAACAGATGACAGCACAGTTACTGCATAAATGGCTGCCAGCATGTTCCCCACAGCCTTATTTCAAAAATCTCAGCACAGCCACCCTGGCGGTCTTGCTATTGTAACAGGTCGATAATAGGGCTGTCAAAAGATTAAAATAATTCAACATGATTAATATTTTACTTCTTCTTTGCATAGTATTTTGTGCAATTAAGAGCAATTTTTTTTTCAAACCTGACCCTAGAAGAAGATCATCCGTTTCCATTTAAACTGCAGTGCATTTTGTTATAGCCATATTAGTGGACGAAACAGCCTTCATCGCAGCATATTTATCACTTTAAATAATCCAGTAGGTTTTTTTTTTTTTCCATTTAACCTCCAGTGAGAGCAACAGCGCCAGCATATTCCAAGATGTATATTCAAACAGATTCTTCATACAGCAAAGGCTCTTGATCAGAAGTGTAGAATTCCACTTTGCTGCTGATTTTGTTAGCTTGGTTCTGGCTTTTTTTCTGGGTTTTAATGCTGAAATTACTTACTGTGATCACTTATGAGAATGTGTAACAGCATGGCTAATGTGTAGCTAACAACTTCAGTTTAATGTTTAGTTTAGTCTCTGAAAATGAAAAAATGCAGATGAAGCGGGAAGAGTTGAGTAGTGATCTTTCTTCAAAGATGCACAATTACTTTTTTGTTTCGTTTTCTTAGTCCCTGTGTTACTTTAGTTTCCTGTTAGCTCTTCCCGTTTCTCGTTTTTTTGTTAATAAATCCATTTGCAATCCTTACATCCTTCTCCACGCTTGACGACTGCTCATTAGTTAACACTGGTCCTGTTACTGCTCCTGTCCATTGCACTGTACGTTTGTCCTGTAAATTAGTGTTTTGTTGCTCTTTTTTGCACTCTTGTATTTTTTGCACTCACTGTCCTGTTCGCCCTCTGTAGTCTTGCAGTGTTTCTGTTTTTTGTTCTTCGTGTTGCACCATGATTCTGGAGGAATCTTTTTCATTTTGCTGTGCACTGTGTGTACGGTTGATAAGACAATACACATCTACTTGACTGCTTGGCTTGACCTGAGCCACCGAAAAGTGTCCTGACTCAAAGCTGAAGTTCTGCAGGCCCGGTGTTCACGTGTGGAGGAGTCTGAGGCTCTGCTTCATTAATTACAGTGAACAAACCACATCCAACCATGAGCTCAGAAAGACATTTTCAGTGTTACTGCATTTGTGTTCAGTACTTGCCATTTGTCATATAGTGTTTTTTTTCTCAAACTCAGTGTGAAAGGTCCTTGGGTTTTGTCGCCCCCACTTGTGTAAATAAAATCTGTCCTAGCTATGCTGAATGGTTTTCAGTCCTGAAAATATATGTATCAATAATTTTGTCCTAGTTAATTACTATTTTCAAAATGAGTTATCACCAGTCTAACACTCCAGTCTAACACTTTCAGCTGTGCTAAAAGCCATTTAATAACTATATGTTGCTCAGAAGAAAATGCAATAAATGTAAAGGCCCCTTACAGCCACACATGAACACACACAGCGTGAAATTCTTTCTCTGTGTTTAAACCATTCACCAAGGGAGGCAGTGCCACCAACGATGGGGGCCCAGGGAGCAGCGTGTGGGGTCGGTGCCTTGCCCAAGGGTACCTCAGTGATGACACTAGCAGTGTTGGGATTCGAACCCACAACCTTCTGATTGCAGGGACAACACCCTAACCACCAGGCCATCAGTTGCCCCAATTGCAATCCCCAGTCCCAGTCATGAGTGGGGTTCAGCAGATTACCCGTGCCTACAGAAATGATGTTAATGATTTATCATGTTAACACGTTAGTGTCCGTTTTGGCTTCTCTAATGGTTCTGTAATTTCCTTCTTAAACAAAAATCACGTTTTTTAAAAAACAGTCGCGCTGGTGCCGAGGGAGCGTGGTGATAGAAGCCAATTTGGTCCCAGCAGCCCAAACTCCTCTTGGCAGACAGAGCTACATGTCAGAGCCACTCAAGTGTGTCATAGAGGGCACCGCGAGGGCTGGCAGTGGGGTGGGTTACATCAGCATCCAGTGAGGCAAAACTTGTTCTAGCTTCTTAACATGTCCACAGCGTCTTCATGTCCAGTCCTGTCAGTCTCCTCGAATAAATAAACGGCCCCAAGGGACAGCTTTTTCTCACTGTGCTACGGACTCTCTCACGGCAAAAAGGCATCATGCTTCGGCCCTATTAGCACAAGAAAAAGATCTCACCTGTCACTTTCTGGCCAGAGAGACTGAACTCCCCCAGAAAATTCAGTTTTCAGTTTTTAACTATGAGAAAGCTGTCAGAAACCGCCCTGCTTTTGGACCACCGTCTTGTCCTCTTCATTAATCATCTACTGTTGAAATGCCCTTTCTGCACCATCCATCCACATAAATACTATTATGCAGAGTGCACTTAGTACCTTTAATACCAAGTGGTTGCACAGAGGAGTTCCTACAGATTGATTTTAATGTTCAAAAAGCACCAAAAGGCCAAAACATCTCAGCTCGAGCAGTTACCATTACACGAGTCACTAACTGACATTTACCACCATAGACTCTAGTTCAGTTTCTGTGGGAGTGTTAGGACTTGCTGTTTTGCCTAAAGCATCCCCAGAAAAAAACGGATTTCAAATTAAAGGGAAATGCTGCATTGACTTTTTTTATGGCATTTGACAAAAACCTGAAGAGAAAAATAAAATGAGACTCTGAAAACAATTTCCTCTGCGTTTAAGAAAGCTGGAGGAGGTAAACAGGAGAGGCCCCTTTGAAGAGAACCTGTTTCAGTGCATTCATCAAGGCACCGAATAGGCTGAATAATTTCCCATGTTGAATGGGAAAATAATTTCACTCCAGAATAACCTGATCTAGCCTACATGACACATCCATAATATGCACAAATTCATTTAGCGCTACACTGCTTCTTGCGTAGAAACCCAACCGTAACCGGAGAGAGGGTCCAGAACACATTAGAGTTTCTCAGCATGAAAGCCCATGGGAATGTTTTCTAGGCATCAACTCTACCTTATTTAGCAGTAGCAACACTTTCTTAATTTCATGTTAGTTTACCATGAACCCTTAGGGAGAGTGTTGTTAAAAAGAGACATCTGATTACACTGGACAGTTACATTTCACAGATAATAAGTTGTTATTCTAAATCTAAATCTAATTCTAAATCTTTCTGAAAAGGCCTTTAATTAAAAACCAAAAAAAAAAAAAGGTTTGTATGACGTCCGCAAAATGAGAGTGGTATGTTAAGTGAAATGACATTATTTTGAGATTTAAAAAATGATTAAGGTTATTAATGACTAAGGATACATTCCTATTGCTATATTCCAGTATATTTTGTAATGGGTTTTAATTGTATATCAAAATGACCATAAAGTAGTTTTATACTTCTCTCACCTTTTTACAGAAGTTACATTTTGAGAGTGTCCCATTTTACCAATGGCCTACTGTTTAAATGGGACATCTTGTTTCTTTAAAAAATGGGACACTGCTCTAAGTCATTTTAACAGACAAAAAATGATCTGAGGATCATGAAATGCATACTTTCTCTAAATAAATCTTTGCAATGGATCAAATGTGGCTTCTCTTAAATCGGCTAACTGGCTGGAACTAGATTAACAAGAGCGTACCTGTTCTTCCCAAATAAATAAATGAATAAATGATCCTCATCAACATGCATGCATATTTTTAGAAACGTTCTTGTTTAGAAAGTTTACCACTACCCTCACCCGCATCAATTCATTAGGTTTCTTTTCTTACTCTTATATATATTTTTTTTTATTTAATAGGGTGTTCTTCGTAATGTAAGTACTTAATTTGTTAGCATTACATTTGTCCTGTTTGAATTTTTCAAAGTGAGAGGGGGAAGAATGAATATTTTCTGTGTTATGTCTTACCTGCCCAAAAGGACCCTATTAAATACTACCACTGAAAGCAGAAAGGCCATCTTCAGCAAACACCACACACACACACACACACACACACACACACATGCACACACACACACAGTGTGCCTCTTCTCACTACATACCATTATCTAACCATGTCAGGAGAATGGGCTTGAGAGTGTCATGCCACACTCTTTGCTTATCTCCACACATGCCAGGTGGGGCTCCGCTCTGTCCCTTGCGTTGTGCCAGTGAGTCTGTGAGGAGTACTGGGAGCACTTCAGGTCTGGAGCGTTGCCCTGCTTTTCTTTGGAACCGCATTGAGTCCAAATGGAAAGTAGATAAACCAGTCAGCCTAAAGCCTTTTTCATTAATCATAAAAGTAATGGTAACTATAAACAGGGCATCTAACCTCACAGTCATTTGTACTTGCCTACATGAGATGAAAGGAATTGTTTAGATGGAAGAGGAGAGCTGTCTTTATTAAACTGTACATTTACAGAAACAGAACAGACCATTCTGTTGTAAACTGATGTTCTACACGAGCTTGCAACCAAAAGAATGAAAGACAAAGAAAGAAAGAAAGAAAGAAAGACAGAAAGAAAGAAAGAAAGAAAGAAAGAAAGAAAGGAAAAACAGGGACCTTTTTTTCAGGGTTTTAAAATGAGCAGTAATATTTCAGTGGACCTCTTGCTGTGGACGGCAGAAGTGTTTCTCATTTAGATTGGAGTGAGATTGGAGTGCTTGTACACATTCCAATAACAAAACTACTTGCTTCTTGAGCATCCTTTCCAAGACAATTCCAGGGATCATCTTTGGGATCCCTCCAACTTCTTGGTCTTCTTCTAATAACGAACTTAAAGATGGGTTGTGCAATAAATTATATGAACTAAGGTTTCAATCAGACTAATGACAATGGATTATTATTAAGGGAACATTAAAAACATTTTGGATACATTTTCCAGACAGGGATTAAGATGAGTCATAGAATATACCATATTCTCCAGTGACAGGACAATGTAGTGCATGCCTTGGGTTATTACCTGACCTAGAGCCCATCTCTTTATGTTTATGGGCCAGCAAAAAAGGTACAAAATAAATTGCATAAATGGCATACATTTTTCAGCTGGAGAGTAAACTGTACAAAGTGGGCCTCAAAAGAGCACAAAGACAGTGAATTGCCTGGAACACCAGTCACCACCTATGGCCTTGAGAACAGATTGTATCGCCTGGGCATGGGTGTCTGAGGGAATGGTTTACCAAATAATTGCGCAGTGCATCTGCTGAAAACTGGATGGCTGTGCAGTCCTCATGCAAGCAGCCCTCGCCACCTCATCCTAAAGTACTCTACAGTGTACGCACTTCACAGCTAGAAATGCTGATCTGCCTGATTCAGCTACATGACATATGACATAGACTCTGTATATGTATAATTATATATAGGTGCAACATACCGATTTGCATCACATCTTTGTTCATTTGACGCTACAAACTTTTGAAGAGCTTTAAATATACTTTACATTTCCTAATTTCAATGATATTGAAATCTGAACATATTGAATTCTGCAGCAAGCTCATGTAGGAAAACATTTCAGTGATGTCATTTACCTGTGGATTTACAAAGAGATGGCAGGAAAAAAGAAATCTAATGCTAG
>JBBIGA010000002.1:10357777-10402228 GCA_037576975.1 Alestes dentex
TGTGTATTTGTATGTATATTTTGTGTATATACATTAAGCATGCATTATGGCGCATTTTTCATAAAGGTGAACTTAGAGCCAATTTCTCCAACTTATGAATACCAAATGATGCTAATGTGAATGTACATGCATGGTGTCTGCATATCAGAATCAACTGATATGTATAAAAATATATATCAGATATTGCCATCTGCTCAGAATTCCCACATTAGTGGGAGTCCAACAGTGCCAAGCCCACCTGTCAGTTTTGTTTCCTTCTGCTAGAGACGTTAACACATGTAGTTTTTGCACGTGTGGTTAAACCGATCACTTAAACAGAGCTAAATAAACAGACGAGTTTCACTTTGATCCGTCAAGGGTGTTAAATGACACATAATGTCACCCAGCTGCAAAGGTACAAGGAGATACGTGTCACAGCAGCCCTGGGGAACCGAACATTAGTCTGCCACGGGGACGCTGGGCTGTGTGTTTGGGGGGAGGCACTGTCCTTCAGCGGAGCTGGATGCAGTGCAGTCAAATGCAGTTTGTCTTATGTCCTCCTCGGGCTATACAGAGCGCACTACACTGACACCACTGCAGCCTCTTCCTTTCTTTTTCCTCACCCAATAATCCATAGTAATCCTAGTCCTACAAGCTGGTAATAGATAAATATTCTACCAGGAAATCCAGTAGTCAACTGGGGGGGGATGTAAAACTAGGTCATCCCTGCTGAGGTCAGCTCACCTCCTGAAAAATGTTTCACAGGAAAAAAAAAAATCATCAATTATTAAGCAGTCTAATTAAATGCCAATAGGGCTGAACAGACATGCTCGGATTTATACCAGGCCATGTTCAGAATCAATGAATTGCAGAGTTGCAGACCTGTGCACTAAAAAGAGCAGCGGAGGAGTGTGGACTACACACACACACACAGGGTTGATAAAAGATAAGGACATTAAAAAAGGGTAAAGATAAAACAAGATGAGATGAAAAGAAAAAAAACTCACTTAACTCAGAAGTCAGAAATAAAAAGATAAGATATAAAAGGTGAGATATAAAGAAAAAAGGTAAGAAAAAAGGGGGAAAAAGGTAAGATGAAAGGAGGCAACTCAGAAGTCAGAAATAAAAAGGGAAGATAAAAAGAAAATTAGGTAAGAAACAAAGAGAAGTCAGAAATGAAATGGTAAGATAAAAAGTAAGATAAAACGAAAAATAGGTTAGGCAAAAAATGAGGTAACTCAGAAATCAGAAATAAAAAGGTAAAATAAAAAAAGCTAAGAAGAAAAGAAAAAATAGGTAAGATTGAAAAAAACCCAAAAACTCAGGAGTCAGAAATGCGTGCGTGCAGCACTGCCAGGACACACAGCACCTGAACAGTCCAGCAAACAGAGCCCACCTCCTCGGTCTTTACCTGGAAGACAGGCTTCTGAGCACCATCTCCTATCCCGTGTCGGGTGTAGATGTGGCGGGACATCTCGGCCAGCTCATCGGTCCAGGGGGGCGGCTGCCTCTCGGTACCGCTCCACTGGTACTGAGGCGGGTACTGGACGCTCGGCTCCAGCTTCGCACAGAAATCGTCAGCCTGTGTTTCTGAGAAAGAGTCGTGCAGCTCTACACAGCACTACACGCCACTGAAGACCACCACTACTGCTGCTGCCGCCCCCCCTCCTTTCCTCTCCTCTCAGCTCCGGGGCCACGTGGTCCTGCTAGTGGACCAATTATCCTCCAGCTAAGGTCATGCAGGATGGCTAGATAATCACTTTTGGATGAAAAAAACGCTATTTAGAGGATGAACTTTTAAGAACATGAATGGATGGAGAAACATAAAGCCTGCAGATCTTCCAGACAGGTGTAACCTAGTGTGTGATCCAATTAGGCATCTGGAGCATGAATGAAAATGCTGCGCAGGACCCACCGACCTCGATGTTGGATCAAGAGGAAAAGATCTTTGAAAGAGCGTTAATTTATTGGGGGATGTGTGGCAGGAGGTTCAGTCACAAACACTGCTCCACTGGCTAGTGTTTCAGTAACGTGGTCCTTTATAGTCACGCACCACACCACACCACACCACAGTGTGAACA
The DNA here is from genome assembly GCA_037576975.1 of Alestes dentex. Lineage (NCBI taxonomy): Eukaryota > Metazoa > Chordata > Actinopteri > Characiformes > Alestidae > Alestes > Alestes dentex. The sequence goes on from JBBIGA010000002.1 coordinate 10,359,838, forward strand.
TTGTGAAATTCTTGCTTTGCATTTAACCCATTCATCAAGTGAAGCCATGGGCAGCCACCAACGGGAAGTGCCCGGGGAGGAGCATGAGGGAACGGTGCCTTGCTCAAAGGTCACTAGCAGACCTGTTATTTGAACCCACAGCCTTCTGATCACAGGGGCAACTCCCCAACCACCAGGCCACCAGCGGATGTCTTTCCTTCTTTAGTAGCGACACTAAAGAGGGAAAGGCATCAATAACAGGTCTGGAAACTGGTTAAAAGCAGACTTTCTCTGATTTTACTGCGAAATGGAAGGAAAAAACAGAAGAGCGACTGTTCCTCAGGTGACTGGGAATGCAGGATGTGATCAGACTGTATCAGCATGGCCAGACTTCCTTAAAAAGATCTTGCAGTAGAGCTGCCATGCATTTGACAGGGTAAAGCCTGGTATACAATGCACGATTTTGGGTTGTCCCAGACGAAAGATGACAATTGAGAAACAACCGTGAATTGGTGCAGCTAGTGACCCAGTGGTTAGGAATCAGAAGGTCACAGGTTTGAATCTCAGGACTGCTAGTGGCACCATTGAGGTACCCCACACACTGCTCCCCGGGCGCTGCATTGCTGGCTGCTCACTGCTTCACTTGGTGAATGAGTTAAATATAGAGAAGAATTTCACAGTGCTCACACTGTGTGCTGTACTGTGGTGTGTTCACATGTGACAAAAATGGCCACTTTGCTGTCATGTTCGAGGCTCCTACTTCATACTGTGAGAGACGTTCAAAGACAGCCATCACCACAGTCTCGCAACCAAAGACAGCTTGTGATTATTTTCTGAGAATCTCAGAAATTTAGGACGACCATCTCACAGTGTCCCTGCTGCGACAACCTACGCCTACTGACTAACTAATAAAAATGCAACATGAAATGATGTGACATCGCATTCAAAATCCAAACAGCATGGAGGTAAAATTAAGGAATACCAGTCCGCCACCTCTTCTTTGGATTTTTCTCAGTGAAAATTACTAGCCTGATTGCCAGAGCACAAGTCATCTTGTTCGATTAATGCACCACTAGCACATTCAGATGGCATTTTGTTCTTCCATACAAAAGTGCTGTAACTTATGAATAAATAGGTGTCGTCGTCATGCAGTCTACACATACGTGAGAGGACGGTACAGTCCTGAATGCTTGACCCTACATGAAGGCTTTATGCTTTAGGGAGTATTTAACCTGCATGGTTTGGTTCCACATGTCCCTTTAGAAGGAAGGGTCACTGCATGGTTATTCTGACTGATCACATTTATCCTGTGATGAAGCATTTCTTTTCTGATGGAAACCATCTCTTCCAGGATCCATCCATAGAGCACGAGGGGTTACTGAATGCTTTGATGAAAATGAAAATAATTTAAATCACATGCGACCTTCACAGTCATCAAATCTCAACCCTTTAACAACATAGGGGAGAATTTATGAATATGATAGACTTAAATACTTGCAGACATTCTATGTTGCGGTTAATGTTGTTTTTGTCTCTAATTTGTCACCTGTGATTTTCATTCTTTTTTGGCATGAGAGAACCAGAGCAGTGTAAAATATCTAAATACACGGAGTGGAACATTCAGTTTCTACCAGCATGCACAACAAAAGAAAAATTACCAGCAAACAGCGCAGGTGCTGTTAGGATCATTTCCAGCACTGACAGGGGTCCCTCAGAGAATACTATCTACAAAAGGATGTTATATAATTTCGCAGGCTCAGCATTATATTATTCCATATGGGCCCAGAATTTATAGCAGCACCAAAGAGCTTCAAAGCAGAAGACTTTTTCCACACCAGCATGTAATATTCATAAAGTACTTTATAGTATATTGAATTGTTTAGGATGGACCACTATGTCTATAGGGGCACATGCAGAGGCTGCATGTCATGCAAGTCTGTCAGAAAAAAACACTTTTAAATCAAGCACCCTTGAGGTTTCTTGACCTCTAGGTTGCTGACGTCAGCCAAGTGTTGGTTTTGAGGACGGCAAGGCTGTAAACAAGCCACTCTGATTGGTCCTTGCCCATATCCTAAGAACGTTTGGGTAATGAGCTGCTGTGTTGATGAGAAATGAGAAATGGCACATCCTACAGCCCAACAGTTTTTGGTGGTTTTGTGCTGGACTATAGCAGTGAGAGCTTTGGAAAAAGATTTTGTTGGGTGGAAGGATAGAACATGAAAAAGTGAAAAACAGATAGATTTGTCACTATGATATTATTGACATATGTGAACACACCACAGCACAAATTGCGAACAGCATGAAATTCTTTCTCTGCATTTAACCCATTCACCGAGTGAAGCACCAGGCAGCCAGGAACACAGCGCCTGGGGAGCAGTGTGTGGGGACGGTCCCCTGCTCAGGGGTACCTCAGAGGTGCCACTACCAGTCCTGGGATTCAAACCCACAACCTTCTGATCCCAAGAACGATGCCCTAACCGCTAGGTGCCCATTATTATGTTTAGTGTTGGAAGTTTTCAGTGTCATTTTCCATTAACTGTTGTATATCTGACACTGAAAAACGAGAAAGATGTTCTTTGGATGGTTTTCCAGCAGATAGTGAACCTTTTCTTTCCAAAATATTTGAAGTTAGAACACCATCCACAGAACCACTGAAGTCCCAACCAAAGCTGCTTTCACCCGCCGCGCTATTCATAGGCCTGTTATGTATAATAAATGCCTTAGGAAGGATGGTATAGAATGCAAAATGTCAGACACCCTGGTGTATTTTCTCCTGGGCATACTCACCAGAGGAAAGGCCGAGGAAAATCTGGGGAGTTGAAAGAGCTGTCAGTCATTCTTAATTGTGCTGCATCACATCTGCGGATAAAACAGCTTGATCTCCAAGAGGCTTGGCGCATCAGTACTGCCTTTTTTTCTTTTTTTTTACAAGATCTTGTGTATAAATACCCAAGAGGTTGATCATTAAAATGCCCACAAACACCTTGAAAAGAGTGTTGAGATCTGCAATAATTAGTACTGCATGCTCACACCAGTACATGTGACTGCTCTAGATAGTTCTTTATTTGTTTTGTCATGTTAAATGTATTTCTGAGACTAATGGGAATTTGGTGCTCATCACCTACTAATATTACACTAAGCAGCAAACCTAGCATGACAACTCTGGCCATCTAAAGAATCAAAGCACAGTGTAACACGCAAAAGTGTTTCTAATATCAAACAAGCAGCATGTGAAACACAGGCAATTTTATTTTTGAAAGATATTAGAATTCACTGTGTTACAAAAGTAATCTTATAAACAAGAACACAGGAAACAGGGCAACCTTGATGTTATAAAACATTGAGTCAGCTAGAAGCATACAGGCCAAGGAACATTCCTTAAAGGTGTACAGATTTACAGCAGCGCCTGAAATAAATTCTGTAAATTGCATTTGTTTCTGATTTTATATTACTTCCATCGTCCGACAGAACAAGGCATCTGGTGGTAAATGTTTATCAAGTTAAGGTGCAATATGTAAATGCTAGATATTTTACAACTAATATACAATACCTTGGTTGAGGCAGGTTAAGAAAATAAAGTTATGATGCTTCTCCTGGCTGTCACACTACACCTTTGAGACTGACAAATTGTTCTTTTCTGTCCGACGAGGTTCTATGATGAGGAAATATTGAAGAAAAACTGAGGTTCTTCCAGGATGTTTGTTAAATTGAGTCGTTATCTTTTTGTTATACCTCAACAAACCCCAAAAGAAAGCAAAACATTCTATATTTCTCAATCGTCTCTCTGTTTGGTCAGAGGGTGTGACGGCTGTCCTCCCCATTCTGTTTTAGACAAAACACATCTTACACATGGAAACAAAAATATCTGAACGTACACAAAGCTGTAAAAAGCATCATTCATCATTTCTGGCTAAAGCATCATGATTTGTTTGTAACTTTACAGAGTAATTTTTACAGAAGTTAAATTAGAAGTCCAACAACAGTGAACACCCACAAAGCAAACACAAGCAGTACTTGCATATTAAAAATGCTAAATGTACACTGAGACCATAAAGATAAACCATAAAGGAATTGCATTTGTGCCCATATTCAGCGCAAAGCCGAAAGTCATTTACAGTTCACAAGCCTCTCGTTTCTGCAGCCTTTTGCAGTGCCACTTCGTCCTACAGAGCGCTGCCACTTCTTCACCCCTTCTCTCACACAACTCTGCGCCAAATGACTGCAGCCTGATTCCAACACAATGGGCATCCTACATTTAAACCTGGATACTACCCAAAACGCAAAATGTCAATCAATTTTTACAGCATTTTGGAGCACTATGAAGTGAAAATCTTCATTAATTGCTGTGTCTTTGTAGTGCCTTAATTACTTTTTGGAAGGCAGCAAGATACTACGGCTAAAACAATCAAATTGTCTGTCTGCCAAGAGATTTGTCTGTCAGTACAGAATGACAAAGAAAATGAAAAACAAACAAACAAACAAAAAAAAAGCAGAATTGGACCAGAACACGGCCTGAATTCTCCAACTTTTAGGTAAATTTAACTCACTCAGGCTGGATTATATTCTTAACACAGGGCTCGACGTATCTTCAGTTATAAAGAAAATGCTGGTGCAGGAGGGTTATGGTTACTTTATATTTAAAAAAACAAAAACAAAAAACAAAAAAGACACACACACATTTAAAATGTATCATGGAAATATGCTGCGTTTATCATGTGTTTGTGGACAACGGCAGCTTCTTTGCTGAGCCAGGGCACTTGTGTTTCTCAAATGGCCAACATACACTTCCCGTAGTGAGTCACTACTGAGCCAAATGTCTACCAGCTATCTTAGTATCTGCAATGAATCAAGAAAAAGAAACACATTCAGCCTAATTTCACTGTTCTGATCCTGCGATGGCAGGATATGCACAGCCGCAAATTGCCTGAACAGCTTCACAGGAGGGGCTGCTGGTAGTAGGATGCCTGCTGCTGGGTGGAGGGGGGTGCAGTTACTGCCACTGGATAGGAGGTTGGAGGCATTCCAGGATTAGCGTTTTGATAGGCAGACATGTCCATAGCCACACCCATCTGTGGCGGATAAGTGCCAGGCACTTGGTTCATATATGGAGTGCCCATACCACTGCATCAAAAGAATCCACAACAACTCGTTAGCAAACCACAAACATAACTGTATTAATGATTGTCTTTAAGAATAATTAGCAAAATGATCAACCTATCATATCAGATTATCAGACTGACATGTGGTATCAAACAGATCCTAAATGCAGCATTTAAAGTACCTGATGTAGGGTGACTGTGCCGGCTGACTGCTCACTGTGGAGTTAACTGTGGGTGGCATGGAGCAGAGGGGTGCAGCTTGGTCTGACCCCATACTGTAACCCTGTGGAACACCACTAGGCATGTAGGCTCCTGAGGGCTGGCCTGGATAACCCTGAGATAGAGATAGAAACTCAAATTTAAAGATCAACACACAGTAGCTGCCAAATGAATCACTGGCAGACACCACATAGTACACTGCTCATATTACATGATGCTTATCGTCTCCGACCCCATTGTTGCAAAGCAGAAAGCACACTACACAGATCATATGCTAAACCTGAAGAGGTCCATGACAAAGCACTGTTATTCGTGCACCAATTTATACAAAAAAAGAGCATATTTTAAACCTTTGTCAAATAAGGATCTGTGCTTTTTCCATAGCCCTATATCCCAGCTTTGGGTCCATGAGCGGCCACAGAAGAGAAACCTACCACAAATATTAACTAAGAGGCTGCTCCAAACCAAACGGTATTGTTGGTGAGCAGGCTGGGTCAATATTTGTGGGTTTTGCCACATCTGTTATTGTTTTGGTTGCTTCCGCCTGGCCCTGTGAATGTTTCCCAGTGGCTGATGCTCACTATTGCCCCCGATACTTTTCAAGTCATCACAGAGAATTTTAAATATGTTTAAAAATATGGGGATGTCAGCAAGCAGCTCGCAGACATGAGTACCCACACAATGGTTTGCTGCCAAGAAAAAACTGAAACTGGAAAATCAGTGCTTAAATCAAGCAGTCTTCAAGGAAAATACTACAGTTTGGCAGAAAATTATTTAGAAGCTTTGTGTAAATTCCAAATCAGGTTCTACCGTGTAGTGCAAGATACAAAAATGAAATAGATTATGCTTTCATAATTACAACAGCTGCTGTATGTCGTTTGAGGAAGACTAAATTCAGGTGGCATTTTGTGTGAGAGTGCATGTGTCCAAATAACCTGCATGGCCACAGCAGGAGGAGCTGCTGGATAAGTGCCCTGGTGCGTCTGCATCTTTGTGTAGGCCGAGTACAAAGGAGCTTCATTCATCAATTGGTTGTAGAGCTCCAAGGCTTCCAGCACTTTCACGTTCAGCTCCGACAACTCTGAGTGCTTCCTGCCGGACACAAGAGGCCAAATGCTTAAAATCAGTTTTATTTCTCTGACAGACTGACAACGTGAGCCTTACTGAGATTTCTTCCATGCCAACAAACCTGTCAATCTCCTGCAATTTTTCATCAATTAGTGGGTTCATCTGTGCACAGGCACCTAGAAAGAATTTTAAAAAATCAATTAAATTGTTGAAACACTAAGACCAGCTGGGGTCTCATTTAATAAAGATATCAAGATGTCCATTTGTACCCTCCAATGTGATTAGCTCAGCACTGTCAGGTTCAGCAACAGCAGGATCTGTGTTCTGGAGCAAATACAAAGTTTTGTCCATTTTCTCCTGTGGACAACAAAAGAGGCATACGTGGTTTAATGTTTCACGTACTTCTGCAACCTCAAATTTACACTGACATTAATGTGAAGGACATGTGGAAAATGCTGAGCATAAGACTTTGTGCGTACTTCATCAATATACGCTGGCTCAGGCTCTGCTTTGACTTCTACTGTGGGCTCCTCAGGAACTGCTGTCTTCTCTACATATGAAACTAAGTAAACAGATGGAGATGCATTTATCCAAACATAAAAACAGACATTTTAACAGCATAACAGACTTGGAGTATGCTTACCTGGTTCTGGTTCCGCATTTAGGTTAGTTGTGACAAAGTTAGATGGAAAAAGCCCGACCCCCCTGTGGTTCTCTCCTTTCCACCAATTTGAATCACTGTCAAATCAAAGTAATACCACAGTACTTTGAAAGGGTCACATAGTTTTTTGTTTTTTTTAAATATTTTTTAAGTTTGCGGATTACAGACACAAAAATTACAGCTTGAGTTAGCAAGAATGAGTTACCTGTCATCAAGGACTAGAATCACCTCTCCAGCTTTAAATGTGAGCTCATTGTCCTCGGCTGCCTCAAAGTCATAAAGGGCGCGCACTTTACGTGACTCTTTAACAATGTTGGTGTTGAAGGGCGGGTCAGGTGACACAAAGAGAGGCCGAGTCTCAGTTTGCTGCTTCTGTTCCTGCAAGGACAGCTCAATGGCTGCACAAGACAACACACAAGCACATACATCTTTTCATTTTCCCCCAACACAATGTCTGAACAAATCAATGAATATTTAAATAGGACCTGGAATGGTTTACATTCATGGCTAAATAATACTTTGTTGCAAATGTGACAGATCAAAATGTCTTTCAGTATTTCATATAAACAATCAAGTCAACACAATCACTGGATACAAAATTTGAATATCTAGCCTGGAAAGATCACCTTTGGCAAGGTCATCATCATCAGATGTTCGACTGTTAGCAGGTGTGCTTCCTGTGGGTTTGCTGCTGGAGCTCTGCAGTCGACACAGATCAATGCAGTCAGAGGTCAGCTCTGGTAAAACTCAAATTGGGTGCAGTCTCATCCATCACAACAAAGCCTCATTTAATATACCTGTCCTAAGCTGTCTTTATCACTGCAATCTACAATATTGTACCAAAATCCACCAACCAGTTCATAGCTGATCAACATAACTACACGGAGTCACACTGCCACCCGTACTCCATTCAAGCATATTGTAAAAATATTACATGGATCAAAGGGAAGAACCTATGACCTACCAACCCAGATATATAGGTCAACAATACACTTTGGAATCCATTTTGACAAGAGTGTATATGCAGTTTCACAACCTTTTATCTACAGGATCATAGTCCTGAGAATGAATCATGGTAGTACACCTTCATAACAGCACAGAAATAACAAGCAGTTAGATTTCATAAATTGTAAAACTTAAGTGAGTCCGCTCCACCGAAAAACACCCACCATATACTGTGCTCTAGTCAAAACAAGTAAAGAAAACAGGACATCTCGCTGAAGAGTGTGGGATCCACTTCAAGTATGTGAAAGGAAATACCACTGTAAATTCTCAGCTCCTCCAACCTCAGGAACACTTCTTATTTAGTGCTCCACATTCCTTGTCATGAATAACTGACTAAAACTACAGGCAATTAGGCCTAGGCATAAATTGCATAACAATACAACAATCAACCAAGCTGACCCCAATCACACAGAGCAGCATCAGGACTGACTTAGCCAAGCCTGGCATTAACTTTCCAGCTGGCCTTCCAACAGTTACTGCGGCAAAATCAATAATTGTTGAGTTATTCAGAGCTGATTTATACTAAAACAGAAATTGCTTTGAACAGAAGTCACTTTGAACTGACAGGTTAAAGTGAGATCCACTGAACCATACACACTGTCTAAAATCAACAAATCCGAATCAGAAGCCTTTATTGTCCTGTCCAAATTACAAAAATACTAAGATGTCATAATTAATTTAATTAAGTAAGTAACTTAACTTACAAACCACTATTTGTTAACACAAAATAACACTAATTTCAACATTAAGATAAATGCAGTCTGCTGTGGCCATAGAAGAACCTTGATTGAGTACCTGAGAACCAGAAGGTGGGAAGGTAACACCCTCTTCCTTCAGAGATTTGATGGTAGCACCAATGAGGCTCAGTTGTGGATCTTTCTGGAACTCATCAGCCCACTCCACCATGAGCCCTTTCAGTTTCTCACTCACTTTGGGGTGGGCCTGAGGGACAGCAAGAGGGAGCAGACAGAATTAACGGCAGAACCATCTCAAATTTGGTAAATATATCCATGTTTACAGAATTATAATATTTGCACAGATGGTAGCAACATCTTACTTTGTTTAGCAAGCTTCGCACTTCACTGGCAAACTCTCTGGAACAGATTTCTAGATGAAAGATCTTCCCACTGTTTGCAACACAAGCACCAAGCAACTAGAGAGGGACAGTTTCAAAATTAACAACTCAGAAAGAAGTCTTCACAATTCCAACTGTACAATCCATACTCAGCATCTGAAATATTTGAGTTTTTTTAAAACCTGGTTTAAAAAAAGATCCTAAGCAACACTATTTTAAGAGTGACACTTAAAAATGCCAAAGTCTAGATATTTAGAAATATAACTGGACTGATTTCTTGTTTTCCAAATAAAAATAAGTAACTTTACAGCTTCCATTTTCATCTAAAGCAATGAAGGGCTAAAAATAGTGAAAGTCTGACATCATGCAGGATCAGACAGTATGATTACTCAGACTGGTCACTGCCAGTTTCAGATGCTGCTTTGCTCTAGATGATCCAATAAAAAAAAACGCTATAAACCTGGAGCAAGTCCTTTGTCAAGATTTACAGGGGTCAAAAAAGCTACAAGAGCCCATAGATACTGAAAACATCATTGTGTGTGGAAGACTATGGTGCATTTATGAAAACAGCTCTATATGGTGTAGCTCTATAATTCACTCAAATCTGAAATGATACTCCGGCACTCACTGTTAATGCCTGCATGGCAACATGAGGGACCTTGTGGCTGGCTCGCTTCATAATTGACCTGAGACAGTCCTTCGCACTGCGAAACATTGTATATGAAGGCAGTCAGAGAAGAGATACAGAAGATCACGATGAGCATTATTGTCTAAATGGACAACCATATTCATGTGAACAATGTGAGCGCTATGTCACAAAAAATACATTTCTGTGCTCATTAAATTCGTAATAAATCTAGTTAATTTAACCAACATGAGTGGTGTCATGAGCTACTCTCCATTATTCAAGTTCAATAGGTATGATAAACCAAACAACTGTTCAATCTAAGAATGTATAATTGTATATGTGTGTGTGTGTCTGTCTGTATTTTAACCTACCCATTCGGTGTTGTCCCAATCCGATCACATATGTCCATAATAAGGGCCCAGTCATCTGTTGTATTGTGCTCATTGGTAACTTTTTCTGAAAACAGTGACAAATATGATAACTTAGACTGGACCGAAAAGCCTAAGTTTTCAAACTAAACGTCGTCCAAGTATTTTAAGAGAGTGACATACTTCGTTTTCTTTAGCACATTATTTGCAACCAGGTACCGATTAAAAAACAAGTCAGGTAGCTCTCAAATGTTCACATAGATGATAAAATAGCAATAAACATGATTAACTGACTTAGAATGTAATATTCTGTTGTGTATTTAATTATTAACCACAGTTAAAACCACATTACAAGCTACTAAAACCACATAACAGAGGTTTTCTTACAGACAAAGCCGACATGGAGTGGTTTTGTTTATGTTTGTAAATAATTATTCAACAGCATGAACAGGTTACTATTCCTGAAGAAGGTTTTCAGCCTTTTATCAGCCCAATATGAAAAGAGACATGGCCTGAGTTCACATGTAAATACGATTTCTGTAACACCACAATTTGCAAGCTCATTTGCATTTGGTCTGTTATCAGTTCAGCACAAACAAACTCCTTCTCTATAAAGACAACAAGTTGTTTCCTAAGTAAGACAGAGCATTTCTCTGTCCTGAACCAGGAAAAGGAGCTCTAGTATGTTCAGAGCTGGCAGATCACCAAAAACTTAAATAAAAACTGAGGAAAAAGGGGAACAATGACTAAACAACCACCGATAAGCTTGTATGTTTATCATGAGAAAATGTGACATTCTATCTTGATAAACAATATTCCGCTTCAACAGAGGGTAACTTTAATAAGATAACATAAAATAAAATAATCCCAATAGTCCCACAAGTGGGAAATGTGCATTGATATGGCAGCCAAGCTATTTAGGTCAATGTATGTATGTATGTATGTATGTCTGTATACACAGATTAGATACACACACTCACATTCTCTATATATATACACACACACATACAGGTATACAATGGAGTGTCCTAAATTGCTTGATTAGCAGCAACTCAACACAATCAAAACAGAAAAGTATCAGTAACTTATCAGACTATACAGTACAAAAACTCTCTGGAGGGTTTAGTATTAACTAAGTCAACTCATCTCTATCTTCTTAATTCAGTGTATCGAGGGCAAAGCTTCTGGTGATTTCTGTGAGAAAGTTTTAATGATAATTGTGACAACAAAATAAACACGGAAATAGCAAACCTAGCTTCTCTTCTTGCACACTCAGTGAAAAAGAAACAGCAATGACCGTTTGAAAATGATCCTAAATTGAGCTCAACACTTTTCATAACACCTTACCAAAGTAATAATATGTCAACGTTTGAAGTGAGAGGTGTAAAAAAGAGCTCTTGAATGCCTCGGTCTAACTTGTGTGGTAGCTAGATGAGGCTAAGCTAAATAGCACAGATGTAAAAAGACAAAACAACAACACAAACAAACTCACCGACATCCTGGTCGAAAGGATTTTGTGAAAATAACGGCATTTTAGCCCCCTGACTCACTTGATAACAAATTAAAAAAAAAAACAGCTTTAAGCTCGTTAAATGCTTTTATCAACAAGTCACCCTCCCTTATCCATCAAAGTCCGCTCAGCTGCTCTTCCGTCAATTTCCCCCTCGGCCCCAGACTGCCTGACAGAAATCCCACCTCACCCTGACAATTTTTTTCCCCCTAAAAACAGAGTCTCATCCTTTTTTTTTTTTTTTTTTTTTATCTCCTCTTGTCTAGCATACAATTCCTCAAGTCTGAACGCGTTATGTTTTTAAACCCGGCAGAGCAGAGGCCTCTTAAACGACACTTCCAGTCCAACACCGCCTCCTGCTGCAGCACACATACGCCATTTGGCCAAAAGTATTAGGACACAAGTTTTCCCACAGAAACACTCCAAAATCTCGTGGAAAGGCTTCCAAGACGCGTGGAAGGTGTTATAGTTTCCCTCCTGTATCTAACGCGTTTTAGTTCTTCAGGGTTTTCCTATGCCCTGAAACTGTGCGTGAAGCTTTTTTGTTTTCTGCCCACGGTTGATAATCTTTTCTAAGGGCTGCCAGAATTTGCCAGAGCTAGTTTCAGTTACTCCGCTACATCTGCAGGTGCATTATTTACTGATTATATCATAAAAATATCATCAGATTATATCATCAGTTACAACAACACTACTACTATTACTAGTACTACTAGTAAAAATGTTATTATAATTATTGTTGTTGCTGTTGTTATTATTATTGTTGTTGCTGCGGTTATAGTTATTAATATTTGTTTTAGCAATCTCTTTGATCAACAACATTAATAGTAATAATAACAATATATCAACGTTACGGTGTTTATATAACATTTTTATACAATTATTAATAATAATAACAATAAATAAAAAAAAACATTATAATTTTTACATAGTAATAGTTCTGCTCAAGTTTGTGACCAAAGCTGGTGAGAGCTGATCTTTTACTTTACCATTTTTCTTTTTTTTTTTTTAAAAAACCCTCTCCAACAGTAGATGTATTTTGTCTCTCAGTTCTTGATTAATCTGACAGTTCTCCGTCCTGTCCGGTAGATGGCGCGAGCGCCGGCTCGCTCCCTCTCTCCAGGCCCTCTCAGACCGGGAGGGTGAGGGTGGTAGCAGTATCTGTAGCTGTAGCTGTAGCAGCAGTAGCACTAGCAGGAGCTGTAGCAGCTGTTTGATAGCCCGGTCATGTCTGCACCTGCCATGGGGACCACCAAAACAGCCCCTAACGATGGAAGCCAGAAGAAGAAGAAGGGCCCGGGGACTCTGGCCACTGCCTACCTGGTGATCTACAACGTGGTGATGACTGCAGGGTAGGAAAACAGACACTTCCAGACTCTTAACCACCCTGATTCAGAGATAGAGAGAGGGGTCCAGCTAGTCCTGCAGCACCTTACAGGGGTAGAGTGGGCTTAGTTTTTCACTGTCAGTGTTGTTAGAGGGTTTAAAATATCTGGGATAATGACAAATCGACCAGAATCGTGGAGAAGTCTTTATAAATGTTGTATTGAGATTGGCTGAAGGGCTGTGGTCTCAGTGGTAACGGCCACATTTCGTCACTTTATTGCAAACAAACGCTCACAAGTGTGAGATTTGAACGATAACAGCTCATCTAGAGACCTGGTTTAGGTCTCTGGTGTTTTTTGCAGCTGTATTACAAGCTAAACATGTTTAAAGGGTGTTTATTCTGTGAATGTTGCTGTATGGTCGACTGTAGAGTGATCAGTATGGGTGATCAGGCAAATGAACCACGTTGTGAAATCTCAGACGAGTCCAGTCAGACAGGATTTATCAGTGCAGACATGAGCTGAGGGAGCAAAGTGCTGGGGCAGGTCGCTCACCTTGACTAGTAATGAAAAAGCATTGGTCATACTGGAAAAAAGTCAATAACACCATGTTTGCCATAGACACACCATATAGACAAAAGTATTGGGACGCCTGACCATTACACCAACAGGGACTGACATTGCATTCAAATACATAGACTTTAAAGTTGGTCCCCCCTTTGCAGCTATAACAAGATTTCTGCAAGATTTTGGAAGAATTTCCACAAGGTTTTGGAGTGTTTCTGTTGGGAAATATGTGCCCATTCATTCTGTAGAGCATTTATGAGGTCAGGCACTGAACTTGGACGAGAAGGCCTGGCTCGCAGTCTCCGTTCCAGTGAATCCCTCATCCAACCATTTCTTTGTGGACTTTGCTGGAATAGAAAAGGTTCCTCCCTAAACTGTGTCCACAAAGTTGGAAGCATGGCGTTATCCGAAATGTCATGGTATACTGAAGCATTAAGATTGCCCTTCACTGAAAGTAAGAGGCCTAGCCCAAAACCTGAAAAATATGTATGACCCAATACTTTTGTCCATTTTGTGTATATCCTGGTATGACTCGATGTTTAAGTTCTCAAGAATACAGTTGTAAACATTAATAATTTTAAAGAATTTGCATTGATGACCTTATTGACCCCCTGCTTGGTCCTGGAGGAATCCAGACCTGAAAAAGCTGCTGGTCCTGATCAGACTGTTATTCTGGAAGGGCCTTTAACCAGAACCATAAATGATAATCAGACTAAAAACACAACAGTTCATTTTGCACTGTTTCTATAAAACAAAGCCAAACAACCTACAAATGTCCATACATTACAGTTAGTGATAGCGACGCAGCGCCCGGGGAGCAGTGTGTGGGGACGGTATCTTGCTCAAAGGTACCTCAGTGGTGCCACTAGCAGTCCTGGGATTCGAATCCACGACCACCAGCTAATACTGTCTGTCATATTCTGTTTCTGATACCACTACTACTAATGATGATAACTAGATAGCATTTCAATCATGTTGTCGAGAAAATGCTAAGTGTGATTGTGTGGTTGTTATATTAATGGACATGATACACATAATCTAGCACATAAACTATGTTCACGTTAGGCTGCCGCATGCAGTGTCAGGTCGAGAATAGTGGGCAGCTTGTATTTGACCCTAGTCTTTTAACACTTCGGACACAGAGAGGCTCTTTTTACTTTGTTTGTTACAGAACAGTGTAGAAGAGTTATAATACTCGCTACCCCACTAAAATCAGCTATATACAGCACACTGCACTGTACAATATGTAGTCTGTGCTGCGCATTTGCACACTACGTATCTTGTTTACACTTGTTCAGGCTTGTTTATTTGAATATATGCTTTTTTAAATTACTTAGTTCTAGCCTTTAATTTTCTCATTCATTTATTGCAACAGTATTTCACAGTCTCACAAACGTTTCAGGGGCAAATGTTTAATACTCGTTGTACTTGTGTAACTGTTCATGACAAAGAATCTTGAATTTTTGAAATATCACTCATTTTTCAGTGAAACTGAATGTGATTCCTTGTTCTGTTTGTCACTCTTGAATAATTAATGTGATCCTCTGCCTCCATGTTTGTTGTTCATTGTGTCAGTGGAGTTTTTGGTTGTGCTGGTGGTGTTCTGTTCGTTGTTCCTTTACCATGTATGTCGGCTGAGTTGTGTAGAAGCCTGTAGTCCTGGGCCGATCGCACCCTCCCCCACCCTCAGCACCAACTGACAACTCCAAATCTGTGACAGTAAGACAGGGTCCTAAGAGGATAATATCAGCCATGTTTGCCTGGCCTCTTTGTGCTCCAGGCAGCCGTGAAACTGTGGGAAAGAAAGACACTGACGGTGGCAGTTGGCTCACTGATTTAAACATATTTCAAGCTATGTAGTCTTATCACTCTTTTCTATCACATTATTGTTACTCATATACTTTTTTTTACTTTTACAACTCTCCATGATATTGTGGTCCGACTGGCTGGACAGGGACTTTTTTTTTTGTTGTTGCTTTTAGCGGATTATAAAGACCCTTCTGTTTAAAAAGCATTGTTCAAATGACGGTGTAATATAATATGTTTTTTCTACAACAGTCATGGAGCTTAGCAGAATCTTCCGCGGTCCATGTTGAAGGCATCACCTGCAAAAATGTATCGCTTGTAACAGCCACGTGCAGTATTATACACATTTATCACATTTTGTTTAGTTTCCAACCTTTAAGCGCTTAGTCATTTTTCAGTGTCAGGAAAAAAAAAGTTCAGTGTCAGGAAAAAATCAGGATTTATATTTGACTGAAAAGTACACATAAGCCCCACACACCAAGTTTAATTCCAAATCGGTCAGCATTTGTCCACTTTTTGTAGCTAGAAAAGCCAGCCTAAAACATCCAGGCTCCAGTATTGTCCCAGAAACAAAAAAACGACCGCCGTTAAAAGGTCTGGAGCACTATCAGAAAACTTAATCTGCATGGCAAACCAAAAGGTTAGACGCATGTATTGGAGCAGACAGTAAGTATATAGTCACAGTGTACAAAGACTGTATGTGTAAGACATATACATTCTACTGTCCCACTGCTGCATTAGTGTTGTTGCTGTGCAGAGAATAATCCACCACCCAAATGAAACTGTTTCACTGGTTGTCCTGACCATTGATAAATGGCATATAAAGGCATATTGAAAAATGACACGCTGCTAACATTTCTCTCTGTTGCAGATGGTTGGTTATCGCTGTGGGTCTTGTCCGTGCCTACCTTACCAGAGGCAGCTACCATGGTCTTTACTACTCAATAGAGAAACCACTGAAGTTCTTCCAGACCGGTGCTCTCCTTGAGGTTAGTTTGACTAAAAGATTTAACTAAAGTTTTCATCCAAACAGACTGTTCGTGCAATGCAGCACACCCAATCTGGGGTCAGTCGTGTTCCCCTGCCAGTGTGAGGAAGAACGCTTTGGCACAAGACTGCGTACTTACAAAGTTGTAAGCTATTTTTGGATCAAAACATCAGTGCTATCTTCTGTCTCAAACCCCTAAATGGCAACAGTCCAGTGTGCAAATGAGGTGTAATAGTGATGTTGTCCAGATTCACTCCATCAGTGCCAGTTACTGTTCAGTCATCTCAGTGCACTGAGTATAAATCTTCAGTAGGTTCTAATTTATCAGTGGGCTTCTCAGAGATCCCTCAGTATGCAAATATGTGTCTATTTATTTAATCACTGGAATACTTGTTATGCTTGAATGAATACTTGAAATACATAAACACTGTTGTTTTATTCCTGTATCAATATTGTTAGTAAATACAGGATGTAACTGTATAGTCTAAAATTATTCTATGCTTTCTTGACAGATATTGCATTGTGCTATTGGTAAGTATATTTTCCTTCTTGTAGTATATTTCACTAAAGACTTGTACACTTGGGAAAGGTTACTTTAATATCTAAATGCATCTTAGTATTGCTTTAGGTAAGCATATATGTCGAATAAAATAAATATTGCTCTTTTTTCTCACAATTATGCTCAGGATGAGTGGTGTCAGAGCGTTGCTTCTTTAGGGGAGATATTTCAAACATAAAAGTATTTCAAACAAGTAGACGCATTTCTGTTATTTAAAGTTGTGCCTCCCTGAAATGTGAATAGGTCGACTGGCAGTATGGCAAATTACATACATGCCACCTGGGGCCTGTCCAGTCACATCATAGACTAAATGCTAATTTATTCCTGCGATCATGTAAAACAGTACTCCAATTTTTTTTTTGCCATTAATATTAGCATTTAAATTGCATGATGAGTATTAAGTTTATCGGCTTACAGAAGGTGTAACTTCAGAAATAGTAACAGGGCAATAAATACGACATTAAGAATAATATTAATACTATTTCACTTTAAATGGACTGGTTTAATGTTAAAAACAGTATGTTAATTGGAGAATGTAATTGTCACGCAAGACTGAACAATAATGCATCTTCCATTCCGTTTTCACAATTAGTATTTGTACATTTTTAAGAAGCAATATGTTCTTGTATGTTCTTTGAGTTTTCGTATTTATTACACACAGTCTTGCAGAAGAAGCTTCCAACAAGTGTCCTGCTTATCAACATGAAATGTTTGGCCACGATGATACAAAAATTACAAAGACATCACCATCATCAGCATCATCTGAGGGTCCCAAATGAGTTTTGGCCACTATTCCAGTCAGATTGGGACGTGCTGTCTGGGATACACCGTCTCAGTTGTTTTTTTCTGCTGCTGGTTGCGGTAACATTTTAAAAATATGGTTGATGACGTGGGGTGGTAGTAGCCTAGTGGGTAAAACACCTGCCTGTGAACCCGATGACCACAAAGTTACAGGTTCAGACCCCTACTTTCTACCACTGTGTCCTTGAGCAAGACACATAATCCTCAGTTGTTCCAGGAGGACTGTCCCTGTAACCAATGATTGTAAATCGCTCTGGATAAGGGCGTCTGCCGAAGAACACTTTACTTTACCTTATGTTCACTCCCTGATAGTCTCAGAACCCTTTCCTGCAGCTATAATGGAAGAAAAGATTGATCTGCATTACAGCATGTGTTTTAAATGCCTCTATAAGAGACTTTAGATCCACAGGACCTCCTGTTTAAAAGAAACAGAAGAATATATTAATTATCAGGAAGGTTACTGACTTCCCAGAGCATTTAAAAAAGCTAGTTTGGAAGTTCAGTGTTTTTCTACTTATAGTTTTACTCTTTGTTTATTCTGTATTTCTTGGTCAAAGAAGTCTTACTAAAAATTACATTCAAATTACATGACACTTCTGTAGTTTTAACACAATCAGAAAAAGGTCTACAAAGTGTTTTATTGACTTGTAAAGCTGTTTGGAACCCAAGGTGTCGATCCAAATACTGAATGCATAAAAGAATAATTCAGTTTGATAGAAATGTAAGAATAATACATTTACCCTACATTTTACAAACATCATTTTCAAACATCAATATTACACAATTAGACAATCATCCAATAAATTAACCTGCTGTGGGTATTTATTAACATGAAATAAGTTGTTTTAAAGTTCAATATTATTCTTGTTTCCTGTCATCCTGTCCTGTTTATGCTCAGTTAATATTTGAATTAACAATTATGTAATGCTTAGATAACATATTTTATAGATCTGTGTTGTGTGAACATTTCATGATGAATGAAATGAAAATTCAAAATTACCTGGAGAAAAAGAAAATATTATCTAAACATACTTTAAAGTTTAGAATGGACGGTTTGTTTAGAAATGAAAATACACCATACAAAAGTATTGGGACATGTGACCATTACACCAACAGGGACTTGGCATGGCATTCAACTACATAGACTTTAATATGGAGTTGGTCCATCCCTTTGCAGCTTTAACAGCTTCAACTCTTCTTAGAATGCTTTCCATAAGATTCAGGGCTCTGTGTGGACCAGTCAAGTTCTTTGTCTTTATGGATCTTGCTTTGTGCACTGGGGCACAGTCATGCCGGAATAGAAAAGGTCCTTTTCCAAACATTGTCCACAAAGTTAGAAGCATGGTGTTGTCCAAAATTGTCTTGGTATTCTGAAGCATCAAGATGAACCTTCTCTGGAAGTAAGGAGTGTAGCCCAAACCCTGACAGGTGTGTCCCTTATACTTTTGTCCAAATGGTGTATTTGAATGAGAGAAATGGTTGATAAAAATGGCCATTCCATCTTGTTTATATTGATCTACACATTCTACCCGTGTCCCAGGGCAGAATGAGAAATCACTCATGTCTCTGTAGGGCTCTGAATAGTGCAGCAGTGGTGCAGACAGAGTGTGGGTGGTCCAGTCAGCCTGACAGCATTAATGTGGAGGAGAGGCTGGTTCACCACATGTGTGGAACACAGGGAGCACAGTCCACACCTCATTATCTGAGACTTAAAGCTGGATGTGACCTTTCAGAGTGCAAACAGCCATCCCTCCTGCCACTGGCTGCCGCTTGTTCCTGCTCTCTGACTCCTGTTCAAATCATATAGACTCACTTCAGTTTGGAGTGTAGTGTATTCGTTCCAGATTAATAAGTAGCAGCGGTGCACAACACATTGCTGCTAAATAGAAAAGTGTTACTATTGATCCTCAATTGGAATTACAGCTTTACATTTACTTAAAACTTAAATGAACAAAACTCTACACAGAGAGTCCTCGGGTTCCACCATCTCGACATACGACGTTTTAAGTTTACAACTCTCACTCCCACTACAACTCGGCTTACACCGTTAGCCTCGTACTTACGGACTACGAGGGTGTACTAGTTTGGTTGCGTGCGGTGGAAGAATACGCAGTAACGCGGTATGAGTGAGGGAGTTTTCCTTTTCCTTTTTCTGTGGCTTAATTGTGTTTTTATGATTTTACAACCGTGTTAGGATCGGTAAGTGACTTACGCTAGGGTGTGTTTCGACACCAAAATTCGGGTTACATCACTGAAGGAACGGATCTGTGGAGTAACTCCAGGACCCCCTGTAACCCTGTTTTAGCTTGCACACGCAGTGACATTTGTAGTCACCCATCAAGGCAGGAGACTCACTGCTATACCAAAAAGAGCCCCTGGGCAAGACTCTTATTCTGACTTTATTTTTAATTTTATATTGGTCTTGTGTGGTCTTTGTGTGTCCTCAGTTTTCTGATTCTAAGCGTTTTGTTTCTGTTAGTTTTCCTTTATTTTCTTTTTTTCTTGTTCTTGTTTTGAATTTTATTCATAGAATATTAAATAAATCATATTATGGCATAGCATTCCGTTGTATTTCAGACATGCTGTAATGGATTATAGAATTCAACTTTATTTCAGGGTGTAAGAGATATTGTAATTAGCTGGTTTTGGTATCACTTTTGGCCACAATAAAGCATTAGGTTATTACATTATTATTAAAACCCAGAAATTCCATTTTGGTGCATCCTTTGTAGAACGTGTAGACATGGTTTTAAGCTGTTTTACTGTGGAGCAGCTGGTGGTCTGCTGGTGAGGGAGTTGGCCTTGCAATCACAAGGTTGTGGGTTTAATTCCCAGGACTGCTAGTGGCACCACTGAGGTACCCTTAAGCAAGGTACCATACCCCCACGATGCTTTCCGGGCACCCCCTGTTGGTCAGTTCACGCTTGACTATAAGGGGCCATGTTACTTCACAGCACAGCTTTTAGTGCTTTTTATATTGTGCGAAATGTGAAAATGCTCATCTGTACATCTTTGTAGGAATTGTGCCCTCCTCTGTGGTCCTGACTGGGTTTCAAGTGATGTCACGGGTGTTCCTTACTTGGGCCGTTACACATAGTGTTAGAGAGGTAAGTGTGTTAAATAACATAATAATGCATTTGTAGTTTTGTGTCAGGTGCCATACAATTTTATATTTGTCTTCTACACCACAGCTTTAAAAACTAAAGATGTCTTCAAAACTTGACATATGTATTATAGCCTATATATTGTTCATCTGTGAATCTTTGAAAGGTCATGGTCTTAAGGATAGGATCTCAATATTCCAGTGAAAGAGTGGGATCTGGTCACAACCTTTATTTGTAAAACACTGTCCTCTAGTGGTGCGTGAGAGATCGCAAATGCACGTAGTCGACGTGAGATCATACTTTTCCATTTTAAATGATATGTTTAGAGTCCATCCAGTCACTTGTTGGGTTCAGTTAATCTTTACTCTGTTCACATGTTGGTAACTAAGCTTCAGGTTTTGTTTGCTCACCAGAGAAATCCATCTGTGCTGAAACTTGACTGTAAGTTCTCTTCTTGAGAAAAATGCCTGAACCAAAAAATGACCAATAACACTTCTCGTTATATGCACTGATTATATGACGGCCATTTTATATACTGTCTCTGTTTAACATTTAATGTGTGCAATCCGGAACGAATGAATTTACAGGTTGTACATGGCTTGGACTGCTTATGGAGTGTTTATTATCTCTCTTTGCCTGAGTCTTGGTTTATCTAAATGCAAGTAAAGCAGTAGTAACCTGTAGCTGCATGGGTCTGGATTAACCTTCTCCGAATACATCAGCATGTTTAGATGAACCATCTCTTGCACGCCTGACACCAGTGTGCTGTACCCCTGTGCCTCAGGTCCAGAGTGAAGACAGCGTGCTTCTCTTTGTGGTGGCATGGACCATTACGGAAATTATTCGCTACTCTTTCTACACCTTCAGCTTACTCAACCACCTGCCTTACCTCATTAAATGGGCAAGGTAAAGGCATTTTATAGTTTATTCTGCTTTTGTTGTTGAATGGTCATTATTATATACTACATTATTATACACCAAATCATTTCGTTGTTTGCAATGTCTTATGTGCAATAGTCTTACCATGTGAATAACTCTACTTATGTCAACAGTACTTAACCACTTTTTGTGCCATTACTATTTCACTTAACTGTGAGTTACTGATCTGTAGTATTTATACCCAGCATTTGTGTCTTTACCATAGTGTAATTCATATTGGGGTTTTGCGGCAGATTTTTTAGAGGATTTATTTAGACTTCATATTTTATATTGTACTTGTCTCTGTGTGTCTGTGCAGTTACTACATACGCAGTTTCCTTTTGGGATCAGTAAAGAATCAGTTTTCTGATTCTGATTAGCAGGAACGAGATCACTGAGAGCAAACCTACACATTTCAATATAGTAGCATGTAGAGCACGTCCTACGTTTTATTTATTTATTTATTTATTTTTCTTTTTTTTATTTAAGGTTCACTTAGGATGTTTGTATGGGTTTAGATACCAAAAGTCCTAAATGTGAATATTTCCAACTGTCCTTTATTCCTAATCTTTATACAGATTGTTTTTGTTACTTTAAGGCTGATATAAGTGCACTACACTGTGTCAGTCTTTCTCAATCAAAAGTGATGGAATGAATCAAAGTATGTTAGTGAAAGTCAGAAAGTGTGAACATTTAAAACTTACTGAAACACTAGAATCTTCTAAGAAACCTGTTCACCTTTGCACTGTGCAGCAACACATGCAATCATGGCTTTGAAATTTATAATGAGCACTTTGAGGTTCTAAATGAAAATGAAAAGGGTGAAAGGCCTTCTTTCTCTTGGAAATGTAAGAGAAAGTTGAGTAAGAGTACATGTATTCAATGTGACAAATGCATAGGAAAAATACAAGTTATTCAAAAAGATAGTTAATTATAGGAAAGGAGTATAATCACGTCATTTTTAACACCCCTGTGATTGACCTTTCTTCTGATTGGGTGTCCTGTTTTCAGGACTGAAACGCTCTTTATAACGACAAAACAAATGGGCGGTGCTAAACCGCTATGGGCAAAGTAAGTGGATACATGCAGCTGAATCAAAGGGGCTTTTTAAAAAAAAATAAACTAGGCTGCGAACAATATGTTTTGGCAAATATATTTTTTTCACTTTTTCAGCCCTTCAAAGCTCTGATCAGGTGGCACGCTAAAAAGCAGCACTGTACTACTACTGAAACAGCAAAGGCTTTTGAGTACCATCACCATATGTCCTGTTAATCAAATCTGTTGTAGTGGGTTACTTTTAGGACTCTTTAGCAAACTCCTGTTGTTAACTTCAAACATTTAGAGATGTTAGTAGGTTATTGGTAAGGGTGATGGTTGTTGGTATCACTTTCGTTATTAAAAACATTCTCATACACATCAGCAGTCATTGCCCCTCCATCTACACGTCTGTTTCTCTGTATGTTGCACCTCCAGCTCCAATCTTAACTCACCTAATTCAGACAATCAAGGATTTCTGGAGACTGTCATTAGATGTACGAGGTGTAGGGCTGGAGCAAGTCGAATCATTTCGAGGAGCAGGGTTGGTGGAGAAGTGCTGGTGCATAAGCACTGAGCTGATTGTGTTTAATGTCTCTGCAGATACACATTCTTTATTGTGCTGTACCCCATGGGAGTGACTGGAGAACTTCTGACCATCTATGCTGCACTGCCTTATGTCCAGAAGACAGGGCTCTACTCAGTCACTCTGCCCAACAAGTATAACTTCTCCTTCGACTACTATACCTTCCTCATCCTCACTATGGTCTCGTATATCCCTCGTAAGTGTGCCTTTATGTTTATCTAATATATGGAAATCCCAGCTGAAGGTCAATATCAGGGGTGGGCAGTATGTATCTTGATGATTTGTATCACATTGTGTCACAATTGGCTTTATTATCATGGATATCATCAGTACTGAAAGAACACTGACCAACTGCATCTTTCATTGCAGGGAGCATAATTAGTCATGCATAGTTAGAATTTACTGCAGCTCATTTAGTTGAAGCAAAATGACTGCGTGCATTGGATTTTTAAATGTGCTTGTTGCTTGTTCCAGTTTATCAAGCCTCGGATCAACTAAATATTGTTGCATGTAATGTACTATGAAAATGTCTTGATATATTTTTGCTGTATCATCCAGCCCTAGCCAGTCCATGTTACATTTTCCTCAGCATCTTCTAATGAATTCATTTCTCCTAATTGAATGTGCCAGATGAGTTCATATAGAATCGTGTTATTTTTACGCACACCAAGGCTGGTAGTGTTAATAAGAGGTTGCTAATGCGCCACTTTGCTCCTGTCACAGTATTCCCCCAGCTCTACTTCCACATGTTGCGGCAGAGAAAAAAAGTCCTGGGTCACGTGGAGGAGTACACCAAAGTGGAATAAACAAGCATCCAGTGCTCCGCACGAAGCAGACTGATCGCGTGGAGAAAAGGGGAAAAAGAGATGACCTTCCAAATCCACAACTGGCTGATTTAAAACACGTTAAAAAAAAGTCTGCTTGATGATATGCAGAGCCCAACCTTTTTTTCAAGAAAAAGAAATTACCTGGAGATGATTCCTAACAATGTGAGTCTGAGAATGGGCTCTTGCAGTCTGTGATTTTAAGGATAGTGATGTCAATGTGATATCAGTGGTTCAAGCCCCCTCGAGAGGCAAATGCAGTCACTCATGCTTGTATAACGTTTTGTGCGGAATTGTTTTTAATGAATCTAATACAGTTGCACTGACCTTAGTGAGGGTGAAATAGATAGTCTTGGCTTTCACCTTTTGAAATAACAGAATTGGGAACATTGGAATGATCACTTTTCCTTTCCAGGAGAAACTCGACCATACCTCTCCCTTGTACTGTGGCCCGTGTTTCTGGAAGTATCAGTAGCAGTTTTTTTTCCTGCACAGGCAAGGGGCTGGGCTGGTGAAGTCTTGAGTCTATATTCTTGTTCTCTCTTCATGTCTCGTTTGCATTCCTTTGCTAGATGTTTAGATGGAAAATTGATTTCTGAAATACTAAATACTTTTTACACTGATTTGCTCAGGACTTCTCTGTATTCTCTGTACTGACGTCTTGTCCATGACTTCTGGTTGCAGGTTTCTGATTTCTTTCAGTGTTAATTGTTCAATTAGAGTCATGTTAACAACCTAACAGGACTTGTGCTGTTGGTAGTTGTTTTGTTTAATATTGGATGTGGGTTGTTGGTTTGTGGCTGTTTGTTTGGCACATGCTCCTTTCAGCGAGTAGCACCATGGCTGAACTGACTGTACAGGAACCCCGTAGGTGTGATTTTATGTACATTTCCCTTCCTAATCATAAGCCATTATTATTTGACAAAATCTTCACGTTTCAACTCAGAGTCCTGTTTGTGGGCGATTTGCTTTAGCCGTTTCCGAAGTGTTTGATTGAAAGAGGGCAGCATTTGGGCTGGAAGAGCACGCGCCGGCAGGAAGCTAGCGCAGGCCCTGGCTCCAGGGCCAATTGGATTAGACTGCCTCCAGTCATGCATTTCCAATGAGTAAAATCTAATAATGTGTTGAGTAGGCCAGGAGTCAGGAGTTGCTGAGCACTTCATTGTCCGTCTGCCCTCGCTGTCAGCGGCAACAAAACTAAGCAAGCTCACGCCTCCAAGAAGGGCTTACTCATTAGTCCTAATGCACTTGCGGACTTGCCTTTACCTACTGCTTGGGTCTGCGCACTTTCAGTGGGTAAAGCCTAGAAGCACATTCAGTTGCTCTGTCTAGAAACGTCTTACCAAACAAAGTTTTACCTTTGAAATCTAGTCGCCATGTGGAGGGCAGAATTCTGACGCTTTGTCACTTAGATTGTAGCAACGAATAAAACAACTACTGTTCTGTTTGAGTCTTTGTGATCGAAGTTGCATTACATCCTGCTTGCCGATATGCAATGTTATCTGTAAATCCCCTGAAAGAAATGCTGACCTCAGTGAATGCTCCCGCACCATAGCTATAAAGGAAGTGGTTGACATGATGAGACCTTTTGTAATGTGCATCTGGAATAAATCTGCATGAAAGGTCAAGTAGTGTGGTAATATCTAGGTTAACTCATTAGAAGCATGACCCTCAACACTAGCAGACAACGTTGGGCTTTTGATACAAAGGATTTGCATGGGACCAGCAGACTTTGTATGATTGGTAAAACAGTTATATATTTACAATAAACCCATAACCAGGAAAACCAAACCAGTTATGTATTTTTTTTTTTTGTCTCCCTCTGATTTATGTTCACAATGTCTGAAATTCAGTTCTTAAAGGAGAGAGAGAGAGAGAGAGAGAGAGAGATAGAGAGAGAGAGAGAGCATTAATACGTTAAGCTGCAAGGCTAAGGGTCTGGATTTGCACTTTTCCTCACTGAAGAGCGTGGGATGATGGTGACAGCAAGGAAAGCCTAAAGTCTAAGTAATGTATTGGAGAGGGCTCTGTCCAGTTTTGAGCAGCAGTTCAGTTCCACTGCTTTATGGGAAAATGATGAATACAAAAACAGTCCTTATCTCAAACTAGAACCTCATACCCAGTGTCTGTTCTACTCTGGCTTTTACTGTGTAAAGGAATCAAAACCTGCACATTACATTAAACCTTTAAATTCTCAGGTTTATTATATAAGGTTATTGAGCAGTGAGTATATGGAAAAAATGCAAATGGATCAGATATTCACAGGTTATAGAAGTGAGGAACGGAAGCTTGAACCTCCAAATATATCTACACAACACAAGCCACTTCTGAAAAATGTCAGACATTGAGAATATTGTGGTCATCTTTACATTTATATATTCATTTCAAAGAATTTGTTTATTTATTCAATCAATTTAGTCAATCACACCAATTAAACCATCATTTTTAACGCAACCTCTGCACAAAATAAGATAAATTAGTATGCTCCTAAAGACCGACACACTCAGATTTATTTAGGGTCATTAGATAATAAATATAGTTAAAATGAATATGAGAAATTTATTTTGGTGAGTGCACGCCTGTAAAATAAAATATACTACACTACATGCAAGAGAAAATGTGAGACAGACAGGCTCATAGGCAGATGGATAGATAGATAGTTACTATCTCATAAGGTGTTGCAGCAAGAAAAAGAACTATGCAACCACAAATACGTACATTTGGGGGAATGTGCAAGCATAGCAACCTAGTTTTTATTTTAATGTTGACATTATACTATTTTATATAACTGTGTGATTATCATTCATTGCTTGACTTGATTAAAAAAGTTTCAGTAGAACCATTAGAGACAGGTTGACATTGAGATCAAGGCTGCTGCTTTTTGAATATCACAATAACACAGGAGTGATCACCACAGGCATTCTGGATAATTGAAGGACAGAACAGCGTGTGAGAACTACAAGTAGGGTCACAGAAGGGAAGCCTGTCAATAAGGTGCATACAACAGCAGGTCAACTGCTTTATCTAAGCAAGTGAGTTTCATACAGGCGCAGAAAGAGTTCCACAGCCCGGTGTAACACAACAGAAGCTGCTCAGCCCCGGGTGACAGGCTGCATTGTGCCATGTAAAAAGCCAACTAATGTACCCAGTATAGCAATCTAATCCTAGAGAACCACAAGAGATACAGCACTCCAAATGAAGCGAGGAGAAAACATGACACCTCCATTAGGCAAAGACAAATAGATTATTTTTTTGCCTACTTTAAGCCCTGGGGAGTTTTTTACTGTGTGTGTGTGGGTGCGGACAGGCGGGTGGGTGTCTGTGTGTGTGTATGCGTTTGTATGTAGCACAATGTGTAAAACCTGTTCTCATGAAAACTAGCGATTCAAAACACATTAAGGGCAAATCCATGGATAACATATGCATCACATTATTCAATTTTCTCTTCTGACCACACAGTACACACACACACACACACACACACACACACACACACACACACACGCACACACACGCACACACACGCACACGCACACACACCATTGCCTAAAGCATACCTCTGCATTGTCTCTGGATTTATTTAGCAGGAGTAGAATTAGGATGCACATATTTGGTACAAAAAAACTAAACTTCAATTAAGACATTGTTCTGCATGTAGACGTGGTATATAGTATTTGTTTGTAGTAGCACACTACGCTGTTGTATACTATGCATTTATAGTATGCACTATGCTTTTAATTATACACAGATTGCGTATACATGTGTATGCAGAATGCATCTCTATTTGTGGTGCATATTTTATGGTGTGTGCTATATAGAATGTATTTGTAGTACATAGTATGTTTTTAAATGTGACATACTATGTAATATACATCTATATGCATTTAAGTGTTGTATATTATGCGAAATCATTATGTACTACTTTGTACAATATTATTATACAAGCTGATAGAGGATGTAATTTCATACATTAAGGACTTTTTGTGTTGTTCTTTGATTAGTAACAATACTAGTACTAAAATATAGGTGGGGCAGATGGTAGCCTAGTGGTTAGGGTGTTCACTCTGCGATCAGGAAGTTGTGGGTTTGATTCCCAAGACTGCTAAGCACCCCTGAGCAAGGCACCGTCCCCACACACTGCTCCCCGGGTGCTGTGTTCCTGGCTGCCCGCTGCTTCACTTGGTGAATGGGTTAAACGCAGAGGAAGAATTTTGTGCTGTTCACACTGTGTGCTGTGGTGTGTTCACGTATCACCGAATGATCACTTTCACCTCTTGTTCCAGTAGTGACAAGACCGACTGCTGTTCCTGTCCCAAACTCATGCATAGATGGGGTTTAGCTATTCCATAAATGGACATTGTTCTGACAAGGAGCATTTCTTCCAGTTTCTCTCCATATACTGTGCATTTTTATAATATACATTTTAAGAATGTGCTATGCCTGTTCTGTAGTATGCAGCACATGTATGTAGTGTGCAGCATACTGTTATCCATACCATATATTTATAGCATGTACTCTGCATTTAAAAGTAGCATGTAGTATGCATCTTTATGCACTGGGTTTCTTGAATGTGTGTCTTGTATTATTATATGTAGTATGCATTCGGAATTTAAATGTGTTATTCATTAATATGTAGTATGTATTCCTTTACAGACCTCTTCAGAACAGGCCATAATAAACGGTATCTTCTCTGGCAAACCCAGGTTCAGAGGCTCCAAATTGAGCAAACTGCAGAACATTAGAAGATGTAGTCTGAAAGATGCTTTTGTATGTAGTACGCACCTATTTGTAGCATGTGTACGTACAGATCTTTGCAAACACAGTGTCTATGTAATCAAATGGACGAATCTGAACTTCTCAACAGAGAGAACAGGAAATGCTAGATCACACCTGAACAAACCATATTTGAAACCTGGTCAGACCCATGTAGCTTTAGATTCACCAGGTTCATTTGTTGTCTGTACAGTGTGATGTTCAGAGTTAAGATAAGATAAACCTTTATTAGTCCTAAAAGTAAGAAATTTGCATTGCTATGGCAGAAAGTGGACAGCAAAACAATAGATTAAAAGCTATGCAGCACAACAAGATGAAATAGAAAGTACACTTTACAACAAATACAAAAATATATATATATATAGACATTTGTATGTGTATATATAACCTATATATGTATGTGTACGTGAGTTTGCTACTGTTACTTTCTACTGCTTCTCCTGTAGCACAGATTACCCATAAACCATACTCACATAGTTCCTTCAATATAACAGAACATCTTTCCAAAAGAAAATTGTACAAAAAGCACCTACTCACTATTAAACACTAAGTGACCTTAGAAACAACAGCAGAATTTCTAAGAATATTCATTTAATAGCAGCAAGTTTTTAGTAACTGAAGACACGGGCTGAACTAGTGTACTATAATCAAATTAAACACAACAAATGACTCAGAAACTAGATGCTAAATGTTAATGACATTCCTTTGCTGGCAAATATGTCTGGATATTGAAAGTAACATAAGTTTACATTAACATTAGTTTGACAAAATGTTATTTGAGCGCATGTAAATGAGTAAATGGAATTAACTGCTGTCCACCTATGGTAAAGCATTCGAGTGTTAAGTGGGGTCCGCTTCAGTGGTTCATGGAGGGTTTTTAACCAGCTCTTAAGATACTCAGTGAAAGTTCATCACTGTCATGCTCTGTTAGGCACTGCTGATCTGTAGTGGTGAGATCTGTCAGTGAGTTGATAAATCATGGAAGAAGGAAATGTGACAAATTTAGTGAAGGGCTGGGGAAAGGGAGGCTGCAGTGTGCATTGAGCTGTTCTCTTCTCATTAGCCTTCCATTAAGGAAGATCAATAACAGCTGCAGCTAATGCAATCAGAGCAACACACACACACACACACACACACACACACACACACACACACAAATATATTACCTCGGAGAGGAAAAAAGAGGGCAATTGCTTTTTGGAATTTTTCCATTTGGCTTTGGGCTCTAGGTGAGGTTAGTTCTCACAGAGTGCGGTTTCTTTTTGTACAGTCCACACTTTTCTTATTGTACGACACACAATAGAGTATATATTACACACACATATATATATACACACACACACACACACACACACACACATATACATACATACACACACACACAGCAGTTCTACAGTTGACTGAGGTCTACAGGATTGTACTGCCAGAGCCAGGACTATTAGCATATTTCCTCAAATTTGGAACTCACCTATGAAGCAGGATCTACACTTACTGAGCTCATCAAATCTCCTGTCTCCTCAGCTTTTAAAAGTGTGCCTCTACACAAACAGTGAAAAGCAACTGTCACATACTTAGTGTGACCACATCCCATTAGTGCTTTTTTATCCAGTCAGTTTTCATAGTATTTTAAATGCTACACTTTCCCATGTTTATCTTATTGATATATTTATTGCCTGCAAAATATTGTTCAACTTGTGAAACTTCCAGGCCTGGCAGAAGGTAACCTGTGGCTAACTAAAGAACTATATTGCCCTCTATTGGACAGCCTACTGTATTTCTTCAAGAAAAGAGAGAGAGAGAGGCCCTTTTCACCGGGTAAGGCTGGCTTAACTGGCCTAAGATTAGTATTAACATTTAAAGACTTTACCTTCTGACTTTGCCCAATTCATCATCTCATAATGAAAACAAAATATACCATGAAAACAATTATCGATTTATAAACAGTAATTTATTCAGTGGTTAACACATAATAAATGAAACATAATACTTCAAAGAAACAAATGGAAAAGTACATATATAAATATTATCAAGACAGAAAGACACATAAATGGAATACATACTTCATAGTGCAAGGGTGGCCAGTCCTATTTATAATATATTTTACTTTTGGCCTAAACATTGATAATAGAAGAAACATGAAATGCATTTGTTATCACTGCAATGAATGCAGTTACAACAACAGAGCAGCAAATAGATAAATAATATTAAGTCTGTGTACTGTTTAAAGTCAAACACTTCAGGTATAAAGTACAGTGCTGGTTAATAATGAAGGACTCAGGGTTTTCGTCATCATGCTGATCGGACGGTGATGGTTCTGAAGCCACGGATAACAGCTGGATTGTTATTCAGCCTCAGGCTGGCATGCAGCATCTTGACTCCTACCATCTTTGGAGTGAAGTTGACTACAGTCTCCATGTTTTGTCCAGGCTGAAGATTAATACTGTGCCAAGAAAGGACAGAATAGGTTACAAATGATGATGGAAAGTTTCTACAGATTTGCTTTATAAAGTGTGATTTCAACCTCATAATCTCAGGATTTTAACTTTGAGTGTGATTTAACCTCATTTTTGACACTTTGGGAGAAATAAAACAGGTTCATTTAATTTTTAGCTGTTAAGACTAAATTAACTGGTCTATATTTGACTCATATGGACAAAAGATCATACAGCATATCTGACAAAGCTTAGAGTGCTGCTTTGCATTTCAACCTGCTTAACTCATTCAGCAAACAGAGAGCGATGCATTCCTTTAAGATGTGATGTCAAACATCAGACAAAGCTTTAAATATCTGACCTCTCTGTCAGCCACCACACCTAGGAAACACATACTTTACTTTATAGTTTATATATAGTGAGAAGAAGGAGTGTGAAACAGTGTAGGTGGTTTTGTCGTCTCTCTGGTACATGACCAATGTGCTTACGCAATTATACTTGACTGGATCAGACTGGTGTAGCTTCTACTGCAGTGAATCTAACTCAGTCGCGCACTTCCGAAGTGCACCTTCTCAAAAGCACACTGTTCTAACACTGTAAGATGGTCAGGCGAATAGCATTTGTTTGAGGTGACCTCACTGTTCCAGTGCTTTTGAAAGCCTGGGCAGTAATCAGAACAGAACAGAATGAGGCTAGATTGAACTGCTTGGAACCAAAAAGATCTCCACATACTTGAAGAGCACTTTGTCCTCCAGCAGGCCCGCACCAGCCACAGTCAACACTCCACTCGCTGGCTCTGAAAACGGATTGGTGAACATCACCATAGCAACCTGGCCCCTCTGGGCAACAACGGAATCCTCATTTGCAATCTGTGGGGAAAAAAAAGAAGGAAGATCTTTGGTACAAGCCCAGGAAGCTTCATGTGTGTTTGTGTTTCAATCCATTGATTAAGCTCTCGCTCTGTTTATTATGCACTTGTGTTTAAGATGCATTATTTTGTAACTACTATTCAACTAATATACATTGTGCACTTAATAGAGTATGTAATTGAAGTGTGGGCCCACATAAGGGATTTCAAATACCACTTAAGGCATACTGTAGATTAAAACAACTGCAGCTGAAAAAAGGTTTTGAAATTAATTATTCTGCCAATATTTCTGTCTCTCGTTCATATACTAGTGGGCTGCCGTACCCGTATGTCGATCATAGGGCTGCTGAGGCTGAACTCTTCAGAAGCCAGAACGCTCTCCTGAGAGGCCACATCCATTACAACCGCAGCCAGGTTCACTAGCTGCCCATTCTCCAGCGCTGCATACCGGCTGTAGGAGATCTGGTGCTCCAGCACCTTACCTGGAGTGCAAGAAAATAATTCTTAGGCTTAACCACCCAAAAAGATGTCCTATTAGTTCTTCGTCTTTTTCTCTTTTTTACACCATTTAAAAACAGTTTTCAGAGTGTGAACATGTCATGCAAAATGGACCAATAGATTCATGGACTAAAATATTGGTACATGAATGTACACTAAAGTTAAGAAGGACATTTCTTCCTGCTTCTATAAATTTATCACTTTGTAGACACCGAGTTTGTTAAGATAGAGAGAATATTTTCTTTGTATTTTGCAATAAATTGACAGCACTATGTTTCATTTTCAAATGTATTCTGCTCAAAGATATCCAATTGTTTTTATGTAAACAAAGAACATCCTCAAAGTTGAGTACATGCACATAAATACTTACTTTCATTGGGAGCAAGCTTAATGGTATTATGGGCTTCCCAGAAGGTATCAGATGGGCTGCGGTTGTAGCTCTTTGCTTGAGCGTTCACATGTTCCCTCACTGTTTTGGGGATCCCCTCCTTGTTAGTGACAGTGACAGAGAATGAGATGCTTCCTCCCACCACAGGCGGTTTAAGGAGATTCAGCGTCACAGAGAGACCTTCGGCTGGTTCTACAGACAAATATAAAGAGGTCTTTTAGAGCGCTTAATGGGATTTATTCACAATGACCCCAAAAATTTAAGCCAATGACAATGGTGCTCAAAAGAAAAGTGACCGCACTTACTGTCGTTCCTGACTGGGTTTGGTGCAGCCACTGAAAGAAAATAATTTGATGCTTATTAATAAATGTGTGCTTCATATATATATATCTAAAAATACATGATTACATTAGATATAAAAGATACACCAGAAAGGTGATAGTGTACAAAATCTGCATACTTTACTTATTCCCCTTTTATGCATGTACTTTTTCACTTTAAAGTAAAAGTACACTGTAAAGTAAAAGTGCACATCCTCTGCACATTTAAATGCAAGTTTTACATAAAATGTGAGCTTTGCAAAAATGTATTATATTATTATTTATATTATTGACTATTATTCATATTATTGACTATTTTTTAGGGTTATTTTCCACCATGTTACATTCAGCATTCACATGCAAACAGATGCACTAAAATCTGCAGACAACTGCTATATTTAAGTTTTTTCACTCTCCTGTTGTATCCCGTTGTCTGTTTCGCTGTATTACGCATTGGCTTGCAACACCCTGTGTGTTTTTCCCTGTGCCATGTGGCTTTTGTTTTGATTCCAAGCTGGGCCCACTCTTGCCCTGCCCCCCTGATTAATGTGTTCACCTGTGTATTTGTCACCTCTTCTTACAGAGGTGTTCCCCATCCTTGCCCTGTACAAGTTCAATTTCTTTGTTCAGACTGTTAGTCCACCTTGACACATTCCCTGTCACTCCCCTGACACTCTCCCAGTTGTTTCCTGCAGCTCTTATCCTGATTATACTTATGCTGATTCTGTTGTGTACCTTGTGTTTGGTTTTTGGTTAATGTCTATCGTGTTTGTTCCCCTTCAACAAAAGTCCTCTCTACTCCTCCCTGACCCTCCTCATATGCATTTATTTATTACAGTGCGTTAGTTCTGACAGACCGTACAGCTGCAGTGAAAAGGAAAGATCTTGTAGGCCTTTACCAACACTTTAATATTTAAAAATATCTGAAATTCCCTCTTCCATGAACTTATACTTTCTCTCCGTTTCTCACCCTTGGTGTACTTGTAAGTGGAGGTGATGTCCTGTGGGCGGTTGGAGCCCACGCTCTTGGTGCAGATGAGAGATCCCACTCTTTCTGTGTCTACTTCATAGCTCAGCACTTGACCCTGACGCACAATGCACACGCACACATCAGCGTTAACTTCGGCATAGACAAAGGGGATGTCAAAGGGCATGTCCATCCGTCGATCCCGAATCGCTTTTACTGGAGCAGGTCCACACCTGAACACTCCTACAAAAGGCACAAAACACAGAAAATTCAGTGAGTTACTGATGCACAAAGAACCATCATTAATGTTCCGAAAGAACCACTCATTAGAAGGTTCTTTCTACAGTATCGCCCCAAGTAATATTTTCTGACACTTTAAATTTATGAGCGCAGGCATTCTGTGAATCATTTTATAAATAAATAAATGCGCAAAATACAACACATAAAAATGGAACAGGACTGACCTGCACTTCTCTCCTGTGGAGTGGGGTCAAGTACCTGCCAGCCATCAAAACCTGCTCCCAGATCTGCCCTCTTCATCCAGGACTCCACCCACACGTGGAAGTTCCTGAAAAGAAGGTACAGACATCTCCATAAACCTCTAACTTTCTCATCAACTAATCAAATCATGTCAAATGTCATATGTCATTATATTATAACAATTATATTGTTGTATTTTATTTAATGATTCAGCATGTTGATTGAAATGTCATAAACTCAATGCCAGAATTGATTCTGGATGTTTTGTATGCTTTCAATGCACTAATATGCATATAAGAACCAACTCTTGATTCTATATGTAATAAATTACCATTGCTGGAAGTGCAATTATTACTGAGAGAATCAACTCACCAGATGCTGTCTTGACCTTGTGGCAGTTTCTCCCCTGTCTCAGTGTAATACTCCTCAATCACCAGGTTGCCATTAGTGTCATGAGCGGAGTCAAAGTTTGTGACCACGCGAGTAGGGATGCCTAGCGCTCTCATCACTACAAAACACACGTAGAATGTTTTCAACACACACTCCCTTTAGAAGCAAATGTGGCATTACTTGTACCACACTGAACAGACATAAGCTCTGTCATACAGTACCTGTGCACATGACGCCAGCAAAGACCCAGCACTGTCCGTATTTGACTGGACTGCAGCGCAACTGAGCCCATCGCTTCAGAATCTCTCCACTGCCGGTCCACTCTGAAGGGTGGACTCCACTGCTATAGTTATCTGACCAGTTACCCAGCAGCACCCCACAGTCGTCGTTACTGTTTATCTGTGCAGAAAATTCACTGTCAGTATAAACACTGACTATGTGTCCAAAAATATGCAGACACCCATTTTATTAGTGAATTCAGCTACTTGAAGGTTTTTTGACAGGCGTTCAAGATGTGCACACACCGCTTGTGTAATTGGCAATAAATTGGGACACTCTGGAACAGCTGCACATGAGCCTAAGGTCACCATACATGATGCCAAGTGTTGGATAGAGGGGTATATAGGCCCCCAGCACTGGGCAGTAGAGTAATGGAACTGCACTCTCAGGAGTGATGGAGCTCCATCTAAGACCTTTGGTATGAACTGGAGTAAAGTTTTTGATCTAATGCTAAACATTTGATTTTAGAGCACAAACTCACTAATGCTTCTGTGGCTGAATGCAATCAAATCCTCTCTGCAAATGTTCCAAAATCTAGTGTAAAGCCTTCCCAGAAAGACAAAGACTGTTACTACAACAAAGGCAAAACAAGCTCCCCGTTATTACCCCTGAAGTCAGAAGGAATTTTAGACCAGTGTCTACAACATTTTTGGACATACAGTGTACATTGTTTAAAAAAGGACTGTTTGGAGCATTGCCACAGAAGAACCATTTTAACACAATGGTCTTTGAAGATCCATCTTTGTAAATGACATACAAGTGTGCAAGAAGTTCAAAGAACCTCTACATAATAAAAAGGTCCTATTTTATTTTTATAGCATCACGCATCCAAGCTTAGAACAATTGAGGAGCCTTTGTTTTTAAGCTTCTAAGACCAGGAAACAAACATAAGAAGTTTCTCACCATTGCCGAGACCACTCTGCTGATGTAGACAGGATCAGCGCGATTAATATAATCACTCCTCCAGTTGCTGTTGTGTTCTGGGCTCACTTGCAGCATCATCATGCAGATGTCTAGGATACCGCTCTCATACTGTAAACATACCAAGACATAATACGTCACTGTCGTGCACCACCTTCCACTTTACACACCCGAACATTCCATACTGGCTTTCACTACACTTTACATAAACAATGTACACACCTATGCGCACCTACAAGACATACATGCTGTTCTCACCTGATCAAAGCCCCAGGGTCTGAAGCTGATGTTTTTGGCTGTGCCCTGATACAGCATACCAAAGTCATTCCTCACATACTCTTCCCTCTGACTCTCATCAGAAATGTAGACAGAGTCAGCTGATATACAAAAAGAAAACAAATATGTTTTTAAAAAAATTAGTCTCTTGCAATAGTCTGACAAAAAGGTGAACAAATGCCATCAATTTCAAGGACAATTCACTTCTTCACTTCTTTGGCCTCATGAAGAATTGCCTTCATTTTAGGATTAAGTAAACTTCAAATGTATTATTATAATTCATGAATTATGGATCTAATTATTAGGTTACATTAAGATTGACATTCACATATTCATTTAGTTACATAGCCATCAACAGTTGTAATATTAACCCTACACTTTAAGGGGTTATGAAAGAACTATTTCATTATGCAATGGAGGAAAAGTGTCCTGTGTCATATACTGTACACTCACTTCTATTACATTGCATATTTGTAACTTGAAGAAGGCTAACTCACCTGGGCACCATGGGTTGCAGAGCAGGGCTAACTGGCCCACCTTGATACTGGATGGTCCAGAGGATGACATCAATAACAGCTGGAGCTGATAGACCCCCACAGAGGCATTTGCAGGACTAGACACTAACAATGAGGCCTTATTGGAGTCCAAAGAGCCCTGCTGAAAATATGCAGTCCACTGGGACTGGAGCAAGTCTTTGGAGAAAGTGATGGGAATTTCAGTATAGAGGCGATCTGCAGAGAAAAAAAAAAGAAGGAAAGAAGGAGAGGATTATGGATGAAAAACTGACAAACATGTGTGCAGAGGTTAAATACGTGCACATATTAAGTACACCTCAGCCCTGCTCTTGCAAAACTATCACCCTGCAGACCAAATTTAATCAAACAGCAAACACTTGTCTTCTGCATCTTTGGATTTTTCACAAGAGCTAAAAGGAAAATGTAGGCTATACGTAATAATAAACGCTTACACCTCATCAATTAGCAGTGGACAGTCAACACACGCTTGCCTTAAACCACACTGACTTCCCTGGCAATTTCCAATAGACTTTGAGATGGCTGCTACTACTTTTACATCCTTTGAATAGGTCAGTATGAAAAAACTTATGAACCCATGAATATAGCTGATGCAAATATGTGGGCTATATTATCCTCTGAGCTCCAATGTAAAAATAAAATAAACAATCTTCCAATTTGAATGTTCTGCCTGACTGGCTACATTTGGAGCGAGGTGACAATAGTGTAAACTGAAGTATTTCTTCATTCAGTAGCATCTGAAAACGATCTCTGCATATCTCCAGAAACTGACTTTAGTTAAGCCTTACATTAAACAGTGCTTTGAATTTGCTTGATTTACACCAACTACTTGTGAATTAAATATATTACATCAGCACAATTATTGCCAAAGGGGAGGAAATGATTGATTCAGTGTGGCAGTTTTCAATGTAGCAGAGGGGTGGTTAATTAGATATGGATAAATAAGCAAAACTAAAAACTACCAAACCAATCAGCCCTACTAGCATGCATTCAGATAAAGAAACACCATACCTAGCTCCACTCTGAGCATGAGGCGATCTCTGTTTGGTCTGAGAGGTCTACTGAATAAAACGTTGAGTCTAAAGGGCTGTCCTCTCCTTACTACCAGAGAAGCAGAGTTCAGCCCTTCTGTTTTGTGCTCCTTCTGGTTCTGTGCCTGCTCCAGGCTAACATTCAGAACCCTCAACGCTGCAGAGTGAGTGAGAGTGAGAGTGAGAGTGAGAGTGAGAGTGAGAGTGAGAGTGAGAGTGAGAGAGAGTGAGAGTGAGAGAGAGAGAGAAAGAGGGAGAGAAACACGTGTGATCATACAGTACAATACAAGTAAAGCAGGTAACCTCTGAAAGCAGTTACAACCAGACACAAGCTTGCATTGGAAAACATTTTCATTAAAAATCCACAGAAGTTTCTGCAATATGTACATGTACAGGACAGAAACTTACCGTCCATTCTTCAGTGTCGTCTTTGTGGTTGACTGCTGTGTGACTTAACCCAACACATCTCATCACCTTTATATACACCTCACTGCCACACCTTTAAGGGAGAAAGTTCAATAGAAATTATTAGCTGACTTAACCGGTTTCACAGTCAGCACGTAAGCAGACATATAGTCATGTACCTCTACAATGGTTCTGGGTACAAAAAGATGAAGTCAGTCACACATTGCGTGTGCCCCCCCTGTGGGTGTTTTATGGGCGTATAGCAGTATCCCAGGGTGACTAAGGCACTGCACCCAAAAATAGAGGAGTAGGAAAGGAGGCTCCAGTCGGAAAGGAGACTCCATACATACACAAAACACACACACACACACTTATTTTATTATATAATATATTAGCGATATTAAGCCTGTAACTGTAGTGCAAAACTAAAAAAGCCAACTTCTTTGGCCTAAGGGGAAACTAAATACATATTCGGTTAAACATTTCATGAAATCTTCACTTGAGTTGCTGATTTATTTGCAATAGTGCAAAGTTTATCATCTGGTCTGGTCTCAAGCCTCCATTATCAATAAATAAAACACGTTTAGTCTTTTCCCTGCTCCCAACACACCCGATTCAACTCATCAGCTGGTGCACGGTTGCAGGATAATCCACAAAGCTAAGACTGGTGTAATGCTGAGGCCCTTATGCAGCAGACTGGGCTTTGAGGGCAAACACACTACACTACACCTGTTCTTGGACAAAAGTTAATATTACATTCACTTACTGTAACATGATTAAAACAATGTTAATCTGTATTAGGCTTAATAAATATACTAAATGTTTAGCCCTATTCATCTGTATGTATTTATCTGAATATTTACCTGTTACATTTGTGTGCACAGATGCATGTATATTTGTATTTCATTCACTAAATGTAATCAATATCAGATTAAGTCAGTGCAATTATCAGATTATTGGATGTCAGCTTTTTATTCCATGCAGGCACTCTTAGTTTCACTTACACCATCTGCCCTGACATCATCAAGAATCAGTAATTACAGTTTTGCCACCAATCACTTTTTCCAGAGCGTAAAGGCAGAGTGTGAATCCACATGCCCAGAACATGAACAGACACATTCAGATCAGAAAAAAGTGACACAAAGGCAAAATCCCTCAGCAAACACAGAGGCGAGGTAACTGGGCGTTTTTTTAAGGAATGTTTCACCGGCATGGGCTTTGACAGTGACTGACACTTTAGTTTACGCACCGCCCGGTTTCCAGAAAATAATCAGTTGTGTAATTAAGTCTGAAATGCTTTATCAAGAAACGCTCAAGGGCTAAAGAAAGAAAGAAAAAAAAAAAGATTTTAATTAAAATAGCCTTTACAAAAAATATCTATTCTAATACTATTGTATGCAGGCAATTGGACACCCCTGATCAAATTACATGTTTTGTTAATTAATTTGTTAAGACAAACTAAGTAAATAGTAAAACAGGCCTTTTGTGGACAGGCATTTGTACACATTTTAATTGCACAATTGCCATTTACTTGCTGGATTTAAAATTCAGAAAATGTATAAGGTATGTGAAAAGGTTTGGGTATTCTTTCAGTTGATCCAGAAGGGTTAGATCTGGCTCGTTAGGTCTTAATCCAAGTCAGGTCTAGACAATTGCAGAGTGTAAGAAATGATGTGACCTTTCACACCTCTCAACCAATCATGTTAATAAGAATTTGTATCTCACTAAGAATCTTACAGAGCACTAGAGAACTATAAAAGATCACATTTCTTCCCAAGTGAAATTTTCCACTGTCTCAAATGCGCCATAACAATTCCAAGTGATGAAACACCAGCAGCACGACTGCAAGAAAGTTACTGTAAAACGAACAGTATTGTTTGAAAACAAAATATATCTGTAATTTTGTGCTGTTTGAAAAATATGAGTGGATGTGCTTTTCTGTCTTTTCCTCATTTTTTTTTAGTTCTATTGTTAGTTCTACAATTGGTCGGGAGATGCTGAATGAACAATAAAGAGTGAGTATAGTTTCTGCCCTTTCACACCGTTAGAGTTGCTTTTGTTCTCACTGTGAGGCAGCACTGTCCAGTCGTAGGTCCTTCACTCTCGTTACTAACCCCATGTGCAATTCTAGACTGCTGGGGTTTTTTTTTTTTTACAGTGGAATTGTTATGGTGCATTTGAGATATTGAAAATCAACTTTTGATCTTTTATAGTTTTCTAGTGCTCTGTAAGAGTCGGTGTTCTTTACTTTCAGATTCTTAGTAACCTGGTAGGATGAGGCCATGTCTGTCAGGTGTAGGAACAACACCCTGAGAAGTGTGAAGTGTCACGTAATTTCTTACACTCTGGAATTATCTAGACTTGACTTGGATTAAGACCTAATGAGTCAAATACGCTCTGAGACCTTACAAATATAACAATACTGGATCAGCTGAAAGAGTGCCCAAACCTTTTCACATACCTTATATCTATTTTCTGGATTTTCAATCCAGCAAGTAAATGGTAATTGTGCATTAGAATTTGTACAAATGTAAAAAAGTATGCAGACTTCCATGAGGATTACCCATTTGCCTAGTTTGTCTTAGAACATTTTTAAAAAGACATGTAATTTGATCTGGGGCGTCCAAATGTACAGTATAACTTGCAGTATAATTTCTGAAGGAGATGAGAAGAAATGGAAGTAGAGAACTGTTAGTCAAGATAAGATCCAGAAAACTGGACAGGCTTACAAAACAAAATTCACACATAACATCCAAGGATCTACAGGAAGATTTAGGCTGGAACAGGACAGCTGATGTTATGCAATACTTAGACAAACACTCTGATCACGTGCTGTGGTCTGATGAAACAGAACTGAACTCCTTGGCTCCAGTCACCAAAAGATATGTTTGGACAAACAGCATGAAAATCAACCCAGATAAATGAACATCTTGTCAATTGTTAAACATGAGATTTATCCATTATGCTTTTGGGTTGTGTGGTAGCGTTTGGCAGAGGAATGTTTATGAACACAAAGGGGGTTTGAAAAGTCAAATCCCAGAAACTAATGCTTCAGTGAAGAAACTGGATAACAAGAGAGGCCGGATATTACAAGAAGACAATGATCCAAAACCTACATCAAAATCACCCATGAAATACATAAAGAAACAAAATGATTGAAATTTTATAATTTTCAAATTTGTATATAAAGCATAGATTTCAATGATGTTACAGACTTCGGTAAATGCTGCATTAGCGGCCTTGCCCAAGAATCTTATTGGTGTAGTGTTTATGCCCAGGTGGAGAAACTGAACCCTAGTCATCTGTGTTGAAGACAGCGTCACCTACCATGTCACACCAACCATTTGTTCAGTGCAGAAGGGGTGTTAACATCTTCACATTTGGCAAATTCACAAAATATGTCATTTGACTAGGGGTGGCCAAACATTCACATGTAACTAAAAGAATGTTTTTGCCAGTAGTATTCTAGTTTATATCATGCATTTTGCAACATTTCTGAATTTACTGTATGATTTTTGAGGAAGTCTTGTAGCAGTCATGGTTTTGTTATTTTTGTGTTTGTGCAAATACGTTACATGAACAAATCTGGAAACCTTTGCATTGGTGTGACAAACAAAGTGGGACCAAACCAATACACACACACA
Organism: Alestes dentex; assembly: GCA_037576975.1. NCBI lineage: Eukaryota > Metazoa > Chordata > Actinopteri > Characiformes > Alestidae > Alestes > Alestes dentex. The sequence continues at coordinate 10,402,168 of JBBIGA010000002.1, forward strand.
CACACACACACACACACACACACACACACACACACACACACACACACACACACACACACAC
>JBBIGA010000002.1:10402328-10415563 GCA_037576975.1 Alestes dentex
ACACACACACATACACCTACATTGCTTTAATTGTGCACATTTCAAGTTTAAAGTATAAAAAGGCACACACATATGTGTATGTATGTGCCTTTGTATAACTCAAACTCAAAATGTAAGCATTTTCCCTGCTGTGAGCACACAATTGTATTGATTCCTTGCTGTGGATTTGCATCCTAATTTTTTGAAGAACTGAACTTCACACAGCTTCCCAACTGGTCACCCTGCCCTGCATGTTTGTCTTTTTCTGCTCTAACACCCACTTTGGTTCAGTAGGGACTGTTAACGAGCTGATTAGTTGGATCAGGTGTGTTAGGATGTGAAGGGAGGGAGTTACTTATTGTTTTTCCCAGCCCTGATCCTGGAGGCCAACTGCCCTGCACATAAGTGTTTTCATTGCTCACAACACACCTGATCCAGGCTCCATAATGACCCTTTACTGCGTGTCAAAGCAGGTGAAGCACTAAAATGTGGGAGGCAGTGGGCCTCCAGGTCCAGGTTGGGAACCCCTGACTCAAATTGCCCTTTTTCTGGTAAAATTACAAAAACTGGATGTCAGCTTTCAGTGTTAGTAAAATTGTTCTTTACAGGACAGAGTAAGTCAATAAAAGGAGAGTTGCTAATAGATTTAGAAAGTGAATGGCAGGGTCTACCCTTTGTAGGCCTAATCTCGCTAAACTCCCTCACCTTAGCACTTCAGGTTTTTTATTCAAAAGCCTGGCTGCTCCACCCACTTTTAAAACAGATGTTCCAGAAAAAAAGGCCACAAAGATGAAAATTAAACAACTGGAGGCTAATTATCGTTTCGTACACGCGCTGCTTTCTGAGGTATGTGGGGTTTTTTTATTTTGTTTTTTTTTTGCTCTCAGCATGATACGCCATGCTCTTCATCTCTCCCCTGAATCCTCCTCGCGCCTCTCCAGGTCTATTTATTAGGCGGCCGGCCGTGAGTGACGTGAGCGCTGTACAATAGGAAGGCGAGTTGGGAAGACATTTATTGCAGGGAGCCAATGAGCTCCCCCGAAGGGCGGGTCTCGTCAAAAGCAGCCTTGGTTGAATGGTGGTACAAAAGCCCAGTGAAGCAGGGACAGGGCTGATGCACAATCGATACTGTTCATCTCCTGCAGGAACACACCAGAGCTGCACACGGAGAACAGCAGCAGGACGAGAAGACGGGGGAGAATTCGTAGTTTCGGTGCGTTTTCGAGGTGGGCGAGATGTGTCCGGCGCGGGGGGCTTCTCCCACAGACGGGCAGCGGTGAGTTCCGGAGGGGTCCGGGGTTTCAGCTGCTACTTCTGGACAGCCGGGGGTGATTCTCCTGCTGGTTCTGGACAGACGGAGGTATTTCTCTTGCTGGTTCTGATTCTGAGCAGACAGAGGTGTTTCTGGTTCCGAGCAGGTCGTGATGGCTCCTGGGCTGGGAGGAGAGCAGCGTGTTGGCAGCAGGTGAAGGCTCTGTTGGAGCAGTGGACGGACGGACGGATGGATGATCTTGGGCCACACCATGGAGCCGCTCTCGGCGTGTTCTGACCGGCTCGGCTCGCTCCGGGCGCTCCACAGGTCTCGGGGAGGAATCTGGGAGACATGACGGAACAACCAGGCACCTCTCTCTCCTCTCCGTTTCTTTCTGGAGTGTGATAACAACAACAACAAAAAAAAAAACAGCCTCTGTCCGAGAAGCAAAAATGAGGATCACGCGGACCATATTCCCAGTGCGGTCGAGGCTGCTTTTCCCATGATGCTGTGATCGCCCAGGCGAGGGTCCCCGGTGGTCGTGCTCAATAGAGCGCATATTTAATTACTCCAAACGCTCTCCAGAGCACTTCTTAACCACGAGCCGAATTTGTCCAACGGTGGGCTTATCAGAATGATGCACAGACTCGTTTTTATTCTGGGTGTCTCACTGCAGGGATGAGTGCGTGTGTCTCCGGTCTCTATAATAATATGCGTTTGCTAGTGCGCATCCTTGAAACGCTGAGTGTGGAAACGCACGTTTTCCCCTGAACCTTCAGAGTGGTCTGCAGCAGTGGTCTCCATCCTCGTCATGTCCAGGGCGAACAGCGTGAGCCCCCCCGGGCTCGGCCTGAGGGGAGGGACCGAGCACAGGTCAGCGTGGGGCGAGCGGGAGCCCGTGGCCAACGGCTGCCCCGGCAGGCTGGCGCGCTCCAGCAGCCGGTGGAGGGACGTGGAGGGCCGAGGGTCCACCGGCACCACCACTGCGACCAAGACGAGGCTGAGCGTGAGGTCCAAATCCGCGTGGCAGGAGCGTGGCGACGAGGGCGGGGTGCGCGCCAAGTCCGTGGAGCTGGGCCTGGACGAGCGCAGGGCCAGAACCAAGGAGGAGGAGATGATGCAGCAGCAGCAGCAGGAGGAGGAGGACCACCACCGCGGGGAGGAGCAGCAGCAGCAGTTCGCGCCCGACGCTCGCGTCTTCTCGGCGGCCGCGTGCTGCAGCGGCGTCATGCGCGTCTTCAGCTCCAAGAAGTTCCGCTCGGAGAAGCTGGAGCGCCTCTACCAGCGCTACTTCTTCCGCCTGAACCAGAGCAGCCTGACCATGCTGATGGCCGTGCTGGCGCTCGTGTGTGCCGTCATGCTGTGCTTCCACTGCGCGGGGGGCGCGCACCAGACCGCCTACGTGGTCATCTTCTCGCTTGGCATAGCGCTCGCGCTCGTGCTCGCGCTCATGCTCGCGTGCAACCGCAGCGCCTTCCACCAGGACCACATGTGGATCGTGTGCTACGCCGTGATCGCCGTGCTGCTCGTGCTGCAGGCCGTGGGCGTGCGCTACGTCGCGCCGCGCAGCGCCTCGGACGGCGTGTGGTGGACCGTCTTCTTCATCCACGTCGTGTACACGCTGCTGCCCGTGCGCATGCGCGCCGCCGTCGCCACCGGCGTGGCGCTGGCCGCCATCCACGTGGGGGGCTCGTGGAAGCTCAACGAGGGGGACGAGCTGCTGTGGAAACAGGTGGGTGCTTGTGTGGGTGCGTAAAGGGCACTAGGGTCTGTGCGAGTGGGTGTTCTTCGGAGTCACCGGGGAATAGGGAGGACATGGTAAATGAACAGGAAAGCGTTCATGTGCAGTTTAGAATAGTAAAAGTAGGAATGTAATGAAATTGTGTCTGTCATTAAGATGTACATGTCCAGCTGATGTCTCAGACTGTTTGAATCTTCCCTTTAACTCCTTGCAAAAATGAACAAGTAGTAGAGAGCATTCATTCAGTAACTCGGTAATATGGAATAAAGCTGGGTAATGTGAAGACGTGAAGACTAGGGCCCATGGGCTTTTTCTTTACATTTCATACTCTAACATAGGCTTAGCTTTTGTTCTAACAAAGCAGCCCCTTGATATTTGAACATGTTGCACAAAGTTCAGTGAGTGGTTGCTGGTGAAAACATGCATTAGAACACTGTTATTGATATGCATTCCCATGTGGGGTGAGGGTCATGGTGCTCAGTGAGACGGACAGAGGTGGATGGTAATGCCATAATGTCATGAGGTAAATGTGCTTGAGCGGGAATGTGAGGGATTTATCATTTTCTAAATATTACACTCAAAAACTTGTGTATCTGTGATGAAGTGAATGTGCTACATTCTGTAATTCATTTTATTTTAGATAAGTGGGGGCAGAAAGAAGGAAATTAACACCCGACGAAGTTCCTTCTGCTGATAGATGCTGGATGGGAGTTGAGTTGACCTGGTACTTTCTATAGATAGGCACTAACTTTATAGATTCTGCTTGCTCCCTATTTCGGTGAAGTATCAATACTTTTACCTGAATGTGTTTCTAGGCTTCAGTGTTCCTAGAGGAAGGCGTTGATGGTTTTGCTGGTTGCTACAGTAACCAGCACTAGTCCCACGCACCCATTTTGCATTGGCCAGTGCATTCCAGAACTTGTCAGTCAGACGCGAAACCTCTGCATGGACGCCATTCAGTTGCCTTGAGTGATGGAGAGTGAGGGCTGTGGTTAATGATTAAGCAGAATGAGGGAAATATGTTGATGTGACTAGCCAAGTGGCACAGATGGATGTCTGTCACCCGTCTGCCAAGATGTTACAGTGTGTGAGGAGAGGCGCTTTTCCTAAACTTTTGGACCCCTCGAATGGCCGTGCTGTATTGGCGGAATTCTGTAGCTGTACATCAGGGCCACTTTCATGTGCCAGATGCAGTAGGTTGCAGCCAAGCAGGCCGTCTTTATAAGGTCTCTGAGACTGAGCTCGGTTTAGTGAATCAAGTCATGTGATTTGGCCCACTTTGCTTAGGATGACTTGGTCTGGATTGTTTTCGTTACTAACACGGTTTTCCCAGAAAACCATGCTAAACTGCTGTGGTTTGATGACATGACTGGAAGGCCATTTGGAAAATAAAATCAAGGATGACTAAGGGCGGCATGATCTTTTAGGTGTTTTGTTCCTGGTAAAGCCAGTTAAGCTGCCAATTTAAGTTAAACCACACCTTCTAAGCCTTGCATGGTTTATTATTACTTTTAATGTGATTACATGTTCGCTGTTCTTTACTTTCAGTCAGTCTTCACCACACTTCTTCTATTCTTATTGTTTTCACAATGAATGCAGTGGAAGAAACTGCATGGGGCTGCAATTAGAGGATGACTGAGGCTGTGCATGCAGAAAAAGTGAAAATTTCAGAAGTTTGGATCCTTGATACTACAGTGTCTCTTTCGTGAAGTAGCATCTTGAGTGTGTGAAATGTTTTGCATGAATTTCGGATTTTGGACCCCAGCACATTTGCCCCCTCAGTTTAGCTGTATCTTCAAGCACTGGGAGTGAAGGCTTGCATGTGCTTCCTCTCAGTTAACAGGCACCCCAACTTTTCGGATCAGCACTAAGGCAATGTCACAGAACACTGTAACACGCTTGGAGGAGAACACTAAATACCAGTTCTCTTACATCAGCTTACATATGTTAGTGCTGAGTGAGTTATTGGAGGCGCGTCCCTATCCACTCAGAGAGCGCGAGGCCAATTTTGCTCGTGGCCATGGATGGCTGCCTCACCACCAGGGATCAAACTCATGATCTACTGATTATGGGGCCAACGCTTAGACTGTTGCAGCAATCGGGAGCGAGCCCAGCACATTTAAAACTGCATCAGGAAAGGTTCTTTCACAATAAAAGAATACCGAAGATGCCAAGATGGGATCCTTTGTTATATTTGCAAAAAATATGAAAGAAATGTCTTACACCATCTCTTGCAACAAAATGTAATTGTATTTCCCCTGATTACACAGTCCCAGTGACTGGGGTGTGTGGGAACAAGCTGCTGTGTTTGTTGCTCTTTCTGCACAATGCTGTTGTCTTTAGTATATCAGATCTCTGTGTTTACTTGACTCCCAGTTGGGCTCTCCAGTAGGGCTGGGTTTATGAGGTCCTGGGACAAGGCTTGTATTAGGAGTGCTCTCATAATTAAACGGAGATGACTAACATTCGGTGGGCTGTGCCGATCGATCCCCCACTGTCTGAAATGGAAATTTTAGAAGAGAAAAGACATCCGGTGTCACCTTGCTGTATTTTGAACCTAAATAAAGCCAAAGAGTTTTCTGCCAAAGTTGTATTTGTTCAATGCAGGTATGCAAAAGTTTCGATGCTTGCTTGTTGTTGAACACACAGCCTCTACTACTGTTCTATGCACAAACGTCAGGACAGCATTTTACACTGATTTTTTTTTTTCCATAGTGTTAAAACTCAGCAAATATATTAGAACCTGTGCAATAAAATATGCTGACATGTTCACTTACAAAATCAACAGAACAGGTAATTTGATGGTTGGGAATCTTTCACATACAACTGTACATGTCCACATGAAGTAAGAAAAACTAATTGGGATCTTCTAGACGTTAGTCTCATGAAGCAGTATTTTATTATTATTTTTTTTTTTTTAGCTTAGTCAGCTAACTTTTTAGTTTTAATCCAGTCTAGCCCTTAATGTCCTGTTTCAAGACAGCTGATCTCTTATTACCTGGCTGCATCACCCTACAAACTTCTGTTTCATGCCCAACTTCTTCTGTAGTGTGTTAAGTTCAAGATTTTGTACCATGACAGCTTTTTGACCAATCAGGCCCACCTTCTGATGGGCAAAGGTGAACCCCTTCAAATGACTGATTTTCAGCAAAAGAAACAGATCAAGTAGAAAGCTGACAATAAACCCAGACACTGTAGCAGAGGCAGCAGCATTGCTTTGTCCTGTTGCAAATGCTGTACATTCCAAATATTTCAATAAAATTATTTGTTTCTTTGAAAAATAAACCACTTAACTCATATTCTTGTCACACAAATAGTTGCTCATCATAAATATCATGATTCCTTGTGAAGCTGAAAGTTAGTCTGACGCTCTTTCTAAGTTGGACTTGTTTTGTGAGCCAGACTCTTGTGCTTCTTGCACCCACCTGGACCAGATTTGTACTAATAAGTCCTTTCCTCTTTCCCCCTGTGACGAGTCACCCATCAAAGAGAAATCAGGGAAAGCTAAATCGTTGGAGGAAGGGAAACAGTAAGGCAGTAGTGCTCCTCGCAGACTTCTCTTAGGAAAGGCCATCTTTCCCTCTGAATTTATGAATGTGGAGTCTCCTGTGATTTTCTCTCCATCCCCTCGTGTGCTTCATTAAAGGAGGAGGGGGGCCAAGGGAGCCACTTATCAGAGGTGATGCAGATTCCTCCCCCAGAGGAGACCGGAGGGGGTGGGCAGAGCCTTGCTTTGGCACACCTCCAGCTGCAGGGAGCTTTGGAGGGAGCTTTCTCATTCACTGTAATTGAATTGCCCTGCACTATAATGTACAGACCCGCTGGAATTCAAAACAGATGTCTTATTTTGAAAGACTTGCTATTAATTTGCCTTTGAGTTTCAACCCCCATGAAGGCGCTGACTCTCCTCCAAGCTAGGCTAAGTACGTGCTCCATGGAGCAGCTTGCTAAAGAAAACATCATCCTGGGAGTCCTGGAAGTCAAAGAGCAGACTGCTGGTCTCGGTGCCCTTTTGACACTCCCTTTCAACTCTGAATCGTGTTTATGATGGGGATTACTAAGTCTGGATTGTTTGGTTTTGGAGTCAGATCCAAGAACCTGCTCCAAATCACTTCTGGGTGCCCACTGAACTGTAGCTGCTGATTTTTTTTATTTTTATTTATTTATTTTTTCCCCCCCCCAAGGTTCTACCTCTCAGGAACCCACTTCTACCTTGTCCCACCTGAACACAGACCTGAACTAGTCCTTCTTGTATCTTAGCAACCAAGGTCCTTTAGTCCTTTTTTTTTTTTTTTTTTTTTTCACAACACTCTCCAGGAGCACTTAGAGCTTCCTTGTAAGAAGACCCCCGTCTACATCTTTTAACCCTCTAGTGAGTGTGCAGTCGCTTCGTTAGAGATTCAAATTGAGATAATGAAGACACAACTACCTCTGGATCTGTCTGAGATCATTTTCCCTTCTCCCTGTGCCAATTATCCCACACTCTCATTGTCCTTTCATTTAATAATGAATGTGTGTGGGTGTGCTCTGACCTCCTACATAAGTATCGTCGTCTGTGGTTCGTCACGGAATCGGAATGGGTTGGGACCGTGGATCAGAACGTGAGGCACCACCATCTAAAGCCTCTGATAAATATGGTGCACAGAGGGCACGAGTGCAGCAGGTTCATCATCTCCAACCCCCACATCTGTCCCTCTCGATCCACCCACTCATGCTCCACACTGAACAGAGTGGAATATCAAGAGCAAACCTTTCAGCAGGACCTCTAACGGCCTCCCCGGTGATGCTGTCCTGTCCGTTTATCTGGAAGTTACGCTCGTGAAGCCACTTAGCTTCATTATGTCTTGGTCTTCTTGTTTTCTGCCTTTTTTTCAGTTATACAGTCTTCACTGGCTCATTCAGTTTTCTGTTATGATAGAACGTCTCTTGGTCTCTTCATGTTCCGCCTTCAGTGAAGTCTGATGAATGGCTTTGTATGAATTTATATCAATATTGACACAGATACATCTTGTCAATATTTGGCCATGAGCTTCTCCTTGCCTCTGTTTGAAGTCCAGGCTCTTAACGTGATAAGAGCTTAATATGTTTGCATGTCATGTTTGCAGGTGATAATTGCTGTAGAAACTCAGGAATGCATCCTTGAAAACAAAGCCTTGGTGTGACATTTACACTAGGAATGATCCTTTGCTTTCTCTTCACTTATTGCTTATGTTTACATTTTCACTAGGGAATACAGATACAGAAGTTCTGGGTCAATAGCTGGACCTGCTTATTAACACCTTGTTGTAGCCAAGAATGACAGCAATAATTTTTGGCATCTTCATGCTCTCATCTATAAATGAGGTACAGTAAGTGTAGGACTGTGTAAAACGCATGACCGCTAAATCAAACATTACAAACACTGTAATGTCTTTCCATTGTTTTATGTAAATTACATTTAGTGCTATCAATATGAACTCATTAGGAACATGTATTACAAATTATTTTTTGACACAGCTAATCTTTTTTTTTTTTTTTTTTTTTTTTTTTTTTTTTATGCTGATAATGTGGCTTCCTGGTTTGACTATCTGAACCATTGGCAGTAGTTCAGGATGAGCTGTTTTGTTTATGATTTCTCTTGGGAAAATGTAAAAATAATTACAGTTACTGGTAGTAATTTCAGCTACTGGTGCAGTTATTTTATTACTGAAGCACAGTGAGTCTTAAGTAAGCAAAACAAGCTGCTGATTCTGGCTATACCAGTTAATATTAGTAGCATTAGTGCCGAAGGACACATTCAGCGGACTGCAGAGGACAGTGCAACTAAGGATCAATCAACAAGCAGCCGACTAACAAAAGCAACCGTGAAGTGGAAAGCTACAGTTCCCCACAAACAAGATGTATCAGAATTATGAGCGCAAGAGGTGTACGATCACAGAGCAGATGAAACATTAACTGCGCAAAATAATGTGATCATTTCATACATTTGATAGCCCTGGTTACACAATAGATAGACACTTATCCAAAGGCGCTTTTCTTATCCAAAGTTGTAGCATATTAAGAGTCTAATGTAAGGATACATAAAGTCTACCAGTGGTGTTTCTTGTTGAATGGGGATTTGGACTTTCGGAAGAATTAGACATGCCCCACTTTACTGATGACATGCATGCGTGAGTATACTAGAGTGCACAGTTATCAGTTTGGACTGATATTACACCCATTTCAACCTTGCCTGATCAATGTTAAGTCCTTTTTCTGACATGGACAAATGTGAGTAGTTCATGGGGGTCCCTAAGCAGAAATGAATGGTGAGCTGCAAACTGTTTAGAGATTGCTAATGAACTTGTGGCTATTTGCATAATCTCTTATCATTTCAGTATAACGTTTGGCCAGTTGACTGGGAATGTTTCTTCAGGTTAGAGAAAGTTGTGCTCCAAACACTGGTTCCAGCATGGTTTCTGTGCAGTTGCTATTTTCGACAGCGTCTGTTTGGTCCCCCACATGTGATGGTGAATTGTTTACTTGTAAGCCCAGCAGGAGATGCTCACGGATGTAGTTATTGCTCCGTAATGTTAGCTGCTGTCTAGTCACTTGGAACTGGACTCATTTCCTATCTGTCTATTAAACCCTACCAGCATAGTCAAATTCTGGTCTTGCAGAATTGCTTTTTGACATTTATAATTTGATGTCTGTATTAATGTGGTTCAGGCTTTTTGCATCATTCCACTTTTTGCAACTTTGAAATTGAGGCAGAGTGGGCACTCTACGCTTAATTATTCTGACATGCTGATATGTGAGCTATTTTTGAGGTAGCATGTCAACTTTTGTTCATATATCTATAGGGGGTGCCGTAACATGCAAATATCTTCCAGCAGACAGGCTTAGTATTGGCCAGCTTCTATAAATATGAATGTCATTTCGTAATATGGGTTCTGGCGCAACAGCACAGCATTATGTCCTTTAGCCTTAAGCTCCTGAATAATGTGACCTAAAACCAAAAAACTTTTGTTACATGCTATTCCTGGCCTTAAACCAAACAAACATTTCCCAACTAGATTTCAATATTGTTTGCATAATATGTAAATAACCATATGATTTAATTTAGTTGACATTTAGGCTATAAACAATATGTCCTTTGCAATAAAAAAAAGCAAATAATTCTTTCTCAACATTGCTTGCTTCTTCTTTGACCTACTCAATGAAATCTCACATCAATTTGCCACTAGGTGGCGCTGATCATATTAAATACGAATGTTCTGCGATGTTTGATTATGGAAATGATTTAGAATTATTGGCTCAGTTTCTCAGTGGTAAGGTACTTGTCTGTCAAGCAGAAGGTTCCTGGTTCCTACCCCACATCCGAAGAGCAAACGAACAATCTTTTGTAACATTAAAAAGAGAATCACGCAGAGTCTGACTGTGCTTAAGTGGTAGAATGAATTCCACAGATGAGCAAAGTTTTTTGAATTCAAATCCAAACTTTTGAATGTTGGCCCTGTGGTTTGTGTTTTGCTTGGGCCCCTTTGATTGCCGCATGCGGCTATACTTTACTTCTGGGTTTACGTAAAGCTGAACAAGTGTCATTCCTTTTGTCAACTTTTCATGCTTCACACCTCCATAGAGACCTGAAAGACCATCAGAAAGAGATTGGGCTGCCAAAGGAAAAACATGTTCTAGTTAATGACTCCTAATTAGACGCAAGAATAAATAATTGCAGCTTGTATTCAAATGGTGGGCTGTTTTTTCTTTTATCTGAGTGCTTCCTGTGGCTACCGAGGGGTGAATGAAGATCGACCCAGATTCTTGTGCACTCTTAATTGGGTCTTTGTCCTTTTGCCGACCCTGGGACAGGCCCAAGTGACCCAGTGATTCATAGTGAGACCAACCATTTTAATGGTATAATGCTGATTTACACTGTGAGATGAGTTGGCATGTGAAATTACGACACACGAGGACGAAGGCACAATGCCTTTTTGTACCATAAGGCCCTTTGTTGAACGTCCTACAGATCCTTTTGTGTTTACTAGCTTTATTGCCATGTTGTCACGTCCTTCCTGAGACTGCACTTTTGGTATATATTTTTTTTTCTTTGATGTCCAACACATTTACGTAAGCCTCTGCTGTGTAATGTCTTTTTACTGGCTCGTCCAGATTATAGAAATGAGCAGTAATTGGGTGTTCTCTTCATTCCATGTGTGATGTTTCTGTTCCTAGTTGCTCTAAATTTTTTGCCTAATTGCTCTTGCTGATGGTCACGATAAAGTTGCTGAATGCAAACATTCCCCAAAGCCTATCTAAGGGCTTTTCATGACGCACTCGCTATTACGAACAGGGGCGGAAAGATGAGCCAATTGTCTGGCTTTTGGTCAAATATCAACTGTGCTCCCTCACAGCACTAGTAAATGTGTTTTGCACGTTTGGACATCTGCTCTGATTGGAAAGGAGTTTTTATAAACTGAAATTAGATAAGTAATGTCAATGTGTCCATCAGTACAGTGAAATGAAAAATAGCAATTCCCAGGTATGCTACTAATGCCATTTACTAAAGACCTAAAACACAGGACAAATACTGTAAGGTTCCCCAGCCTGAAGGTCCCTAGTATGTTTAGAAACACCCCTGGACATGCTGTAATTATCAGTAATTATCCCAGATTGTCAGATCAGTTTAAAAATGGCCCTTCTGTCAGTTCCAACTTCCAACAATCAGATGTAAAATACAAAGCATATATACTTGACGCATACATTTTATATTTTACTTACACCTCTCCTGATTATGTTTCCATCATCAAGTTTTGAAACACAGGTTTTCACATCTAGTTTGAAAGTGACTCACTGCAGCACTGTGTAGAAAAGAATAATTGGTGCCAGCTCAATATTCTGTGTTTGGATGCATTAAAAACAGACTGACCAATCAGTCGTCCATTGTCATGGTTGCAGTTCAAGCAAATCAGTATGATCATCTTGTTTATGTAAAAGCTTATACAACAGCCAACAGAATTTTAATTATTTAAAATTATTACTATGAGCGAAGTGTCTTGAATTCCTCCACTGACAAATAAAAATTACCATTGGAATCACTCCTTTTACAGCTACACCCGTTATTTGTGACTTCACCAAAACAATGAATTTAACACCTGTCTTTGTAGCTTAGTTTCCATACATGACCTGTATTCACTGGTGAGGGAATGGTGAAAAGGCTTTTATTGAAAAAAGAAGGTGGAAAAATTGCTTTCCATGAAATGATCCCTTTGTAATAGATGCCAGTTGCAATCGTTTTTCCCAACGGCTTTCTTATTTCTTTTTTTTTTTTTGTTTGTTTGTTTTATAGCTGGTCATGCTCATGTTCAAAGTTTTGGATGCTTGTTGTTGTTGTTGTTGTTGTTGTTGTTGTTGTTGTTGTTGTTGTTAGATAACATGACCAGAAGTATGGATGACTGGAAGCATGCCGTGTCCGTTCACACTCTGCTGTGTTTGACCTGCGGTGTGACAGCAATGTTTGTTATCTGTTGTTGTGCTTTCCATGAAAGGAAGCTTGTAACCTAACTATTTGATATTCAAATAGCTTCAAATGAATAGAAAATGTTGCTCTTTAACGGTTGCCTCTGTTGAGATACCCACATCATAAAGGCTATAACATGTTTAATAACAGCTACTGCTGTGAATGTTTTAACTGGAATTGTCATCGTCTTTTAAAGTTTTGCGTAAGTACAGCGTTCCAGCAAACTCAGGGTGTCCATGCAAAGCAGCATCTTCCAAACAGGTGCTTAAAGTTATGCTTGCTGAGGTGTAATAGAACCATGTGAGTCTCATACATGGGTTTTTAGTAGGGTTGCACCGATACCGATACCAGTATCGGGTATCGGGCCGATATTTCGAATCTGAGTACGAGTATTTTAACGTACGTGAACTGCCGATACCATGCACCGATACCACTGAACAATATCTTATTTCACTACATCAACTGATTACTCTGGGCGGATGTGATTCGTTGTCCTACCTGACTTCATTATCTAGGGGGAGACAACGAGCTGGAAACCTGGCGTCAGATATTCTGTCCACAAGCTATGACATTATTTTCTATAGGAGGAGTAAGCAATATCAGCGATTTGGAAATATTTTAAGATACAAGTCGACGACAGGAGTCAAGCGTACTGTAAGATCTGTCCTGCTACGGTGTTGAGGGGTGGAAAGGAAAGTGCATCATTTGACACTAGCAGTTTGATTAAACATCTGAAGACGCAGCACAGTGCTAAGTACACAGAGTTGCTAATGCTAGTGCAGGAC
>JBBIGA010000002.1:10437496-10449242 GCA_037576975.1 Alestes dentex
ACACACACACACACACACACACACACACACACACACACACACACACACACACACACACACACACACACAGACGCACAACCATTGCACTTTATAAATGACCATCCCCCCTGCTGCATCCCGTTTATTTCCCCGACCAGAGTTTGAGTTGGATTTCCTTTAAATCTCACTATGTTTTTGTTTTATTTAGAATAAATACTGGAGATCATTAATTGTGCCCATATGAGGCCACAGTCTGTGAGACCCACTTTAGACTTGTGGGATTTGTGCATGGTACATGTGATGAATGTTGACTTTCTTCGAATAGGAATGCTAAACCCATTGGAGTGCTGTTAGATTGGCTGAAGGGAAAACAGTTTGACAAGGAGCAGGTCGGATTTGACTTCAGAGAGCCATGAAATAGCGGCTTCAGTCCTGCTCGCTCTCCTTTTTGCCGCAACTTATTAAAACAAGGATTATGAAGTCGCCACATGCAAACCCCAGTCATTCTAGGAATTTTCCTTCAAACGTTGGTGCTTCTCTTTAGTCCTCCAGATGGACTATAATGTGAGGATATCTGATTTTCTGGTTTCGTCAATCTACTTTTTACGAAAAATCTACATTTCCTTACTTTTAAAAAAAAAAAACGTTGTTTTAAAAGGTTCCGTTCACTCCCTGGTCTGCACAGCTGGTGTATGGAAATGAATCTGCAAAATCAGTCGGTGTTCAGTGTGTTATTTTTGTGATGCTGCTAAAATGAACACTTATCTAACTTACTGTATATTCTCCTATTCAGCCTACAGCTCTTCAGTAGCCTGTCAATTCACAGTGGAGTTATAAGGAGATTCAGCTCAGGCTGCTTTTTTGATCAAGGCACAGTGAAGAACAGTCAGTGTAAATAGATGGTAATAACATACATATTTGTCAAAGCTGCAGTAACAAAAACAAAGAGTTGTCATAGTAATGTTCATAGTAAATGAATAATGACTATTTTGGTACACACACTCAAACAAATATCAGTTATCTTCAAGAAAGAAAAAAAAAGATAAAAATACAAATAAATCATATACTGCTCTTTTAAGGTGAAACTGCATTTTTTTTAACAAGCAGTCCTTGCTATTCCGGTAATCTTAAAATGAAGCACATTTAGTTAAATTCTCGAGCTGCTGTGAACTGTCCCAATCAGCTAAGTGAAAAATAGGTATGTGCTCTAATCCTCTCTATTTGCTTCAGTAATCATAGACTAATCAAATCAGTCAACTCCACCTGCTCTGGAGAGACACACACACACACACACACACACACACACACACACACACACACACACACACACACACACAAGCATGCAGGCAGACAGAGACCAGCAACAGGCTCAGTATTCTGTCAGACAAAAATGGACATTGGGCTAACACTGCATATTAGAAATATTAGGTAATTCATTATTGTCCTGGCGGATGCTCCGGTTCTTTCAATCGCTTTCAATTTTTTTTCCTTTCAATTGTGAGTTGCCTGGAAAAAAGCGAATTGCTGGAAAAGCGAAGGAAGTTCTGTATTTCCTTTTAAGAGGCATTTGAGAAACTGTTTTCATTTTCACACTCATTTCTCTGCTGGTTTTGGAATAAACTGACTCCACTAACTTCATTCCTCATCATGGTGTTATATTACGTGACCAATATGAAACTCACAGTACCTGAATTGCGCATGTATTCACATGGACACTTTATTTTGTATTAACTGGATGGACTTGTTGGATTTATTTTAGACTACAGCACTCAGCTCCATGGTTTTTTGACAACATTACCTAAGCTTAAGCTTATTCCCCAAGAATGTTTGATGGATTTGTGCTCTCTGGGCTATTACTTGGACTATAATTCACTCTGAGTTCACGTGTAATTTGCAGAATATCCTAACATTTATGATGAATTTGAGGAAAAACTTTCTGGAACATTACGAACAGCGACGGGCATGTGCAGAGCTTGCCAGAGACATACCTAACATGTAGCTTCAATGATGCATTGTGTTATTTTGATCAATTATGTCTCAAGGGCCTCCAGTGAGGCTTTATGTATACAGTTCTTCTATAGACTCACATTACTAACGCATGTGATCTTCGGAATCCTGCAAGACCGAACATTGCATCTACACAATATCTTTAATATTACCTCTTCTTTAGTTAAGACATGCATGACTTTGGTGTATAATTTGTCCATTCAGCCTAAAAAAATGCTTTATGTCATGAACAATTTAAGTTTTTAAACCTCACATAGAGAATGTAAAAACAATATTTAATAAACACCAATTTGAACCTCAACCTCAAAACATTCGATCATCTTCTGCCTTTTCCACTTTTTACATCATCGGTTGTACATAAACATTAACATTTCATAAAACCTGGTGCTATTTATACACTATTCTTGTGGACACATTTTTTTTTTTGATTCATAGACATGTCACGTACATAAAAAAAAAAAATTGTAGGTGAGGGCAAACATGGTCCTAGCTTTTAATTATTGCCCTCATCTGTAGGAATGAACTCTTAATTTATGTTAATATGAAGTGATTTTGTTCATTTTGTAGCATTTCTACTGATCCATTCATCATGAAATTTTCCCACAACATAAAGGTTAGTTACTGTGTTCAAATGAAGTAGAAAAACGATGATAAAAATAGATAAATGTTCATTTTTACTGATGAGGATATGAAGGACCTCATCAGTGATGAGTGGTGTTTGCATTATATATATATAATGTGTGTGTGTGTGTGTGTGTGTGTGTGTCTTTAGTGACGCTTGGTGAACCCAGTTCTGAGAAAGCATCTCTAGCATCTTTATCGGACTCGTTTGGGGTGAGAAATTAATAGCCTCTAAGCCGGGCTGATTTTATGGCTCATTCTCCTCACTGGCCTGTGCTTTGTACTTGGGGCTCAGTTGAGTGGCAGACTGAGAACAGGAAGGAGCAGCTCCTGCTAAGGCTTTCGGTTACAGAAAAGTGAGGGTTGTGGAGCTGTGTTTTGGCCGTTCGGCCTGTGATCTGGCACATGATGTTTGTGTTGCTAGTGGGCCAGGCATTCTGTCTGCCTCTCGCCTGTTTGTCAGCAGACCTCGGCCTGTGCCTGTCCTGCTCTCCCAAAAAAAAAAAAGCCTTCTAGCGAGTCACTCAGGACTCCCCCCCACCCCCCACCCCCCTACAACCTCCACCACCACCAAAGACCTTATGTAAGTGTGCCGCCAGCCAATGTGCCTCTCATCTCCCTAAGTGGAATATTGACGGGTCTGTTCCTAAAGGACAAAATGCTTAATTATTGAGGGCGGTCACATAACTGGTCTGAGCTTCACTGCTTGTTCTTGACTCGAGCCCATACAGAGACATGTGGAGAGAAGCCCATGCAGATGGGTGGAAATTCTGGTGGAAGAACAAGCAGATACGCAACCTTATGCAGGACCAGCTGCTCTGAGGCCTGAATGAACATGAAAACAAACAGGCAGAATGACGTGTGTGTTTTTTTGTTTTGTGTGTGTGTGTGTGTGTGTGTGTGTGTGTGTGCGCGTTTCAAATAAATGACAATATATATAGAAATCATTTCTTTAGACGGACTGTATCTCTCATGATAAAGAACTGTAGTACTGCTACAGCAGATTTTATGCAGAGGTGAAAAATGTTATACAACGCTGCAGTAATGTTATTATACAGCACTCCAAGTCCCTCCAGATATTCTGAGGTGGTGCCACCAGTCTGGCAGCATGAAGTCTATTTAGGCTTCATTTTAAGCATATGAAGCAAGCATTCACACATACCAGCTGCCTTAATGCTGAATGCCATGCTGTTCATCTGACTGAGGCTTTTGCTTGGACTTCTAGCTTGAACAGTATGTCGTTCTGTGAAGGAGTGAAAGACTGCCCTGCCGTCCCAGTCCCAGTTGGATGCCTGTATTGTGTTAGGGTACAAAACACAGCAGAGGGACGCTGCATGATCAGGATGGTGTCGGTAGGAGGTTAAGTGGTTCAAAGATGAAAGCCTTCACAACTGGCAGTGCCTGCTCCGAAGGGTACTGGGGTCACGAGGAACAACCTCTCCACCCCTGCAGCTGCTTTAATACAGGCCGGGCAGTGACCCTTGAAGGACTTACAGGGTCACGTTATGTAAGCAGGAAGAGTAATTCTGTGCGGCATTCCTTCCTGGGGCTTTTTGGCCGGAGAACATGCCGGACCCGTTTCCACGCTGACCTGCTGAAGCATCCCTCAACAGCTTCCTCAGCAACAGCCTATTGGTGACCCTGATTTCACTCTGCTTACTGGAATTTTCCCCAGGAACTCATTTCCTGCCATTTCTTTCTAGTTCATTTTGCTGTCAACACATGGATCAGGTAGTTCTGTTCATTTTATGGCACAGTATCTTCACAAGTGACTGTAAGGACTGATTAATGTGGGTTTTTTTTTGTTTGTTTGTTTTTTTTTGCCATTAATCAGATAATTCAAGGATGCTTGGGATGTTTAAACCCAGTTTGTGTGTTATGTCATCCTGTCAAGATAAAACGATGGTGTTGGACTTTTTTTCATTTTTATTATGTTGCTTTTGTAGAGAGAGATGTAGTTTTGTCCTTTGGCATGTCAGAAACACACATTTCTTTGTGCAAGAATACAAGGTACTTGGCCAGTTTAGTGATTTTGATTTTAGATTATATGCAGCTTATACAATTTTTCACCTTCTGAAGGTGTGTGTCTCAGGCCGAAGCTCCTGAAGTGTTGGAGTGTCGGGGCTCTTTAGACAGCAGGGCTGTCTGCTTACAGCACTTCACGTTGGGCCTGAGCTGCAGGGAGCTGATGACTCACGCTAGCCATTAAGTGAGGCTTAAGGACCTGCTCTGGATGCTTTTAGAGCAGCCCACCCACCTGTCCTCAACATAGGAGGTTTAAGCTGGGCCCTCAGAGAGAACCTTACTGTTGCTTATAATCCACCAACCAAACTGAGGGACTAGGATCTGTATATATATATATATAGCGACAATAATAGTCCTGTATGATTCCATACCAGTGATCTGTGTCTAATACTGCTGGACGAGGGGGAAATTGGTGGTGAGTTCCAGTGATTAAGCTGTGGTGCTCGTGCAAGTGAAATTTTTGTTGTGAGGTATGCATGGGGAAATTAGACAGTACATCATTCTTGTTTTAAATTACGAAACAAGACACTGTTGTGGTTCTGAGTATATTGTGGTTATTAACAAGGCATCAGTAGAATACTGAGAAATTCCATGTGTTCTACAAACTCACAATGTTTTTCTTTTTTTTTTTTTTTCCTGAACAATTTTGCAGATATTTTGCAGTCTTTTTTTTTCTTTTTTTGCATGCACACACACTCTTTAATTTAAAAGTACTGCTATATGAACAAAAGTGCAATAACATTTGGTCTGCAAACACTTTAAACAAATAGGGAGCTTTTTAACAGCAGCGTTCCCTTTACCACAGTTACACAGTTACAGTCAAATATTTACTGTAAACATTTGTATGTAAGTATGTGTCACCTTATGCTGTGAAGTTATCTTCCTCAGCATCTTATGTGGAAATTCTGGTATTTTACATTTTAAATTATAATCGTTGCATAAATTGCCACATTTAGAAAATCATAATAGCCTATGTCAGTGTTTCCCGAGCGTAATCGTGGAGCCCCCCCTGATGTGCACATTTTAGAGTTTTCCATGCTCCCCACACTCCTAATCCAACTTATCGGCTCATTAACAAGCAGAACAGAGCGTACAAGACGGGTGGCCCCCAGCACTGAGATTGGGGAAATACTGGATTATGTTGTCCGCAGTGTTGTCTTAAGGTTAAAGTGGTAAATACCTAGAAAAAAACAAGGAGCTTGTAAACTGCTTCACAGACAGCGTTCACAGTTTAAATTGTGTCTTTTTTTCTTAAAATCATTGCAATGCACTTTTTTTCTTTGGAGTTGAATTTAATGTTCCAGTTCTTTCTGAAATTAGACAATCTTCCTTAAAAGGATACGACATCAGAGTGCATCACAGGTTAAGTAGTCAGGTGAAGGCTGGAGTCTTTTCTTAGAGAGCAGCAGAAGGCACCGCTCCACTGAAAACGGATGTCACATGCCCTGAGTACAGCGGGAGCATTGTGTTGCACTAGAACATCTCATCCAGAGAAGCCTTTAAGCTTTAGTGGAAATCATCTTTCACACTGAGATTCAGAGAGGCCGAACAGAGAGGTCACTTTGGTTGTGCACAGAAGCTTCAATCACTGAGCCCCGCTGTCTTCTGTGTCACCCATCATCGAGCCCTCAGGTTGGTGCGGAGATATTTCTATTAGAGCTGGATGCGTTACAATGGTATCTGCATCTCCTTCCATGCAGAAAGCTCTTTAGCCAAATAATGAATAGGAACTGCTATTATAACCTATGAGGTCACCTGAACCCTTACAGCGCTTTGTCTCACCTGTCTTGCACCCAGGAGTGCTGTACAATGCAGGGCCATATCTGTTACCTTGTTCTCATGGAAGAATGTCAGGCTGCTCGCTCAGATTCTCTTTCGGAGGCTGAACTTTTATTTGTTGGTTTCATTAGATTATGAATGTCTTTTATTACCATAGACAGCCAGTGCGTCGCCCCGGACTGGTCCTCAGTGCCATTGGCATGGTAATGGAGCTGAGTCATTGGATTCACCATTGTGGAATAACTCATAGCTGTTATTGTATCTCTGTAAACGTCGGCCTCGTGAATGGTCAGTCCAAATGGCCTGCGGGCAGTCGTCTTGCAAATCACACAGGTAACCGTGGAGACGGACCAGTGTGTGAGCGTTTGTCGGGGCGGAACTCCGAGTGGAAGATTGAGGCGATAAGCTGAGCTGGACTCATGCGTCTTTTGCTGCTGCATATGTTTGACCTTTTATTTTCTCTCTGTCTCTGCAGTATCCTCTTTGCTGACATCGAGGGATTCACCAGTCTGGCATCCCAGTGCACAGCGCAGGAGCTGGTCATGACCCTGAACGAGCTGTTTGCCCGATTCGACAAACTGGCTGCAGTGAGTATAGGCGGAACCAACAGATTTCAGACCATAGAGGTAGATGTTTTTGGAATGTTCTCGATTTGTCCTTGTGCATTGCTGTGCTCAGGGTTTGAGCTGTGCATAAGGCTCGTTATGGCCATGTTTCACTCACCAAACTACCTGCTATGGAACCCCAGCCACAGTCTCATTAATCCTACTTGGGTACCTGGGTCGCATATGACATCTTGCGGTGTGTGCACAAGCCCCTGGACATCACAGGAATCTCTGCTCTGTTCTACGTTTATTTCAACACACATGACAAGAAAAACCTACATTGTACCTAAAGTCATTGCCCATTCTATCAGGTACAGTTACTGACTGTAGCCCATCTGGTACTAAGCACAATTATCCAACCACCCTTCCCACCAATAGACCACCACGAGTTCACCACCGACAAGGTATCGTTTATTTGGTGAACCTTTCTCAGCACAGATTCTGGTGTGGTCATGGCTTTTTAGTGTGGACGCGTATCAGACTGGGTTTGTGTATAATCAAACACCCAGTAATAGCCTAACTGTTCAGAACTGGTCAGAAATTGACCGCTGATGAAGAATTTAGAGAATTACACATGCAGGAGATGGGCTATAGTCAGGAACACAAGTATTTTTAATGTTGAGAGAATCCCTAAATATTCTGTGTGCTGAACAGTCATCAGAAACCAGTAAGGAAAAAAAAGAATACCGTTTAACTACTAGGGATGCACTGATATAGCTTTTTCTCTTCCAATACTAATAGCGATACCTGATTCTCAAGTATCTGCCGATACAGATACTAACTCTATCGAACCTTGATAGGTGCCTCTAAATCCTGAAATTTATACTATCTCACTTTTTAAATGTTTATTTTTGGCAAAAGCAGCATTCTATGTCACAAACAGGACATACTACACTTGAATGAACAGCATTTCTGTTAGATATGTTATAATAAAACTGTAAATAAAATAAAACCTTTTGGTAAGTTATTGGTTTGGTTTATTCTTTGGCATCCTCTGCTGCTAATACCGGTGCTTTATGTAGGTGTATTGGCACAGATACTGTGTGGGTTCCACAGTAGTTACTGCAGAAGTTAAACTGCAGCATTTAATTACAGCAGTGTTTGAGCAATAATGCATTAACAGCACAACCTCTGGTAGGTCCTCTCGGTTCATTAGCTAGCTGTCCAACAAGACAATATTTATCACTGCTTTGATAAATCTCAGTATGCTTTTATGTACTTTTTATGTACTTTTATGTGAATAAGTCTTGTTTAGTTTGATTTAGTATAGTGTGTCATATGTTTGATAATTATTTGTATTCACAATTTTTGATAGTCTTTTTCAAATGTGGTAAAAGAAATGCATATTGTACCATATCAAAATATATTACGATATAATTTTGCCTTGTCTACTTCTACTAACGTCAAGAGGACAGGGATGGATTGTGTATTAGATGCACAGATTTGTATGTCAACATTACGTTTTTAGCAGACACGTCCATAGAGATTTCAAACGGAAGGTGAGTGTAGTGTGAGGTACAGTAAGTAGCTTCTGGGAAATACATATGATTCAATCTCAGTTATTATTTCTATCTATCATATGATGGATCTTTTAATCCTGCATCAGTCTCCCACTGAGACAGCAGAGGATCGCTATTAATATTGGCACCGCAACAAACACCTAACACGAGTATATATTGCACACTGAGCAAAACTGTGAGACACACATATGCTCGTTCATGCTGATGCTGAACAACATGGCCTATTGTGTGGGTTAAGTTGGGATGGCTTGTGCGTGTGCTGGGGTGACATTCAGGTGGCTGTCATAAGACTCAGTCCCGCTGTGCTGTGTGTCCTGTGCCCAGCCTGGGGCTTTTCTTCTCTCCTCTCTTCTCTCCTCTGTGCCTCTCCTCTCCTTTATACTGCATAATATTACTGAGTGTTTCAACTACTGATGTGTTGAGTTTTTATGATACTTCAGACTGGATTCCAAATAAATATTTCTTCTAGATAAAACTCGTCAGTCCAGGAATGCAACAGACACAAGTTATAAAAAGGTACCTCAGTCCAAATTTGGATTGTGAGGTTATTATAAGAAAATTCATGCCAACTGAACTGTGGCCTTTTTGATCCCATGAGACACAATTGAAGCCTGGGCTCTTTTTTTCCACTGCATAAATATTACTCTTCAAAACAGCAGTCCACACCCTTAAAAGGAGAAAGTATGTGTCTCATGAAGTATGGATTTTATAGGTTTTTTTTGGGGGAAAAAGTGCTTTAATGAGCATTAATGATTCAAGCATAATCCTTGACACTAATGCCTTTTTCCAGTTTGCCACTTATGCGCTTATATGTGTCTGTGTGTAGGAGAATCACTGTCTGAGGATCAAGATCTTGGGTGACTGCTACTACTGTGTATCAGGTCTGCCAGAAGCACGGGCTGATCACGCTCACTGCTGTGTGGAGATGGGTGTGGACATGATCGAGGCCATCTCGTGAGTATCTCAGTTGCTTCTCATGCACACGGACACACTTGTGTGTATGTGTTACAATCTGGCTCCAAGCCGTGTTCTTTATGTTGTTGCCTTCATAAAGAAACCTCATATCTCTGTAACTGCAACTTTGCCAGAGAACAAAAAAGTTTGTTCTCTAAAAATGTATTTTGATGTAATCCTTGGATCATTTTATTTGTCCATTCATCCTGAAATGTTCAAATCATCAAAAGGGAAGCTGATATTTTTTAATTGTGTGGAAAAATCAACTAAAACACAATCAAAGACATGAGCCCTCAGTCGTGCAGCTAGCAAGACCCAGATTTTAATCCCAATGATACAAACACAAGGTTGAAACCAGTCTTGATATTTTGATACAAAATTCTATTTGAACCTCACCCAAACCCAGCAATCACTAACCGGGATGAATTAACTCCAGCCTTTTCAGGCTGACACTTAACATTTTCATGGTTTCATTCATCAGTATTCTGTCATTACAGTACCCAGGGTATTCATTGAGGGAGAATCTTGTTTTCAGTGTAGCCAGTATGACTGGGGACAAAAGTAGGATGGTAACAAATGATGGAAAATATTGAAAAATAACATCATAAAAGAAATAAATAAGACACAACTCATACAAGTAAATACAAATAATATGAAATAAAAAAATAAAAAGGATAAATAGTCAAGCATCCGAATAAAATTTATAAAGGGAATACATAAAACAAAATAATTGGATAAGAGAAAATCAACTAAAACAGGAATCTATGATAATCAGCTACAACTATTAGCGGTAATTAGACATGGTTTAAAAACCTTAGGAGGAGCGAGATTTGGGGTATCTTGTATCATATTCCTTCTCACTGGTGCCGCTTAGTTAAAAGCTGATTTATTGAGTTCAGTAAAAACCCAGGAGACCTGGAGTGTAGTAAAATCACTTGAGAGAGTTTGGTAGAGCTCATTATTAACAGTGAGCATGGACATGATATACAGTGGGATCTGACAGATGAGAGCCTGATAAATAAAAAGTAGCCAGTGCATTTCCCTTCGTACAGATAGAGAGTGCCTTCCAACATAAAGTAGGGATGAGTTCTGTATGTGACTCCTGTAATGAGCCGCAGAGCAGAGTGGTAAACAGAGTCCAGGGTCTTAAGAGTGCTAGCTGAGGCAGTTCTGTACAGACAGGACAATTATGTCCATGACCATTTTCTTGCTGTGCACAGGAAAGCAAGCTTTGTTTCTGTAAAAGATGTTGAGTTTCTGTCTGTTTATTAGTAAGCGTGTAGATGTGATGTATAAAAGTAGGTTTCTCTTCTATCTAGATGTCAAGGTACTTGAATTCAGAGACTCAATACAGGATTCCTTCAAAGTAAAAACATTAAACATACTAAAATCCATGCAAGTTATTTAAAATAAATCTAAGTTCATGAAGGACATCAGGACAACTTGCAGGGCATTGAAGGAGCTTTGCAATGTTTTAATTGCTGGCTTGACGGAGCTTGCAGCAGAGTATAAAACTGTACTGTCAGCATGTAGATGCACCTTGCATTCTGTTAGAGCTGATGCAATGTCGTTTCTATAAATTGAAAATAAAACTGGACCTAAAATTGAGCCCTATGGGACACCTTTGGTTATGTGGAGAAACCCAGATTTATGGCTCCCAAGGGTCACATATTGTCCTCTGTCACAGAGCTAGCTCAGAAACCATGCAGTGGTTTATGGCCAAAGTCAACACTACGTAGTCTTTCTTCACAAGCAGGGGTGATTGTATTGAGAGATTTTGTCAGATCAGTGAAAAGGGCAGAACAAAGCGTCTTTTGGGAATATTATTTAAAACCAGGGGCATAGCAGTAATAGTACCGAGTTTTTCTCTGAACCCAGACTGCTGAGAGCTCAGAACAGGATTTGCTTTCTAAAAAATTTAGCAACTCCAGGATGTTTACCAGACATGACAGCTTTGAGATCAGTGCGCATTTGTTTAGGTCATATGTTTCACCTCCTTTACGCCATACAACTATAATTAGCTGTTTTCCTGATGCCGGGAACTGAATTTGATGAAATGGAAAGATTAAAAATATATGAAGTAATGAATTCTGTTCTAATTTTTTAGATCCTGCAAGGTGCCTGTGTTTTAGTACTTTGAAGAGCTTATGAATGAGGAAAATGAGAGAGAATGTAGAGCAGAAGAGGTGACTGTTGTGGATCAGGCAGTGGCTGAGATTAGTAAGGAGGAAGTGAGGAAAGCTTTGAAGAGGATGA
>JBBIGA010000002.1:10468622-10483750 GCA_037576975.1 Alestes dentex
AAGAACTTGACTGTCCCACACAGAGTCCTGACCTCAACCCCATCCAGCACCTTTGGGATGAACTGGAACAGAGATTGCGAGCCAGGACTTCTCATCCAACATTAGTGTCTGACCTTATTAATGCTCTACAGAATGAATGGACACAAATTCCCACAGAAACTCCAAAATCTTGGAAAGCCTTCCGAGAAGAGTGGAAGCTGTAGAAGTCCCTGTTGGTGTAATGGTCAGATGTTCCAGTGCTTTTGTCCATATAGTGTATGCTGACCAGCAGTATTTGTCTCTACTGAAACATGCCCAAGTTTTGAACAGAGCGTCCTGTTGTTTTTGGGTGGGTGTGGGTGTATGGGTATGTGTGTTTCCCAGTTCACATGCAGCACTGATGACCTGAAGGAGTGTTTGGGCCGAGAGTTTAACGTCAGCCCCAGCAGTGTCAGCGCTTGCCATGTGCGTAACTCCACCTTTGAATATTCACTCTGGTCCCAGGATAGCTTCTGCAACAGCTCCTCACCACCCTGCAACTTCCCTGAGGTGAACAGAACTCAAAACGTTCTATGTTGCGTCAGTCTGAATATTTAAACACTTCATTGATGAGTGTCTGGTATTATATTATCAACTGTGGCATAAAAACCACGCAACTCTATTTTTTTCGGTTTTTGTTTAAGCATGGCAGCTGGATTTTATATCAGCATTTCATGACAAATGGACCAGTAGATATAGTTTTACAGTAGATAAGAGAAGTTTCATGCATAGATATACAGTAGATACAGTTTCTCAATCTTTTTACATACATTTAAATAAAATGTATTGTCCTGTACAGTTATAATTGTGGAGATATGAGGGTTTCTTAGGACAGGACTGATAAGCTTATGTAAAGACCTATAAATCTAATATGTATCTAATGTATTTCTATTTATAAAACCAGATTCTGTAATATGTGTTTCTGTCTCCTTTTTTTTTTTTTGCTCCCCTTCCTCAGTACTTCTCATCATGTGTGCTGCTCAGCCTTCTGGCCTGTTCTGTGTTTCTGCAAATGAGCAGCATAGGGAAACTCTTCCTCATGCTCTTCATAGAGATCCTGTATGTGCTCATTGTGGAGGTGCCGGCAGTCAGCCTGTTCGACAACAGCGACCTGCTGGTGATCACTAACGCCATGTGAGTGACTCTGTGATCACAGTGTACCGTATATGAGGAAGGCGGAGCAATAACCACATATTGACTGAAATGTCCGTTTTGCTCTCAGCAATTAGTTAATTGGAAAAGAAATGATCGCAATCAACACGTTTCATTATTGCGTTACATAAAAATCAATCATATCCAGGTGAAAACAACACTACTTAACCTTCAAATGGGTTTTTTTTTTTTTTTGTGTGTGTGTGCCTTATTTAGATCAATCCGCTTTGTTCTGTTTGTTTGTTTTATGAGCGTTCAGGCAAATCACAGGTGTGCATATGGGATAGAAAATTATAGCCTTTCCCAGAAATGAAATCTATTCACTGTAATCAGCATAATCAGTTATCCTTTTTGTCATAATTATGAAGCCATAGGAAGTGCACTGGGTGACATTTAGCAGTATGATTGACTAAATAAACGGCTACTTTACAAGAGGAGGAAGGTTTGATTTACACCGATGTGTCTCTCATATGCACTCCTACAGCTTCAGAGGCTTTCAGTTCCGTTTTAGCCAAGTGCTGAACAAACTGCCGAAAGCGCGCTTGAGCGAATGTTGATTTGGCTCAGATTTGCAACATTTATCTCGAAGATAAAGTAGTATCTGTCGTGCTCTGTCTTTCTAATACATTCCCCTTTTTGTTTTGCATTCACAGTCAGAGCAAGAATGGAACAAGGTAAGATATTATCAGCTAAATGGAATCACTGAGGTGATATAAATCCCTTTGAACCAAACCGTGTTGTTTTGATTGCTTTGCCATAATGATGGCTATCACTAGACAAGTACATACTATCCAGCTAATGTTTGTAGATGCATAACTGAGATGTTGTCATGATATCTCGGATGTAATTGTATTCTTGTGAAAGGAAGATTGTTTCTTCAGTCTTCCTTGCACTGCTCTGTCTTTTCTGTCCCATTAAATTGGTCGCAGATGTTTAATTGTTGGAAAGCCAGTATATAACAGGAGCCCTTTTTCCTTGACCAGTTTTTAAATGATAAAATCCATGGACTCTGCATTCTTATTGACACTGTTGCTATTTTAAAACTGTTTTTTTTTTTTTTTTTTTTTTTTTTTTTTTTTTTTTTTAGCTGCAGCACAGAATCCCGGGTTCCTCTGAAGGTCATGACACCGGTGGTCATCACTGTCTTTGTTTTAGCGCTCTATTTACACGCCCAGCAAGTGGAATCCACTGCCAGGCTAGACTTCTTATGGAAGTTACAGGTAGGGAACACAGAATTTTTATCCTCATCCAAGTCATCTAATATTGAGTATCAGAAAAGTCCTGACCCAGTATTTGTATTTTTGTATGCAAGAGTCACACAGTGCACACGTCCGGTATGTTAAAGTTTGAAAATCCAGTCCAGTTTAGGCAAGATATTATCAGAACAAAACCTTATATCTCAGTTTTTCATGCATAATTCAAAAACCTCAGCTACTTATTTACACTATATCCAAATTTCATGATAAACTGAACTTTTTTTTCCCTTCTTCTCTGATTTATCTTTAAATTCCAC
This sequence comes from Alestes dentex, assembly GCA_037576975.1. Taxonomy (NCBI): domain Eukaryota; kingdom Metazoa; phylum Chordata; class Actinopteri; order Characiformes; family Alestidae; genus Alestes; species Alestes dentex. The sequence goes on from JBBIGA010000002.1 coordinate 10,471,306, forward strand.
AGTAAAATCACTTAATTGTTAGTAAATCCATATTGTGACACTATGATCAACTGGTTTATGATTTTGTGGTGCCACTTTAAAATGCTGCACTAAAGTGAATTGATGTTTGATATATGTGTAGTATGATGGACTCTGAACTGATCATTTTTGATTACCCTCTATAATGAAGGCTCATGCCGAAAGGTTTTGAGAGATTTTTGTCCATAGTCATGTTACAATAAAAGCTTCTTTAAATTGGAGTGTTTTTGGGGAGCATAACACGCTTGAAGAAGAACACTAACCACCGGTTCAGCTACATCAGATAGCAGACTTCTGCGCCGGCTAGCATTACATTGAGTGAAGGGAGGAGACGGAGGATCATCCTACCCGCCCAAAAGAGCGAGGCCTCAAGGTCATGGTCACGGATGGCTGCTGCACCACCAGTGAACTCCCAGTGAACCGACTGACTTTTTGTTGATCATTTTTGGTGTTTCTGTTTAAACTATTCTATAGTAAAGGAATTCTGCTATGTGCTACCTGTTTTTCAAGTAGATCGTATAGAAACATTAATCTCTCAGTAGATTTAATAGATTTAGTAGATTTAACAGTGTATTTGTTAATATGCAGGGTTTTGGCAATAGTCCTGGATGTTTTCATTTTCCCCTTGAAAAGAGTTACGTAGATATTGAGAGTGCTTGTTAACTTTATAAAATGTGCCTCAGTGCCATTCATAACGTCTGTTACTGTGGTTAAATAGAGCGATGTAGCCTTAATAAAGAACTGGAAGTGGAAGGGGTTTAATATAGCTGAAAACAGTCTGTTAACAGATTAGATCATCTTTGTTGAAAGTGTAAGTAATCCTTCCCATATCAAGGATTATGAACAGTATTTCAAGTCCTTATCTGCAGTTGCCATTTGAACATCATTATGTTACATTGTAGTTGTATTGATACAGTTACTGGACTGGACAGGACTTATTAAAATTGTACCACATCTATCACTGTTGTTCCAGAATTCAGAGCTGGTATTTCTCTCTCTCTCACACTCTCTCCTCAGGCCACAGAGGAAAAAGAGGAAATGGAGGAGCTGCAGGCCTACAATCGACGTCTCCTTCACAACATCCTCCCTAAAGATGTCGCTGCTCACTTCCTAGCACGGGAGCGGAGGAATGATGAGCTCTACTATCAGTCCTGTGAGTGCGTGGCCGTCATGTTCGCCTCCATCAGCAATTTCTCAGAGTTTTACGTAGAGCTGGAGGCCAACAACGAGGGAGTGGAGTGTCTGAGACTTCTCAACGAAATCATTGCTGACTTTGATGAGGTAGAGCACTGAGTTCTAGGGACAGAGTTTCTTATTCCCAACCCTTATATTTTATTTATTTATTTTTTTGCTAGACTGTGTAAATGTTAAATGTGCATTTGCATCTACTATCAGGATTATATCACTGGGTTTGATAGTGCAGTACCTTTTTTTTTTTTTTTTTTTCCTGAAAGATGTTAACAGACGTGGCGAAAAGTCAAGAAAAATCAAAGCAATTCTTTCTTTAAACAAACAAGACTGTTTTTTTTTTGTTGTTTTTTTTTACTTGTCTTTCTCAGATAATCAGTGAAGATCAGTTTCGTCAGTTAGAGAAAATCAAGACCATTGGAAGTACCTACATGGCTGCCTCTGGCCTGAACGACTCCACCTATGATAAGGCCGGACGCTCACATATTCGCGCTCTGGCCGACTATGCCATGCGTCTAATGGACCAAATGAAGTACATCAACGAGCACTCCTTTAACAACTTCAAAATGAAGATTGGTAAGGACGTTATCTATGCAGCATACATACCAACAAGCCACTTCACTGGGTTTGCCTTGTATCTGCTCTCTCATTCCATTTTATCAGCTCCACTTACTATACAGGTGCACTTTGTCGCTTACAATTACAGACAACAGTCCATCATTATCTCTGAATTGTTTGTTAGCTCCCTTTACGTCATATATTAATGTTCAGGACCCCAACAATACAATTAGTGAGCAAGTACTAATTGGATGGTGGGTCATTCGCGGGTCAGCAGTGACCCTGACATGGATGTGTGTGTGTGTGTGTCACACAGAGTAGAACACACACAGGGCTTTTAACAGCTCAGTGCCACTGCTGAGCTAAGAGTAGTCCACCAACTAAAGATATCCAGCCAACAGCGCCCACAAACTGTGCAGCATCAGATAACTATCACCAATAACTTCACATCTGCAAGGTGGACCAACAGGTTCCATGTGTGTGAGAAAGCAGACAGAAGAGGACAGTGTTTAAAAACTCCAGCTACACTGCTGTGTCCTGCATGCTCACTGTCATGCAGCAAATAATGTAAGTGGATCTGATCAAATGAACGCGTGTAGGCGTGTACAAGGTTGGTGTTCCTTGATTAACTCCTGTGCAAAATTAACAGGCAGCCCCCTGCGTGCCTGATCATTAACTTGCCTCAAACCACAAATAGTAAAGACTTGCTAATGTGGCTTCTGACACTGTTTGACATTATGTATAACCATATAAACGTACACCATATGTCCAGAGGTGTCTGTACAGCCCTTCTAATTCATCAGCTTAGCTATTTTAATTTGCAGACATTGCATACAATAAAGATTAGAGGCTGTTACTGCAGCAAAGTGGGGGTGGGGGAGGCTCACTCCCTAACACCCTTGATTTCATAGAAAACCTTGGATAAGCATAAAATCTACAAACCTTAGGGCATAAAACCTACACTGCATAGCAGAAACTAACAGTGCATTGTCAGAGAAACTATACATTTGTCAGTTTTTCAGTAGACTGTCACTTAAATTTTACTCTATGATTGTTTTTAATCAAAGAGCTTCTTGTGATCTGAGCTTGTGAATTTTGCTCCTGCAGGTCTCAACATGGGTCCGGTAGTGGCTGGAGTTATCGGGGCTCGTAAACCTCAGTATGACATCTGGGGCAACACTGTAAACGTAGCTAGTCGCATGGACAGCACTGGAGTCCCTGAAAGAATACAGGTGAGTTCATCTCGAATAACTCCCAAAGCCAGCTTTGTAAAAGCAAAGTATTTCTGTAACTTGTACACTTTAGGTGATTTTAGACAAAAGCCTTTGTTTTATATGATGATCTCCTTTGTTTATTCGTGTTATTACCAGGTTACAACTGACCTCTACCAAGTCCTCAACTCCTACAACTACTCACTGGAATGCCGAGGAGTTGTCAAAGTCAAGGGCAAAGGGGAAATGATGACCTACTTCCTAAATGGTGGACCCAGCAGCAGTTAACATCCACTCTGTCTTGCATTCACAACACTAATGACAGTAGGAGGTGGCTTGACATGTGGAGAGAGGAGGAAGGGACTGGGCATTGCGGTCTCTGACCTATAAGAACTGCTAATGAATTGTTTAGGGATGGCCCATGCCTAGTCCTGGAGCATTTTGGCCTTTCCACATAACTGAGGCCTCTGATGGCCTAAATGGAGGAAACCTCACACCTTGCGTTAAGGTGCAGAGAAACTTGTTCGGGAGCTCTGCTTACAGAAAGAAGGCCATCTGAAGAGACCAAAGAACTTCAAAGGAATCACACACATGCAAGGCAATTCTCCTATTCCTACTTTTCTCTGGTGTGCGGGAGGACGGATGCACTGCTGTGATCCTGAACTGAGGCTGTTCCTCCAAACGAGAAGGGCAATACACGTGCATTCCTCAGGCTGACTAGCAGGCCCAGGCGGCTCCAAAACGGAACATGTGATGTCACTGAGGTGTATAAGAGAAACAGATGTTTAATGTGTATCTGATACATCTGTGTATGTGAAGCAGTGTATGTTTATACAGTTCTGTCGTCTTCAAACACTGTTGAGCTAGATATGGGTAGACCTACTAATGTGGCCATGAATGGCACAGCAAAGCTATATATACACACACACACACACACACACACACACACACACACACACACACACACACACACACACACACACACACACACACTACTTACGAACGTTTCCAGAACTTTGCTGGGTGACTGGTGGACACTGGAGAGGAATGATAGTGTCTGGACACAACATGGAGGTCCAGAGAGAGGCTGCTTTGTTTTATGTGTGTGTCTACTGGGACTCTCCTGCCTCCACCGGCGTACACACACACACACACACACACACACACAGAAAAGTGGTTATCGCTCACGAAAGTGTACACCCACCCGCTACACTGAAGACACTTTGAAGGATAGAGAGAGCATCAAAGCCTGGCTTTATTTTGTATTTTTGACATTTTGTATTTTGTCTCAAAAAACCAAACCTTATTGAAACTATTTTAGATTCTATATTTTGTACATTAATATATTAGAGCGATGTCTATAAACACCAACGTGTATTCGGATGTATATATCTGAGAGAAATGTGCAACAGTCCTGCGTATTTTAATGGGGTCGTTTTTTTAATAGCTGTAAATTCTATCACCCTTCTGGTTTCGCTTGTGCTGACACGGCAGCCGCGCACATTTGAAGACCATGAAACCAATCTCAAAGATTAGGAAAGGAGTGTGATCTTGATCTAAACGAGTCATTGTGTTTTGATCTAAATGAGTCTGTTGTGTTTTGTAGGATAAAAATGAATTGCAGCACAGCCACTGCTTTGTAAAGCGTGTAACAGATCAGAAACAAATGAAGCCCTGCAATCAGCACAGATCCTCACGGCTTTGAGCCTCGCGCTAAAGCTACGCTCCGTAAGAGGAGTTACTATCCTGGAGGGGTTTGTTTTAGATATGCCACACCCCTCGGCCATTTTTGCACTGCACCTCTGCCTTCCTTAGCCGAACACCCCTGCTCCCCCTTTCCAGCTCAATCAGATGGTACGACCCAATGAATGTTCATTTTCTCCAATCGAGGCCTTCATATGTAATGAATGCTGAGTGACCACTAAACATCAGTGCCATTCTCATCAGTGGAATCCATACGGTGATGTGACATGTTTAGTCATAGCTTCACCTGTTTCAGTGGAATGGTTCTCCAGTGTAAATATCGCCAAGTACAGGCAGACACTCATCAGATCATGTTTCTCGTTTTTTTACGCTCCATCAGGATTACAGAAGGTGAATGAAGATGCTGGTTGATGATGATGATGATGATAATAATAATGATCATCGGTCCAAGAGGTGTCTGTTACAGTGTGAGATTAGGGCTTTTTTTTCTACTGGGAAGAACTTCACATAATATAGCAGAGCTGGGAATTGTCCCAGAGGTGAAGATACAATATCGTCACGATATTTGGGCCACAATATTATTACGATTCTTCAACTTGGAAACAGGCATGTAGTGCATTGCAGTCTTCAGCTTTCGCTGTGATGCAAGAGCTGAATGAGCTCCCTCACCATCTTGTGGACTTTAGAAGCAATCAGAGTAGACTTGTGCACCAAAAGAAAAGTATCTTCAATTTTTTAAATTCTAAAATAACCTTTTTCAAAAATTGTCAATACTTGGTGCCGCTGTATCGATATAATATTGTGCCGAACTATATCGTGTTTTGTTTTGGTTTTTTTTTTCTTTTTTTCTCCAGCCTCTGAAATATAGTAATAGATTATTTTTCCCTTTCTTTTTGTCAGAAAGATTGGACCCGGTTGGGCTTCCAAAAGCAGTTTAGTCTCTTTGCTTTGAAGGAAGAAAACAGTGCCATATCTTTTTACTTTGACTTTGTCCGACAAGAGAAGCTACGGTAATGTCACCCTTTTATGTTTTGCTATTTTACGTTTTTATGGTCTGTATGTAGTCTGGGGCCTTTTGATTCTCATCATTTCGGGTGCCATAGTTTTCTCCGCTCAGCTCAAACTGAATGGTCATTGTGACTGCTACAAGGAATCCTACAGCGGTGGGTTGAAGCTCAAAGTATATGTAATCCACATCCCTTTTCCTTCGATGTCCAGGTTCTGAAGCTGTATGTCTGTGTACAGAAGTGAGTGTGCTTTTTTTTTTTTTTTTTCTTTCACAGTGGCACCTTCAGTGCAAGACCTTGTCAAACTGCAAATTTCAGAGCTAATTCATGAGTTTTTTTTTCTTATCTGCCTTGTCAAAAGCATTATACCCTTTTTTTACATTCAAATAAATCACTTCAATGCTTAAGTGTTCCTGCAGTTGATGAAGTAATCAGTGCTTGTGTTAAGAAACGCCAGTATTTGGTCCAGCTGTGTTTTGCGTGAGATTAGCTTTGGTGTAGATGTTTTCCCTCAACATCCAATGGGTGGCAGCAGTGCACTTTCTTTGCTTCCATTCAGCCAGTTCAATTGGTAAGACAGTAAAATTTAAGCCATATAGCAGCTTGAAAATGGTAAATATGCCAACCCCAACATGTAAAGCATGATTTATATGAAGGCAAAAGCAACTGAAAAGTTAGGAGGAAGGTGCAGGTATCATTCGGAAAGACCATGCCCCTTCTGAAGTGGTTGCAGACCATATATACATTTGCAGTCTTTTTTTTTGGGGGGGGGGGGTGAAATTGGCTTTAAGACATTCAGTAGCACCTTGAATGAAATATAATGATACCTTAAATATCTGCGAGTTGTTACAAGCAGAGAATGGTTTGATTGGTCTTGAAATTGACCGCTGCATGCATTCAGTCCAGTCAGCTGAGGCTGAATTGTGCCATTACAGGAACCTTTAAGGCTCATTCTTCACCGAAGAAAAGCGCTTTGTGCTGGGAATGAAAAGAGCATCTCATTGACATTAAAATTGGCCCCAGCCTGATATTATAGGGCAAATTAGGTCTTTTGTCCAAGAGAGCTTGGCTGTTACACGGTTGTAAGATTTCAGTTTGTTCTAATGTCAGTTTGCTCAGGCAGTCGTCAAAAGGTCAGAGACAGGGATTCAATCAAACTCATATTCATAGTCGGACGAATGTTATTATATGGACAAGGGGGGGGGGGTGACCTTAGATGGGTATTGTAAGATTCAGGAGCTTGGTGCTCACAAGCCTGAGGGCACATATGCCAAGCAAGATTAAACTTCAAGGTCTTATTTGGAGGGTCTTACAAAAGTCTAGGTTTAAGGTTGCCAAGCAGCGGTGTGAAATTAGTTCACCCGTGATCATGGTAACACAAGGAGGAAAAAATAACCTCAATTACGTGGGAGTCATCGAAACTACGCACACACTGACGTTTTCCTACAGTTATGCACAAATAAGTTCAGATGGGGCATGACCTGCTGCGCTGGTCCAGTAAGCATGACAAGAACAAACCTGGAACCTCATTAGTCTTGCTGCTCTGAAAAATTGCTATTTCTAATTTCTCCTTTAGTAAGTGTGTGGTTTTTTTTTCCTTTCAAGAGTGTGATTGAAAAGTAGCAGGAGTTCAAGTGCTGCTAAGAGCAACTTACTTCGGGAATTCAAAAAGTACTCGGCTCATTCTGAAGATCTAGATGCCTCATACAGACACATGACAAATTAAAAGGAAAACCTGCGATTAAAGGAAAAGTTGTATTTTTGAAAACTGCAGTGTTTCTAGTGTGGGGCAGTTGGTGGTTAGGAAGTTGCCTCCTGCAATCGGAAGGTCATGAGTTTGAATACCAGGACTGCCAGTGGCACCACTGAGGTAACCTTGAGCAAAGAACTGTCCCCACACACTGCTCCCTGGGTGGCTGTCCACTGCTTCAGTTGGTGAATGGGTTAAATGCAGAGAAAGAATTCCACAGTGTGCTGTGGTGGTGTGTGATAACGTGTGAAAGTAAGGGCCACTTTGTTTAGCTTAATAAGTCCCAATTAACGACCCAGTATAGCACGTACAGCTCCCTCCCCTCACCTTTCATCAGTGAATTTCATCAGTGGCATCATTTTTCTTCATTCAAATTCCATTCTAAACATTGTAAGAATATTGAATCGTAAAGTTAGTATTGTGAATCGTGCACTGAGTGTATTGTTACACTCCTAGTAGTGCATATAAAAATGCTGAGGTACATGATAAAGAGACCAAGGTGTTGGCTCAGCTCTCAACTTGCAGGAATTAAAAGGATCTGCAGCTAATGTCTTGGGGCCAGATAGCACAACACACCTTCAGAGCTCTTGTGGAGTCCATGCCTCGACAGGTCAGAGCTGTTTCAGCAGCACAAGTTGGACTGACAAAAGTTTACATCTTATGGCATATGATTCCAATACTTGATAGCTACATTAGCCTTGTAGCTCCAGTTCAAAACTAGAGCAAGCAAACATAGGACACAAAACATACCTTGGTTTACTGTATTTGGAAGAAGGGTTAAGAATGTGAAGTTTAGCTGAACATTCCGTTTCTAAAGTTGACATGAAAGTCATTATTATTTATTTACTAGTCAAAGAAACCCTCAGAGCATCGGACGATTTCTTCAAGTTGTTGGACGTTTCTGCATTTAGAAGTAGAACTCTTTCTACAAAACAACACAACCTTACGTTAGATTTACAGTTCATCAAACGGTGAGATTTCACTGCACTAAAACTGTCAAATGAATGACATCTGAATTTTATGCCCCTACACTTGTTGCTTTTTAAAAGAAGATTCATTGTTCAAATTATTCTTTTCTAGAAACTGAATTACAGGAACAATCATTCAGCTGTTATCAGTAGTACCTGCTTAAATTTAAAAAAAAAAAAAAATGTGAACAGTTGAAAAGCATACGGGATTCAGCCATAAAAATGACAAACTGCATTCTTAGAAAGTCAAACTGATCTTTACTGAAGGTCTCTCAGATTCAAAAAACACTGTTGGTCATCTTTCACACGTTTCTTTTGCACAGTACAGATGCAAAGACTAACACAATTATAAGAGTATCCATTCATTCACCTGTCAAGAGTTTTGCTTGCCGGCACACACCGGCGGAGGCTTAGCAAAGTGAGGCAGCCGAAAGCATCGGGTGGTAAACAGTCAGTATGTCAGTCTATATATCAGCAGGCCATGAAACGAGCTGGAGGAAAGCGGAATCCATCACGAACTAGCGAAACTGCAGGCAGAGTATGGACTACTGAGACAGCTGCAGAAGAACCGATCTTGCACAGGTGTGCCACCATGTCTGAACGTCTTTTAAGGGTATGAATGACTAATGACAGCAGCATTGAAGTATACAGAATATGAGACTGAAGCTTAGGGTGGGTGGGTGGGTGTGTGTGTGTGTGTGTGTGTGTGTATATGAATAAATTACAAACAAAAAAAAAAAAAAACCCTAAAATGGCCTCTGGGATGTATGTGTGTGTGCGTGCGTGTGTCCGGTATCGGTAAGATTCCATTGTATCAACAGCCAAAAACGTATTTGCAGAACTGTTGGCTTTAACAATCAGATCTAATTACCATATTATAAAATGCACTGATGCATCAATTAAAAAAAATATAAATAAATACCTACTATTCAAATTTTGCAATACTATATGCAAATCTATGCGCTTGCAAATTTTTTACCCCCCCCCCCCAAAAAATGCACGTATTTTAAGGTAGGTGGAGCAGTTTGCTAATTAAGTGTAAAGCCTCCTACTGTCTGACCACAGCCCCTGAGCTGTCAATATCCACCTCTATACCTCTATTCCTATCTGAAAGAGGACACTTCTCGTCCGAAACATGCAATGAAACAATGAACCACTGTCATTCAGCGACCTGGGTTTTTGCTCCCAGACCTTAGCTGTGAGGGAGACTGCAGTTACAGATGTTGGTGAGGGAGGCTGTGTGCGTTTCACTGGTCTCTGAGCAGGTTGTGTGTATTTTCAGACGTTGTAGTCCGGAGCTTTACCCTGCAGCTGCCTCAGGCGGATCTGCAGAGTGATGAAGGCCCCCACCGTCACATGGAAGAGGATCTGCCACACGTTGCGCAGTTCATACAGATACATGTTGCACAGGCAGATCAGAGCAAAGGCCAGAAATGACTTGATGTTCCTCCACACTGAGAAGTACGCAAATAAGTAACACTGCACCAAGAGAAGAGAGACACAAATGTAGCAGGATTACTTTGTAGTTTTGCACAGATTACATGCAAGTTTTATTTTGTTTTCCCCAATAAGTCCAAGTTAGCGAATATACAGTAATTAAAATGTATACACCTGTGTTCTACGTAAAGGATATGCGTTTAAATTCACTGCAGTTTGAAGCATGAAGTATACATATATGTAAGTATGTATTGTATATTGTAGTTATACCATATGCATCCTTACACCATCAGTTGACTGATTAGTTGATAAAGAATTAAAAAGACACTTGCAGGGGGCAGCCCTAGATATCAGTTCTATAACAATTTTAACTACTTTTTCTCCACCATTTTAACCCACTTTCATCCCAGGGAATTCACAACATAGCAGAGCCCTTTCCCTTATTATACAACAGCACAATCAGCATAGAAGGGCCAAGGCCAGCACACTTTCTCGATATAAGTGCCTGTCACCATATCTTTTCAAAGTATCGACCGTGCAGCATTGATGTGTACCTCAGTGTCCTTGCAGAACAATGCTACACAATCAATTCTGCCACAAGCACACAGTTGGGTAGGCTGCAGTGTTGGGAGGAATGAGATTGTAACAAACCTTATCAGCCACTGAGAACAATTTCATCTCAAGGAGCCCTAGACCTTTAAATGCAAACACCTGTGAGCCACTACTAAACACCATGAGGCTAGCGGTACTAGGGGGCAACTGGTCGTTATTTTTTTCCCCCCGCAAATATTTGTTAAAATGCACAGATTTTTATACAAATTAAATTTAATATATCACAAAAATAAAACAGATTTGAGACAACCTTGTTGACTGTAAATGATCAATGGAACCAGTCATTTGTAGCGCTATATAACTTCTAGATTTCACAAAATCTTTCTCTCCGGAATTTTCCCAGAATTAACAAATGGTTACATACAGATATTTTTTCTGATAATTATAAAGGGGTGCCATTGAGGAAAGACACAAAGACACAATGAAAATATACCTTGAAAAGTAAAAGAAACAATACCTTAAAGCCCAACTGCGTCATCTTAAATGAGCTTTAAATGTGCACCACAATTAGGGGCTTTCGTAACAGTCATCAATGGTCACCGACGTAAATATATAAAATTGCAACACATCGTACAATTACGTGACAAACTGAAGGCACTGAAGATTTTTAAAACTATCATGTCAAATCTCTCTGACGGCCTCCTGATTCTAGCCCTGTATCACTGATGTTCCTAACCTTTTTCCCCCGAGAGTTAGTAAAAGCAGCTCTTCTTCACTACACTGATGGAAATGGAGGCTGACAGGCAGGCAGTAAGTCACTTGAGTGCCTGACGGACGGCTCTCTCTTACCTGATAAAGACAGGCTGCTGTACCGAGGAAAAAGGCAATTACGTAATTAAAGTCTTCATCCTCATTCTGCGGATAGAGCAGAAATACAGGAGTCAGGGTGCTGCATCAAGAAATTATGCTGCATGGACAAATTATACCAGGAAATCCTGTGCTAAATGGTTAGATGCATTAAGCTGCTGTAAATAGCTGGAAGTACATAAGAGCTGGATCATCAACTGCAATGCGCAACTGTTTTACATAGCAACGAGAAGCACTACATACATCCCACATGAGTTGCAGTTATACTATAGTTAAACAGTTAAGAATGCAAATTGTAATAAAATGTAAAACTTGCTGATAACATCCATGAGTATATTCATTTGCTATCTCTGGTGAAAACCATTGTTATGAATGAAAAATTAGATTCCTAAACATACATACTCCCAGCACAGTGTTTCCTGTGGATATAGAAGTGTGGTGTGGGAGCAATGGGGAAAAGGGGTGTTTTGTTTGGGGGTGGGTGGGGAAAGGGGGCGGGGCACCACATTACCAGCAGAAACACTCCAGTATAGTGGCCTAAAGATAAATGAATGCTGAATAAGTATATACCTGCAGAATACTCTCTATGGCATGGACTCCTCGCAGCAAATTGAGCGCACTGCACAAAACACTTAGGACACATGCCACGATGCCTGACAAGGTGACAGGCTCCAGCACTTGATTAGGAGCTGCAGGGTCAAAACAAATATCCCAAATCAAGAACAACAACGTATTAATATGACATGATGACATTTCCTGACATTAACCAGACAGAATGAACTTTTTTTTTTCCAGATGCTATTTTGACAGTGAGCACATCTATATTTGAAACTGAACCATGAAGCAGAGAAATGTTTTTACTTTTTAGTTACAGATCAGTTCAAATGTAGGGCGATAATGTAGTGAATGTAGTGAAAAACTAATCTCTTAAAACGTATGTTCTCAATGTAGTATTTCATTGTATGTACCTGTTTTATTCCCTTTTACCGTTTTAAGAATTAATTATTAAATGCCATTGCGTGCTTTTGGATGGTTTCCCATATGAAACCATCTGAAGAAATCTTCGAATTTTCCATATAGTTTATGCATCCTTATGGTTCATGGAAGTATAAAAATATAATAATTCCGTTTCTAACAGGGATCTACACACACACACACACACACACACACACACATACACACATA
>JBBIGA010000002.1:10490224-10517393 GCA_037576975.1 Alestes dentex
ATCATGGATAAGAGGAGGGGTGTGTGTGTGTAAATGTGTTAGTGTGTATGTAAATATAAGTGGGTGTGTGTGTGTGTGTGTGTGTGTGTGTGTGTGTGTGTGTGTGTGTGTGTGTAAAAGTGTAAGTGTAAGTTGTGTGTGTAAGTATAATTGGGTGTGATTGGTATGTCTGTAAGTATAAGTATGTGATAAGTATGTGTGTTAGTGTGTTTGTGTGTACGTTAGTATATGTGTGTGTGTTAGAGTATGTAAGCAAAAGTGTGTTTGTGTGTGTGTGTGTGATAAGTATGGGTGTGTTAGTGTGTATGTATGTGTGTATGTAAATATAACTGTAAGTATAAGTGAGTGAGAAGTATGTGTGTGTTAGTGTGTGTTAGTGTGTGTGTTTGTGTTAGTATATGTAAGCATAAGTATGTGTGTGTTAGTGTGTGTGCGTGTGAGTATAAGTGTGTGTGTAAGTATAAATGTGTAAATATAAGTGTGTCTGATAAGTGTTAGTGTGTGTATATGTACGTTATGTAAGCATAAGTATTTTAGTGTGTGTAAGTAAAAGTGTGTGATAAGTATAAGTGTGTGTGTGTTAGTGTGTGCAAGTATAAATGTGTTTGTGTAAGTATGTGTCTCTGTGTGTTAGTGTGTGTATATGTAAGAATGTGTATGTTTAAGTATGTGTGCTAGTGTGTGTAAATGTCAGCGTGTGTATGTTAGTGTGTGTGTTTGTGTATGTGTAAGTGTGTAAGTATGAGTGTGTTAGTGTGTGTGTGTGTGTGTGTAAGTATGTCTCTGTGTCTGTTAGTGTGTGTAAGTGTAAGATGTGTATGTGTAAGTATGTGTGTGTGTGTTAGTGTGTTTATGTTAGTGTGTGTGTGTGTGTGTGTGTGTGTGTGTGAGTGCAGGAGAACCAGAGGCATGTAAGCATTACAGGTCATAAAGACCAGTCTTTTATATAACATGGGATGAGATAACAGTCTAATAATAATAGTAATGAGAACAATTATAATATAAATGATAGAAAACATACATGTTATACAAGTTATAGGCTCTGGATAATAAACCATTCATTTAGTTACCACTAAAATTACTTTTGTAATTTTATCATCTTAATTACAGTTTTGCCCATTTAGAAAGACTATATGAATACAGCTGGTGGCCTGGTGGTTAGGGAGTTGCCTCTGTGATGAGAAGGTCATGGATTTGAATCCCATGACTGCCAGTGGAACCACTGAGGTACCCTTCAGCAAGGTACCATCCCTGCACACTGCTCCCTGGGCACTGTGCCACTGGTGAATGAGTTAAATTCAGAGGGGAATTTCATGTTGTTCACACTGTGTGCTGTGCTGTGGTGTGTTCACATGTGACTAAAGGGGCCACTTTACTATAAAATGCTGAGAAAGCCCAGTGAGATCAAGACACCAAATTGAAAGGCAAGGGTCGGGCGAAGCAGATTAAATGTCTCATCATGGAATATTTCTGTTCTGATGAAAGTAAGCGGTCTCTTCTGGGATACATCCACAGGGCTTGAGGGTTTACTAAATGGTTTGATTGAAAGTTATGTAAATCATATGCCATGACCTTTACTGTCACCAAATCTCAGCCCAGTTGAACACCTATGGGAGATTTTGATCTCCTCCACCATCATTAAAACACTAGTTGAGGGTTGTTGGTGGCCTAGTGGGTAGGATACTTGCCTCTGGACCAAGAGGCCATGGGTGCGAATACACACATACATGCATTAACAAACAAATAAATAATTTGTTAGTTTGAAAACCTTGTTTCTATGCACAGTACAACTTGAAACAGTACTGGGAAGGGTCTATTTAGAGTATTGTCATATTAACAGTAATGAAAAGGAACACAATTAGACAAGGTTTGAATAAATATAATCTGCTCTTGATATTGGACTAAATAATCGGTCTTTGGACATCCCAGTTCTTCAGTGGACTCTGCTTTGAAGTACTGATGGCAGCATGTTTTATTACATTACCTTTGAAATTCAGTGACTGCGGTAGTCCATGTAAGGCTGGCATAAATGAGTTTGATACAAATTGAGGGAGGCTAGGCTAGTTAGCCTGTAAGTTTGTAAACCTTTTTAGAAGGTTCTACATTCCTGCAAACCCAAATAAATAACGGTGACAAAAATATTGTACATAGTCATTTATTTTTTGAGGGAAATCATCCAGTATTACATATCTGTGAATGGCAAAAGCAAGTGAACATGTAAGATTAGAATTAGAGTCAGATGAGATTAGATTAGGCGTAAAATTAGAGGTAGAGGTGTCTACAATCAGTAGAATGTTATTCAGGTGTGAGTGGGTGCACTGTTTTACTTAAGGAACAGGAATCTATCAAAGTCTAATCTTCACATTACACATTTGTGGAAGTGGATCATTTTAATTATTAAATAAATGACCAAGTGTGATATTTTCATCTCATTTGTTTAATTGGGTTCTATGTTTAGAACTTATCAGATGAAATTCTATGTCATATTTACGCAGAAATATGGAACATTCTAAGATGTTCCCCAACTTTTAAGCATTATTTAAAGTGTGTGTCTTCTTTTCAGTCCTGTTATCCAGTTTGTGTCCTTATGGCAAAGTTAGCCAAATTTTGATCTAAATTCTTCTGATATTTGATGTAATCCGTGGTGCCAGGTAGCCTAGATAGATTCCCAGGTATTTGGGATTAAAAATGCATTTCTACCAAGACACTTCACAGTGAAGATATGTTTTTTTTTTTCATGACCTTGTCTCTGTTTACTCCAAACCAGCCCTGGTATTTGCTGCCAAAAAGCTTAATTTTAGTCTCAGCAGAACATATGACCTGGTTCCAATAAAACTTCCAGTGCTGTTTATCAAACTCTAGTTATCTGTGGCTTAATGACAGTTGATGCTTTCTTCTGGGATGCATTCCAGATGGTTTGCTGTAATGGTATCTGTTTGCGGTTGTGAAGATTTGGTGAGCACAGAATGTAAACAACAGCTACAAATGTTCAACAGTGATCACAGAAGAACTTTTTATCTCTCAAACCATCATCCTCACTATCTGTGGGGGCAAAACACACATGTATGCTCTCCAGGCAAGTTCACTACAGATCCATTTATTAAGTTCATAATTACTGTCCTAATAGTGGACTGTTATTTTCATGCATGTATGCTGGGTATCTGTTTTTAAAGCTATATTTGTGTATTTGTTTATGTCATATGTACTGTACTGCATTTTCTAGAGTGAGGGTAATGTTCTTCTGGCTGAATGCAGTCAAATCTTCACACCAATGTTCCAATATCTAGTGTAAAGCTTTTTCAGACAAATAGAGGCTGTTACTGCCACCAAAGGGTGGACAACTCTCTACCGTTGCCATTGATTTCAGCAGCAACTCTTCTGAAAGGTTTTCTTAAAGAAGATGTTATCGCTCCTCAGTTATTGCTGGCTTTGTTCACCCAGGCCTTGACTTACTATCTCCCTCACTCCTAATGTCAGGGTGTTCTCCTACGGTACAGTTGAGATTGTGTGGGCCGGTCAAGTTCTTTCATAACAAACTCATTCAGCCATGTCTTTATGTACCTTTCTTTGTGCACTGGGTCACAGTCATGCTGGAATAGGAAAGGACCTTCTCCAGGCTGTATCCACAAAGTTGGAAGCATGGCGTTGTCCAACATGTCTTGGTATGCTGAAGAATTAAGATTGCCCTTCACTGGAAGAAAGAGGTGTGGCCCAAAACCTGAAAAACAGGCGTGTCCCAATACTTTTGTCCAAATCAGACTGAGATAAAGAGAGACAAGAAAATTTGTTGCAAGCTCAGTGCTCTTGTCTGTTTCACTTTGCTTAGTTTTGTTCTGTTTTGACCATGTTGTGCTGAGCTGCTCTGAGATGGAAGACAGTTTAAAACAAATTGCACCCAGTTCTATTTTTCAGTAGTTAAGTAGTAAGTAATTAAGGTCAACATATTTTAGAATCTTCTTATCCAAAATCTGCTTTGCATTCTAGTGCTGCTAGATAAAGACTGAAGGTCCTTCTACTTGAAATGACCTTTTGGAACTATCCACTTCAGGGCAGCATGTTTAATGCATTGAGTATTTCAGCCCGCAGTTCAGAGGCAGACTCATGAATAGATGGCAGCAAAAATTTTTGAAGAAGAAGTACACTGATACTGTCGTTCCTTGAAACAGGCTGACAGGAATTAAATGATCTATGGTTGAAGCACTGTCTGCTGAAGTAGCACAGCCATATTTAGCTTCAGACACACTGTAAGAACACTTTGAACTATGACAATTAGAAGAAGCAGGCATAAATATAAAAATCAATAAAAGACTTCAATACATGCACTATATTTCCACTCCTTCCATACTGTGTGTAGAGAAAAGAATCACCCCTTTCAAAATATTCACATTTTGTTGCTTTACAGCCTGAAATGAAGACAAAAATTCTAGCTCTACTGTAATATCCAAGTGAAAGATATGATAGCAACAGTCCCAAAAAATCAAAAACAAAACAGAATCACTGAGATGGATTAAGGATTACCCCCCTCTTAAAAATAAATGTAAACTCAATCAGGTGTAACTAATTACCTGCTGTATTGCACACCAAGCTAACCACCTGTGATTAACTGTAATCATTTTGATAAGTTCAGCATAAAAACAGCTATTCCTGGAGCATTCCAGCGTTTAGTAGTGCAACTGAAATCAAACAATCAACTATGGGTGGCAAGGCACTGTTAAAAGATGTCAGGGATAACGTTGTGGCAGGCACAAGTCAGGAGATGATACAACGAAATTCAAAGGCTTTATCGATCACTAGGCACAGCAAAATCTCTAACTCAGAAGTTGAAAGTGTTTGGCATGACTTAAGACCCTCCCCGGATCAGGGCATCCCTCCAAACTGGATGGAAGCTGGTCAGAGAGGCTACCAAGAAAACACCTGGTTCACCTGACCAGTTAAATGTCAGGTTTAGTGAATGTGTTTGAGGAGAACTACCATCAAACTGTACACTACATCCTGTTGTGGGGGAGTGGGGGTCACCATCCAATCTGACTGAGCTTGAACAGTTCAGTTAAGAGTGGGCAAATAGATGTACAAAACTGATAGAGAAGTAAGCCAGCAAACTCAAGGCAGTAATTAAAGCAAAAGGTGGTTCTACAAAGTACTGACACGGGGGAAGGATCCTTTATCCATCTCAGTGATTTTGTTTTTTATTTTTATTTTTCTAAACTGTTGCTATTACATATTTAACTTGGATGTTACAAGTTGTATTGAGTAAAAACGGCTGGAAAAATTGTTTTTTGTTTGTCTCTTTATTTCAGGGTGCAAAGCCAATGTGAATATTTTGTTGGGTGATTCTTTTTCATATAACCACCGTAGATCGCTTTTGATCTTTGCTCTATTTAAGATCTGGATTGTTCTGCTGATTTTCAATAAGAGAAAAACTGAGAAGAAGATAAAGAAGGAAAAATAGAGGCAATGTAGACTCACAACATGACCCCCAAGAGAAGAGCAGAGCAGAGCAGGGCAAGATGCAAAACCTAGCACTTTCATTACAAAACTCAGTTCAATGCCAAAAACTATGATTTCACAATTTTATATGCTGGTGAAGAAAGCTGTGCAGTGCATATCTGTGGAACCAAGGGGGAAAGTTTGTACTGATCTTTTGTTAAGTGCTGTAAATCATTTTGACTGTTGCTTTCAGAGCATGTGAGGAAAATCTTTATTTCTCCAGAACAGATTTTCAGGGTATATTTATGTCTTTGACTTCTCTCATTCTGAGTCATTTGTTCCACTAACCTTGTTTATTGAATATTCCTCAGAGCAATTCATTTCTGAAGTCACAGGCAGAAAACTGAGACTTGACCAAGCGTCAAATGACAAAGTATAGAGGAAAACATCAGTAAACACTGTGTAAATTGATCATTTTTGGTAGACAAACTACTTCCAATTTGGCCAATCACATATGCACTGCTAAAAATTAGTGTGCCATAAAGGATTCTTTGGAGCAATGCAATAGGAGAACCTTTCTTGGTTCCATAAAGAACCTTTCAATGGATCACCCTGAAGGATTTTTGTAAATGAGATATCTGAAGAATCTTTTTTTATTTTTAGTTTTATGCCAGTTTTTTCCTAGAACCATACATATATGCATGTTAGCCAAGAACCTTTCAATTTAAGACTGTATCAAAAAGCATCAACTGGATTCAACTTACCTCACATATTTTTTATTTTGTCATTTGAAATGATTCAACACGTTAAAAAGATACTCCTGTAGGTTTAGGAGTAATTGAAGATATTATCTGATGTGCTGTCATTCAATTGACTGGATTCACATCTTGGAGCTTGGAGCATTTTTCTAGCAGCAGTACCCAAGGACACAACCCAATCACTGGAAGTGAAAGTAGTGTCTTTTAACCAAACCTAATTCTGCTCCAGACACACAATAAGACTTTGTCTTTCCAATTCCCATTCATTCCGGCTTCTTCTCTCTGGCTGCCTCCTTTGCGCCCACAGTTTCAGCACAGAGGGGCGCACCCAACTGAGAGAGAATAGCTGTCTCCTTCAGTGTCCTCCTTCAAGTAATTTTGATGGAGTAGGTACCTATGCTCACACTCCAAGGCATTAATCAGCCACTCTCAGCACTCAGACATTATATGCATTTTACCAGCAGGAGTTTCTCCATAGGCAGCAGCACAATCAGTCAGAAGTGATTCATGCTTCAAGTTTTAAATGTGGCAAACTACTTTTGCTTCTTTCACGTGTTCTTTTCCCACTTACCGAGAATGGAGTTTGCTTGGTTTTTGTTCATAACAACATGACAACACTTTTTCCTCACATACAAATATAAGAGTTTGCTTGTTTTCTTTAAAAACAACATGTGCAAAAGTGACTTTTTTGTGGACAAGCCAGAAAAAAGGGCCATCAGTCTTGACATGAAGAAAAGATGCTATGTTAGTTCTCGTGTTGCCCATCTGTCACTCCTGTATGTGAATACATTTGACAGTTATTCCAATAGCCACAGAGTTACATGGAAGGTACGTGGAATCTAGATGCATGCACTTGTACGGACCTTATTTGCCCACTCAGATAATGTATCCATGTCTAGTTCAATATGTTTTTAAAGTAATTAATACGATTTCAAGAAACAGTTGAGCTGAGACAATACCAGAAACAAGCGTCAGTTCTGATACACAGAATCGTAAAACAATATAGTAGTAAAACAGTAAAGGGGAATGAAAAAATGTGCTAGATTAGTGTGAAACAAAGGATTATTTGAGTGATGCCATAGAAGATGCCACCTTTGGTGTACTAAAGGTTTATGTTTGGAAAAGAAACTGGTGAGTGTGAAGAACCTTTTAAAGGTTTGGACCCGTAACACCAGCCCAGCAGCACAGTCATCATACTGTATTCAAACTAGTATGCAGCAGCTTTTGTCAACTGTCCTGTATGTTGTCTTGTGTAATATTGTATTGTTGCTCTGGTGCTTTTCTTCCACTCTCTGTTTCTTGCTCTCTTTGCACTCTACGTATTCCTGTCCAGCCTGCATTTACATAGCCTGTGATGTTCTGTTTTTTTTTGCTCTTTGTGTTGCACCATAGCCATGTACTGTGTACATAGCTGAAATGACAACAAATCTATTTGACCTGACTGGACTTGAATCTTTCATTATGGAAAGGAAGTTCTCCAACAAACAGTGAAAGTTTTTTTAGAAAATCAAAACCATCCAAAAGAATCATTTTTTAATTGTGTGAAGAATCATATTTGACACCTTCATTTTTAAGAGTGGACAAATGGAACCCATGCATGGGATTTTTTTTTCCCTTTCACTCCCTTTACTTGTCACAGATATAAAATGACAGGGGCTGCTTCATTTTCTTCTCAACTACCCTAGAAATCCTTGCTCTCATGTACCCCCACAAATCTCTGCGTCTACTTACCTAAATAAGTTTTCTTGGCATTAGCTTTCCTGGGAATTCCTGGAAATTTGTGCATATTTACACAAGTGCAGCTTATATGTTAAATTTAAATGTCTATTGAAACTTACTAACAGCTTAAATCTCTTAAACATAGCAAGCATTTTAAACATCAGCTCCACTCAACATACACTCTTAAAAATAGTGCTACAATAGGTTCTTTGAGTGTTGCCTTGTAAGAATCATAAGCCATTCAGAAGCATGTTTGGCAGTGATGTGTGAGTGTGACAGATTCCCAGTTGGTCTATATGGAGAACACCAGTTGGAGCTGTTGGAAATGGATGCTTTTTTATTTTGCCAAGAGTTCATTCATGGGGGCAACACTGTACATATGGCTGGGTACATAAATCAAGAAAGGCAAAAGTGAGTCCTTGGCATCAACGTGACAGTTCTGAACAAAATGGAGACCTTTGGGATAAGACAAAGCAGGGTTTCCTTTAACAAACATTGCTTTGGTACACAGACCCCTGGACCTTTAAAAAGGGGAAAACCAATACACTGGACAACCGTTTTGTAGCGAGCAAGGTAGGGCTGAGCTAGCGTTCTGTTTCAGCCACGTTGAGGCATAACTGACAAAGCAAAGCGGAGTGTCGTCAGTTAGAAGATCTCGGGAGTAAAGAGTTGCCTTTACCGTTCCCTCACTGCAGATGCAATACGCTTGATGACTGATATGAGTTAAGCACTTGTGATCACACTTTACCCCAATGTTCTAAACACACCATCCTTTGATCCTGAAAAGTTTTTCTTTCACAAAGAAGACATCTTCAGGTTCCTTGGCTCACTGGATTGAATGCTTTCTGCCATTATTTGGTGAGGTAATGTAAACTGAATCCTGTTATCACTTGTTAAAACTTTTTGTTCCATCTCCCAAAGATAAATGTAAACGATTCAGAATCTGGTGTTGCAAACTCTGAATACCCAGCTGAAATGCAAATTACAATGCATGCTAGCTCCCTTTAATTGTGTTTCGCTATCCCTGAGAACTTTATTCATAATGAAAAGAATCAAACTCTTGAATAATAGAACAAGTTCAGCTACAGATAAGCCTATTAAATATGTATACTGCCTTGAGCAGGGGGTTTCCAGCACAGCAGTGGAGTTGCCACAGAGATAATGCGAAGGGTTCTGGAATCGGCAGGAGCACTGGGGCCGGCTAATGCACCTCTCACACCTCCAATGTCATATTAATTCAACATTATTTATAGGTTATGTTAAAAAATGTCATATGGGAATGCATCTGGGGTGTAGAAGGGGCAATTAAATGAAAGAAAACCAAACAAGCAGAATTTTTACAGAACTTACAGTACAAGGTGAATATTACATTATAACATTGATTGCAATGTAAGCTGGCATTTGGGCTCAGTAACAACAGGTTCAGACAACAGTTACATGTGAAAGGTGAAAGCATAAGCTGCTCTCACCAATTTTATATGGATAAGTGCTTCCATGAAGATGGAGGATAAATAATTCATGTTGGTTCTCCGTGTTAAATGAAAGGTTCAGCAAAAAATGTTATCCAAAATGGATTTGGGCAATCTTAACTTACATTATTTGTTTCTTACATTAGCCTTGTAGCTCCACGACAAAACAAACCAAACATGTCGATGTCAATCTGATTTTAGGTGAACTATTAGTATGTTCACTGTCCCATAACTTAAATTGGGGTTCAAAGAAAACCAAGTGTTATTGATGGTTTTACTCCATTCATTGTTGTTGTGACACTATTAATGAAATAATGTGTAGAATTAAACCCCCTGGAGGTACAAGTGAGAGGCCAGACTTGACTAGACCAGGCTTAAAGTGTAGCATTTGATATTTAAGTGAATGTGTGGAGATGATGGAATATATTGACTGCAAACAGGGTGATTAAAAAAAAAAAAAAGTCATATTTGGAAATCAATTTACCATTAACAGCTAAGCTATGCTTTTTGGCATTTTCAGTTTTGTTAGGTTTTTTATTCTCCCACAGCTGACAACGAAACACAACAAAACAAGGAATAAAGAATCTAACAGCTTCAACGCACAACATTTTATAAGCTCTATTGTATTTTGGCCCCAGTACAGCACTGATACAGTCCCAGGTGCACTGCACCACTTGAATACAATTTATTCAAACATTTAAGGCCACAAAAATGAGCTACATATTCCTCTCCTGTTGTCTTTCTGAAGGCCAAGATGACACTTTTTTCTTTTTGTACAAAAATAGTTGAAGCTGTGACTGTACACAAAAGGTTCCTCTTCACAAAGATGGGAGTGGCAATGATGGATACTGGCAATAACAAGGATTGATTTGGGCGGCTTACGCAGAGTAGCTTAAGTGTCTTCTTCACAGAAGCCACTCCTCACAAAAATCCTGGATGTAAGTGTTCAGTATTGCATAGATTCAAGATGTAGTTTCATTAACTGCAGTCACAGTATTTGGGAGCAATTATCCACAAAATGTCTATGAAAAAAAAAAACCAAAACAAAAGTTCTCAAGTGGTCTCATGGTTGTACACTGGTATTACAAACGTAAGGGCACGGCTGTATAAAAAATATCCTCTTTTCAGCTGAGGTTTTCAAGTGTGTGGCATCAGTGCTGGGAGGTCCCTGCCCAGGTCACAGTGCAATGACAGGCTCCCCTGTTTATGGCCACACCCATACTCTTAGAGCTCCTCCTTTCGCTTCCCCACCTTTTCTTGGTCCCGTCCCCTTAGGCTTCGCATGAATCCAGTGAAGCCAGCCTCCTGTTGACAGAGTAAACAGTGTTTAATAGAAATGAACAATCCAACAGTTATAAAATTGTCACCAATGTTGATTTCAAGGAAGGAAAAATTCTGATCTATACTGGCTCATAAATTTCAATGTTGATGCACTGTGTTTGACCACCACCTGCGACTACAACAGTCAGCCACAACGTTAAAACCACTGAGAGGTGAAGTAAAAAAAACTTTATATACTTGCTATATTGGAACTCGTCAATGGTGGGATACAATATGCAGCAAGCGAACAGTCAGTTCTGCAAAGTGATGTTTTGAAAACAGGAAAAATGGGCAATTACAAGGATTGGAGCGACTTTGACGAGCAAATTGTGACGGCTAGGCGACCGGCCAGATCTCCAAATCGGCAGGTCTAGTGGGGCGTTCTCAGCATGTAGTATGCAGTGGTATAGACAAAAAGTGAACCGGCGACAGGGTCATGGCTGCCCAGGCTGGCTTTTCTGGTTTGATCCCACAGAAAAACTACTGTAGCGCAAGTTGCAGAAAAAGATAAGCAACCTCTTCCTGCAGGATAACACGTCAAGCCACACCGTGAAATGTTGACATGGCTTCCAAATTCCTCACATCTCAATCTGATCGAGAGTCTGTGGGACGTGTTGCACAAACTAGTTTGATCCATCTAACAACTTATAGGACTTCAAGGATCTGCTGCTAACATCTTGGTGCCAGACGGCGCAGCACAACTTCAGAGGTCTTGTGGAGTCCAGGCCTTGATGGTTATAGCTGTTTTGGCAGTGCAAGGTGGGCCGAATATTAGGCGGGTGGTTTCAACATAATGGCTGATGTTTGTTAGCAGTCATTGTGGTGTACGTGTGACCTGAAAAATAGGAAGTGTAAGACCTGCATAACATTTACATGAGGCGTTATGAAGGAACTCACCCCTCTCTCTCTGTTGTATTTCTCACTGAACTTCCCGTAATTGTAGTAGTTAAAGGTCGGGTAGCCTTCTACACCCTCCTGTTTACACAGCTCGTGGTTCTGTCCTTTGGTGCAGTCCACAGCAGCATATGCAATCTGAAAATGTGACATTAACACACATTTAACCAGCTTAAATTTGCTAAGCATGAGGCAACTTCCCTTTACTGTCCAATGCTATTATTAAGTAATTGCTGAAACATAATCTGTATTCGCAATGGCAACACAGCATCTTTGTGTAAAATGACAAGTGTATAGAATGTAGCTGGTGTGGTGAGGCATTGTGCTGTCTGCTCACGGCTTGGCTGTTTACTCTCCTAAGCCCCCTTAAGGCCTGATAAGGCGGTAGGGCTCAGGGGATGATTTACTCTTTGCAGAGAGAACCGACAGATCCACCAATCACACACAGGCATGTGGCAATGATGTTGATATCTTAAGTTGGCTAGGATAGTGCTGTAAATACCCTTTGAGCTCATTTGTGGAAAAAATAAAACTTTCAGCTCAGTAATGCTGCTAGAAAATGGTTAATTGGCCCTACAAAACAGTCAATGCATCAGAGTCATTACCCTGTCTGTATTTCTAATGCCTGAAATAGCTTTGGTACTGACTGCGTCTAAGCTTTCTGAGTCTATGAACACAGCATTCAAATCTATATGACTGACACAATCAAAACAACATACGAAAAAAAAAAGCAAAACAGATTAATGATTTGCATGCTCCTACCAGAGGAGTAAGTAAAACACGTACAAAATAGCCATAAAGGCCCCTTGACGAATAACACCCATTTTGCTCTTTTTTTGTTAAAAAAAAAAAAAAAAAAAAAAATCCATTTCGAAATACAGCAGTGTATTTTGTTCTTGTCAGCATGTGATAATTGCAGTACGTCAGTCAAAAATGAAAACAAAGAGGAAGACTGGGGCCAAGCTATTAGACTTTTGTAGTCACTGCTGGCATATCTGACAGGCCACAATCAAAGCCATGCAGTTGTGTCTTAAATACAAATCGATCTGGTGAAATTATGATGTGAGCATTCTCATTCAGAGAATAAATGCGCACAAAAAAAAGATATTGATAGGTTTGGAATGTCTGAGCCAATTCATTTTTCACTTTCAGATCTGAAGTGGGTGGATCCTATTAAGAACCAGACATATTGTGTTTCTGTTTTGATGGAGTATCTGAGGAAATCTGAGGCCCCGGGCCATGGAGGCAGTGTTTTACAAAAAGTAGGAATGCTCCAGCTTGAGGAAACATACCCAGTGAAATCCTATATTAACTATGAGTCATGAACCCGTGCAAAGAGAATAAATCTGAACGTGGGTCAAGCTGGGGCGGGCAAATCAAAGCAGTTCCAGACAGGATACTAAACAAGGATTTTGATCATTTGTTGTCCTTAAGGCTGTTTAAATGGGAGATTCCAGGAAATGGTAGTCGTTGAACCTCTAAGTAGAAGACATGGAGATCAGGGCCAGCCCCTATAACCCATGATCAGAAAACAAGAGAGAATTAAGTGGAAAAGCACTGTATTTTCCAAAGGTCTCTGGTCAACTCTTGTATTGATCCCAGTGCTAAATCTTTGACGCTGAGGGGTTTGGCAATAGCTGAAATGGATGAAAAAGAGCAGTAGAAGGGTCAGGGAATGAGAGAAACCTCCTATTGTGTGCTAGCAGAGGGCAGACAGTTCTGGTTTGAAAATCATTAATTAGGATCTTGGGATCCACATCAGGTACTAATTATCAGCTTTAAGGAAAACAACAAGCCTCGTGGCACACAGGTAATTAAACAGCCCGATATCCGCAGCTGAATATGCAGCACGCTCATTACTATTACAACAAAGACCCTTTGAAAAAGTAAGCCAGCAACGTCTCTGTATTTGCTCATATTCGGTTCAACCAGGGAAAGAAAATAAGGGGCCCTGACGAAACTTTACTCACTGATATCCATTGTTTCTCTCTGATAAAGTATCTTGCGTTAAATTGGGTAGCGAGTGCTCGTTTGCTTTGTACATACAGAAGCACTGTATGCAAAAGACCATCAGAGTATACAGAGGTTCTGCATTATATATTGGGAGAATAAAAAGTCTCTGGTGGTTATTTATAAGGGTCTGATGCCCATTGTAAAAGCAAAATGGCCAACACCGAGAGATGAAGGATCTCTAGCCCGGGCAGAGGCAAGGAAATGCTTTATTGAAAGAACCAAAGTTTGCATCAGCATCATTCAATTCAGGCACAGTTCGGCCATTAATTTAATTTAATTAAGTCAAATTAATTAAATCCTTTTCCTCCGTGATCAAGCGTTCTCTTGATGCTCCGTCGCAGAATCCAGCTTGAGCTTTCCGCTATTGATCCAGACCTGAAAAGATCTTGGCACTTCTCCACACCAAGTAACTGCCTGCCAGAGGGGAGGCTCATCAGACATATGCCTCAACCCTTTTAACCACATAAGCAATCAAGCACACAACGGCTTCATGAAATTAAAGCATTGTGTTACAGATAACAGTTGTTTCGAGGCCAATTTTATCAGAGAGCCAGTAGATGGAGCTTTCTGTATACATTTTCCAACCTTCGGGTAAATAATTTGTATAATCTGTATCTTATGAGGCTCGCAGTGTCAGAGAGGGCTGTCAGGGCGTCGGGCTGGGCTGGAACTCAAGGTTAAATCAGCCAGTGCCGCTGCACCCTTGGCAAGGCGGATTTCCAAATTCCATTCATTTGAAAAACGATCATGCATGAGAACAAACTTAAGAGCCGTTGGAAGATTAAGGCAGGCTGATGTTATGCATGATGTATTCCAGCCATTTGCAAACAACAATTTAACATCTCCGTTTTGTGGCTAATGATGAATGGCTGCAGTTCGAAAAGACAAATCAAATATTCTCAAAAGGGTGATCATGGGGGTGAGTCAGCAATTTGAAGTCATAGTCTGGGGGAAAGTCAGAGCTAAAGGGAAAAAAAGACACGTTTTCGTGCAAAACACATTTAGGAAGTCAACATACAGTCAAAAAAAAGTGAGAACTGTGGAATGCAGAATTAAACCTTTAAACTACAAGAGCCCTCACTTCAATTTGTAATCATCTGCTCCTGTTTCTTCACTTAAATTAGATGACTTTGTTATGCCTGAATGATTCATACATGGGTCACTGTGTTGCTTAAGCAAAAAACATTCCTCTGAAAGGGGTCAGGTTCAGGGACTGGACTGAAAATTAGAGTCTTTGAAAGTCTTTCAGGAAGCTTGGAGAACTGTTCCTCAGGACTTCCTTTAAAAAAAAAAAAACAAACAAACAAAAAAACCCAAGAAATTCTGGCTCTTTGGATGCAAAGATCTTTGCCCTGTACTGTATAGTAAATTCTAAATAACTTGGTAGTTAGATTAACAACAAGACAATTAGCTTTCAGCTTCAAACGTTCAGTTCAGCTGATGATGGTTTAAAGAATGTCGATGTCCCATTATCTGTATTGCCAATGTTGTAACAAAACTTCATACCTTTAAAATGATATATTTTAAACGCAGAAACGCAGCATGATTATCTTCAGTGTACACTAGTGTATCAAGATTTATACCAAAGAATTCCTTGATGGCTTCTATTCATCATTAAATGTTCACAAGAGGTAAGAGGTAAACTGTTTTTTCCAAAGGGTGTAAAATAAAATAAAGTAAAATTTAAAAAAAATACTAAATTCATTAAAAGGTTTTGATTTTGATGTGACTAAAAAATGTGCAAGTATATACATGCTGTTGCGCAGCTGTGCAATTATAGTAATCCTACGCTGTGAGGCAGTGAGGGGTAAATGACTCAGAACTGTGATGGCAGAAGACAGAGAGATGAAAGAGACCTTGAGAAAGTGATTAGAAGTGATTAAAGACAAAGAGAAGCTGGCGCCCATCAAAGAGGCTGATTGTGCCTTTCTTTTGAGAGGGACAGGGGGTCAGACTGTCACAAGCCTCGTGTGTTTCTTATTTAGAGTCGGGTTGAGGTCTCACCTTGCGGTCATCTTTGAAAAGCTCCGCAGCTGTAATGAAGTGTGGGACGGCGTTCTTGCAGTGCGGGCACCCTGGGGACAGAGGCATGTCATCATTCAACCCAGCCCATTGTACTGGGTACAAAGTAAAGATGTTATGTGTCCTGGCACACACACAGGGTCATAAATATCAAAGAAAGATTCCATAGTTTCAAAAAAGGAAGATATTCTTCATGCAAACACAAAGACTTCATGCACATGGTTCTAGTCATGAATTGTTTCTAACAGATTTACATGGCTATAGGCATGGCTTACTTTAGATTTGCATTCATAAATGACCTTTTCCAGCCAACTAATGATATGTGTGTATGTATGTATGCGCGCGTGTGTGCCTGTGAGATCAGCTCTGTCCCAGAATGGCTCCGAACACGCCTGTTTCACATGTTCTGACTAGTTTGCGTTTATTTTTAATTCATGACAATGATGTCTCCCCTTCAAAACATGTCTAAGGGTTTGAACTTTCTAATCCAGCACCATTGTGAATTCTTATGCGGCTCTATACCTCGATCTAGGTAACAAAAACATCAGCTATAAGAGGCCACAGCCCAGAGACCAAGCCAAAGAGACGCTATATTATGTCCCCATACCTTTGCCCTACCATGCCTTATTAAACATTAGGCACCACCGAAATGCAAGTTTTCAAATTAAAGCGATTAGCGAAGGAGAACACGGCTTCAGAAACGGGTAACTTTTAATGGCACCTGACGGAAAACTAATGATGCTTGCATTCCCTGACAAAGCCCCGCTTGTGCAACCAACACGGCTCCTAATTTCAGAAGCTCGGGAGTCATTAGAAATAATGGTGCATAATGCTGCTAACCTTCCTATCGGCCCATGCAGTCATTACACTGAAACCCACAGTCATGAGAGCATTTTAAATGTAATTTCAAAACCTGAAATTTGTCACTGATAAGGCTAGATCTTAGAGAAAAAGGAGTGTTCTTTCTGTCTCTTGTGGTTTGTGGGGAGAGAGATATTTAACGAGGAAGCAAGGTGTTCCTTGCAACGTTTACAGTTTCACAGCAAAATAGAAAACTCTGCCCTGTCATTACCCGGCTCTCGCACGCTACTGAAAGCATCACCAGCTGCACATTAAGCAGGGTCACTGATTAGAAATGTAGCAGTGGTGATGAGATGCTTCAGTAGGCTGAATCACTGTTTGTGCCACTTATCATCTGAAATGACAGTCATCAGTCTTACAAACTCCACACAAAAAGTTCGGAAATTAATATTTTGTTAATATTCAAAAGGCTCCTGTTCAGTGGTTTCATTAGGGCTGAAGGTTACTGCTCCTATATCGTACTGCAATATCAACAAGGATACGCGATTACATCAAGCTTTATGTAAATATCCTCAAAGAAGAACAGTTTTTCATTGTGTTGTTCGAATGCTATGGTTTTCAGCCAACGGCCACATTAAACAGGCACAAAGCAAGATAGCATGGACTAAAGACAAATTAGCTTATGAAAGACAACATGAGGTTTTGGGGCGGGGAGACATTTTAGCATAGAGGACTCAACTGCGCTAGTTAATTTAATAGAGGGCCGTTTTGTAACAATTAACATACTGTTCGAGGGCCTTACAGTCCTCCCATCTTAAGGAATAGCTTGATCACACAAATCCCTTAATAGGCGGATGTTACACCAAGGATTAGACTAGCCAGGGACGGAGGAACAATGAGACTTGGCTCTTTTTGCATCTGGAGGGAAGGCCTGCTTTGTAGAGGAAATTAAAGCGCAGTGAAGTCTTTGAAGATTTTTATCAAAAAGAAGTTGCAGACTTCGTTTAATGTAGTGGCTCGGTGTGAACCTGCTGCAGCGGCACTGTTTATCATTTATCTCCATCACTACCTCAGATAACTGTACTGGCTCTGAAGTCGACAGGAAAAATCTGATATGCTGAAACTGTGATAATATTTAAACAAAAAATCTTACTGGTTAATATTGAACTATTATATGTCCAAAATGAATTCTTACAAGCCAGAATTGCCAAGACGTCTTACAAATTTCAGAACTACATTTCATTTAAGAACAGGAGTCAAGCAGGCAATAATTCAGTCATCTCAACGTATCAACTGATCTCTATAATTGAATTCAAACCCGTAAAAATGTTTATACCGCAAAAAAAAAAGGGAAAAATTCATGTGTTCTTATACACTAAAATATAATTATTTGTAACTTTTAATTTTGTAATCTTATAATTGTTTTGGTCTTCCCAGGGCAGGGGTGTTAATAAAGGACCGGTATGGTTGCAGGCTTCGTTTCAACAAATCAGGAGCACATCTGATTCCACTTGGTCTCAGTCTTCAGACATGTGATCAGATAAGGTCCTGCTTGTTTAGATAAAAAAACAAACAAACAAAAAAAAAAAACAAAACACCACCACCACCACAGCAGCCACACCATCCCTTTGTGGATAAGATTTGAAACCTGTGCCCTAGGATGCGAGAAAGCTTACATGGGGCATAGAACATGACCAAAGCGTGCTTCTTCTTCTTCAGAGCCTCCCTGAAGTCCTCAGCTCCGAGGTGGCTCACACTAGATGGCTTCTCCTCCCATGACTGCTCTGGAGGAGGGGGAGCCTGGGGACTGAGAGAAAGAGAGAGAACAGTCAGTAGAGTCTTTAACTGAGTTCAGTATGGTAGCAAGGTGGTTATTGTACAATTACTGACACAATATTTCGGCCGATACAGATATTATTTTGCATTTTAAAACAAATGCAATGGACTACTGTAGATGGTTGAATTCATTTTACACAGATAAATAATTATTCTAATAACTTCCGTTATTTATATCAGTATATTACTCAGTAGGCATTAACATTAATAAGTGTTTGAAATCTTGCCCAAGGATACTTACGGGAATATCTGCGTGTGTGTGTGTGTATACAAATGTGTATGTGTGTATACACAAATGTATTAATAATAATTAATACATTAAAAAAAGTATTGCTTTTGTGTTAATGCGACAGTGGTGGTCGTGGTATGAATGAGCCTAGTGGGTCTTGCCCACCCAAAATGACTGTTAATAAGATTAGTAAAATATCATTAAATAAATAAAAACATTTCACTTAATCTGTAATATGCTTTTCCACATTTGAAACATTCTGCATATCTGACACTGACTAGGTTTAACCAGTACTGACGGCTAAGAGGCCCTTGCCTCTCAGTTTTTCAGGCTTTTCACTGAAAAAAAATCAAAGCATTTTCACGACCACATGGACTGCAAATAATCCATATGGTCACGGAAATGCAGGAAAAACAAACATCCACTTCTGAATGTGCATGGCACAATCAATAAGCAGCTCATTACCGGAAATGATGTGCCTGGCCATGTTTACGTTCCTTAAATGTCAAAATAATGTCAGAGAGAAAACATGAGTATATTAGCAATGTCGGTCATTGCAGCTTTTGTGTTCAAATCTAAAGATGAGTTTCGATTCTTTCCTGTAACTTAGAAAGCTCCTCACAGTTATGGTTACTACCTCATGTGTTGTAAGCTCTGTTAGCAGTTTGATCCAGCCTCTATATGCAGCCTCCCAATGCATAATGTGGGTGAGTTGAAGAGAGCCTTTGCAACACCGTGTGTGAGCTAAAAACTGGCCATTATTACTTTTAGCTGTTTGCTGTAACTCTAATCAAAGCAACAGTAATACAGTTCTCTCAGTTTATCTGAGAATACTACATCCACAGCTGAGAGATTGTGCACCACACGTGGTTTGTAACAGTCAGAGTGTTACAAGATCAAGACAAGTCAGTTTAAGTAGGTGTTTGTTGTCAACTGTACACATAGTTCACAGTGAAATTAAACACTGCTCCTCTAGGACCACGATGCACAAAGAACAAAAACAGAACAGGCCAGGATTAGAGAGAGAGAGTGCAAGAAAAGGAATGCAGAGATTAGATCATTAATTGTGCGAAAATAGTAGCAGCAGATAAATAATTGTGCAAAAATAGTACCAGCAGATTAGAACAAAATGCACAGTGTATAAATGAATACAGGGTGTTTAGCGTAGCAACTGGGGATTAAGTTTTACCGCCTCTGGTGGTACAGTTTAGTGTGTGTGTGTGCAGTGTGATTGGGAGAAACAGAAACAGAAAGGTTCAGTTCAGAGTGTGCATGTGTGAGATGTACGGTTTGTTATTCCGTTCTGATTTAGGAATCTTGACGGCCTGGGTGAAAAACTGTTCCCAATCCTGGTAGTGAAGGCTTGGATGCAGCAAATCAGAAGGATAAAAGTGTGTGCGAAGTGTGAGAGATCATCCACAGTGCAAGTGGCTTTGCTGATGCATTGTGAGGTGTGAACGTCTGCAACGGAGTGGAAGGAGATGCTGATGATCTTCTCCGCAGTCCTTTTTATCCTCTGTAGGGTCTTGGGATCTGGAGCCTATCCCAGTGTCAATCTCAGTAATATATACAGGGGGAAAAACATCTTTTTTTTTCCCATGACAGCAAGAATTTATTTGACAACCATGCCTGAAACTGTCTAAAAAAAATAATCTGACCTAAAGCAAAGATCTCCAAGTAATCCTTAATGCAGATTCCTTGGCCCTTGAGGTGGTGGTCCATGCCCATGCCACAAAGCTCTGGCTTACGGTAGGTCATTTCCAGTCACGAATAGATGGATCCTCACACACTGGAGCGGCTTCTGCTAGCGGCACAGGCCTCTCCGGAGACCAGCGCAAGGCCAATCCTTTCTGCTCAGAGGTCAACAAAGTCACGGCAGTGATTGATTGAAGTCAAGCACCACTGAACACACCCCAAAGTACGAGTGTGAGGAGACCGCTGAACCAGCGGTGACTGAGACGTGTGAGTGGGCCTGAGGCAAAGAGCTGGGCTTCTCGTTTGACCAATGAGAGCCTTCAATAGCATGGCTACAGAGACTGATCTGGAGTCAGGCAAAGTTTGCAGCCTCTCCATTATAACAGTCCATGATAAACGTCCTCAGATCAGATCTATTTTTTTCCAGACGGCCGTTTCCCTGCCTCGGGGTCTGACAATGTCTAGCAAATCACTCAGACGGCATTTCAGCACTCAACACAGATTCAGGGGGAAGGCACTTTGACATCTTTCCAGTATTTATGAACAACTGGCCTGAATATTTCTAGACAGGTGAGGCAGCAGTGACGCAGTTTCAGTGTGCAGTCTAGCAGGAGGCCTGAAGGAGAGAGTTTATGCTTCACCTGTGCGTGACCTTACCTGAATTCTCCCACAGGCACAAACACAGACCACCAGGGAGAACTGGGGGGAGCGGTATTTACATGCAATTTTCTCGTGGACAGCTGTAGCTGGGCAGTTTCATTACCACAGAAAAAAAGGTAAATACAGCATTGCTCCTGATGCTCAGTGGCTACATTTACTTTGCATTAATCTCTCTGTATTACAGGAAAAACTGTAAACATGCACAAATACCTGGATAAGCGGTGCACTAGCTTTCAGCAGTCTTTTTGGTGCACTGCTGCATGAGGAATAAAGCTCTGCTATGTGAAGTGTACACAGAAATTCTTAGGTTATTGCATAAATATGCCAAGCGATGAGTCATGTTGTTGCTATAGTATGTGTTGTGAGCTCCAGGTCTCAGTCTGTCCCACTCTGCTGCTTAGCGATCCAAACACAAGGCCAGCAACGGAGAAAGAGAAAGGGACTCACTTTTGCAGCCATTCGATGATCTTGTCTTTGGTCCGGAGATGAGGCAGGGTGTATTTCTCCTCTCCCTTTTCAAAGTACTTCACGGTGGGGAAGCCAGAGATTTTAAAGCGCTCTCCCACCATCTTATGGATGGTGGCATCCACTGCTGCCAATACACCTGGAGACTGAGAGCACACAGACATATACAGTAAAACTCCACATTTAACAAAGAGTGGTGCTTGGAAAGCGTTGAGGAATTATTATTTCAAACTCCAAAAAAAACAAACAAACAACAACAAAAAAAAAAAACAGGAAGGAAAGTTAACAAGGGGTGTTTTCTCAACTTAATCAACCCATAACTATTATTATAAATGCCTCCCCATTTTATCCCTCCATAACCATACTCTTTTCATATCCAAAATCTCTATTTTTCTACAAGAACATATTCGAGCGGTACAGCATTCCCGGAGGGGCGGTGGGTGGGGGGGGGCGCTTTCTCAATTCTAAGATCACTTAAGGACACAAATAACTTTATATGCCTTTGCAGCGATGTTGCCTCTTATTAATAGTTTACAATGCCTGTGCAGATCTGCATGACTTAATATGAATTATGAACTTGTGCTAATTTGAGAGCAAAATGAGCTGCCATTTTAATATTGATCATGTTCCCTGGTTGAGGAGACCTCCTGCTGATGGAGGAGCGATGTGGAATAATTAAATAGTTCAGAGAGACTCTGAGTTCAGCTGGGGTCTGAGGAGATGAGCAGCTGACGATCAGAAGACAAAAAAACAAAACAAAAACCCAACAACCTGTCAGGACCACGCATATTAGTGACACGTGGCCGAACGATCATTTCTGTTTTGGCATGACAACTGGTTAGCAGGAAGGAGTCAATTTGCATGTTAATTGTAGATGCTAATGAAGGTATAATGTATTACAACAGATGTAGGAATATCATTACAGACAGTGACACATAATGATAAAAGGCTCTGCCAGAGATAAATCAGGTGAGCTGCACACACAGGTACATTTAATCCTTTGTGTTTCGGCTTTTCAAAAGATGCGGCAGCAGGGACACTGAACATTTCGATGGGTTTTCTGGTCATTATCTTTAACAAAAGATGCATGTGTGCTATTAGACTGACCCTGAGGGGCAACCAATATAAACTGTGGGAGAGATCGAACGTGGAATGAAAGTCTGATTGTAGGGCTGTAGACTATTTAAGGTACTAGGACAGATTCAATGTACACTCTAGAGAGGGTTCAATAGAATCCTCTCACACACACACACAAATCGTTCTACTTTTATAAGGGTCAGAACAAAATTTGTATACTCTCTTGCAAGGTATTTACAAAACATGTTATTGACGAACTCTCACTGCGTCTTCAGCATTACATTTATACACGCACATTTAAATACCTTTATTTTAAAGGCCTAGAGGACGGCAAATTGAACACAGCCTATTCAAAAAAAAGAAAGGGCCCCATGATGCAGATGCGAGCGAGGCCGAGAGTGAGTGGAACGAGGAAAAATAAGTGAGCTCAGCTGTCTCTGGGGAGAGGGGCGTATGGACTGAAGCATGTCTGCTACATTAAATAATGCACGAGACCTTCTCACTGAACTCTAGCACTGGGAAGAGCGCCACGCTCAACTGTTTCAAGCTGAAGGCTGCACGGACATCATGGACGAAATGACTGATCCAATCACGAGGCTCTGGTGACTTTACTGGCCTGAAACTCTTCAGGAGAAAAGTGTTAGCTCAGTGGACCCACCCCACTAATCAGAACCAAACCGTTTCCTGCTACTCTACACACATGTCCCAAGACAAGGCCAAACAAGGATGTTTGTGAGTTCAAACATTGCAATCATGTATCGTCATGCTAAAGATTTCCAAAACAAATCATCCACATTATAAGCATGAAAACGGAGGGTTGTAAGCGCCGTTGCTCGAAAAATCTATTTCCAGACCGACTAAATTGCTTTGCATGATGGCAAATTAAAAACTGACATATTTTAATTAAACCGACAGACAGCTCATTTTAGAAGGGCTCATACCTCAAAGCAACAATTTTACACCTGGAACCATTTCATAAAGTCCACAGGCATGAGCACAGAGCGACTCTCTTCCCTTTTCCCCTACATCAAACACATTAGCACAGCGGCGAAGCAGGGCTGTTCCAGCTGCTCCCTTCATGCTCGCTTGCTTTGAAAGTTGAAGGAACTGCAGACTCACATCTGCATCTTTGTTGAGAACCTCAGCAGCTTCATCATACTCAGGCTTCATCTTCTTGCAATGGCCGCACCCTGTGAGAGAACATGCACAGGTTAAGAGCATCCAAGTAATCCTCAACGTGGCTCAGTTCTACTTGTTTTGACATGCTAAGGTCATGCTTTGACAAACAAACGAAAACACAGGAATAATACCTGTTACAGGCAAATTGCTCTGAATTATCGGCATCAGACAGACGTTTACACGTGGCTGATTTCTGATCTATTAATTTTAATGCATTTGCAGCCCAACAGAAAGAAATGTTATGTTTATGTTATTGCTACTAAGTCAGCCACAAGTCAGATTTTTTTACAATTAATTTGTACATATCTGCATCTGTTAGGAGTGTAATGTTACACAGAAGTCACAGTTTGGTTCACACCGAGGTTTGGTCATCAGAGTTTAATACGAGTTTGGTACAATGAGGAAAAAGCAACAGAAACGTGTAAGGCTTCCCTTCTTTTATTTATTTGAATTGCGAATTTTAGTTCTGTGTTATGTTAATCTTCACATATAGGTTACTGCATAATGTTCCATATGACTGCACGCACCCAAACAGTAACGTCCATACCATGAGAGTTCAGAACAAATACACACACTATTACACCCCTAGTGTAGTCAGATGTGTACATGAAAAATCTCTAATATTGGCCAATACAATCCTCCTATCATTCCTAAACATATTCACACACATTTTTCATAACCCTGGGCATAAATAATTCACCAAGATGTGACTGGTGTCTGACGTTTGCTCCTTTAGTTTTGCACTGGAGCCACAAGACTGATCTAGCTTAAAATAAATGGAGGTTTAGGCTCTAGGAGTACGACTTATGCTGTTATGTGTAGAAACAGACTTTAATAAGTTGCATGGCTAGTAAAAAATGGTAGCAGCCATCTGCAAGCCTGAATTAAGTCCATACTTGTTTGTCTCACGGTGTCAGAAACAATATAAACATTTGTTTTTTAAGACGTAATGACTCAGCGCGGCTCAAAACAAGAGTGTGCTGATTTATATTCGACGATAGACCATCAACTCCAGATATGTTAGTTACGTTAGCGATGCCAGTAAAAACTAAATAAGTAAACTGTGCACAGCAAGCACACTATTTTCTGCCAGGCAAACTGCCTTAACAGCTGCATATTGAGAAGATCAAATGAAAGAAATGGAAACAAATGTTTTACTGCGACACGCTGCAAAGATATATGGGGCCTAGATAGAGGAGTTCCAACCACTCAGTATTCAGCACCACCAGTATACTGATCACTCCCTGACCATCTGGAATCATCTGCTCCTGTTTCTTCACTGGTTCAAGCCTTAAATTAGATGACTTCGTTATGCTTGAATGATTCATATGTAGGTCACTGTGTGGTATGGTTATACGATATAGACAAAATATTAGCACTGCCATTACACTGCAACATATTGTAATTGCGATGCCTTTCGATGTATTAAATGGGTCCATACCATCACTTTTCTGGAATTAAAACAAGGCTTTAAGTAGGTAAATATTGTTTAAGATTCAAAATATACACTCACTCCCTCGTCCATCTAGACCATGTATGGAAAATGGACTTTTCAAATCATACTTTTTTGATGTCACTAAATCAACACATTTTCTCCTTACCCAGCCTACAGCAGTTAAAAAAAATACATTCCCTGGAAGCAAATTATGAAGAAATAAGGGATGCCTCAAGACAAAAACATTACGTAAAACAGTAAAAATTAATTAATAAACAAATAGTGTAAAAAAAAGATGAATTCTTGATTACAACAAAAAATATCACAAAAATTGGGCTCCAGTAATCAAAAGCTTACCAACAGAAGAAATTGACTGGTTTTGTGTGTGTGTGTGTGTGTGTGTGTGTGTGTGTGTGTGTGTGTGTGTGTTCTGACAGCCAACTATATTACTTCATTCTCTGCGTTCTTTACACGTTAGTAAAAGTGAGACAGAAATCATCACTCTGATTAATGAGCTGTAGAGCTTTCAGAGCCGTAGTATTTACCACGGTCCACTCTGAAGTGTATCCTTCAGCCGTAAACTTAAGTGCACTTCGCTCCGAGTGATAAATAACCAAGCAATTGGATTAAACTACATGAAAGCTGTTTACTATCTGAACCATATAAACATAATCTCCATGGCGCTCATAATGAGCCAGGCACTGAAACATTGTGTCAGACACTGAGCTAATGGGAAATGGCTTTCAGCTGGGAAAGCATTAGCCCGCCCTTCAAAACACTTAAAGCTAACTGCGGAGAGTTCCCTTCTTTTCCTACACCTGTTCTACACCAGCACTGGCTGTTAAAGGGAACATAAAACAGCATTCCGTGGGCCAAGTGCTTACGCGCTCGTTGAGGCAAAGGGGAGCATATGAGTAAATTTACACACTTCATAAATGCCCTAATACTGCTGAGTGGGTTGCGTAATAATCTGAGATGGGATATTGCAATTGGGTTTTTATGTTTATGGATTTATTACTCATATCCCTAAAAGGACCAGA
Organism: Alestes dentex; assembly: GCA_037576975.1. Lineage (NCBI taxonomy): Eukaryota > Metazoa > Chordata > Actinopteri > Characiformes > Alestidae > Alestes > Alestes dentex. Next base: position 10,516,264 of record JBBIGA010000002.1, read on the forward strand.
AATGCTCCACACAAGGGTGCGTGAGCAAAAACACTCGTAGGGTGATTCCGGCGCAGGGTGCCACTCACCAAAACGAAATTGTGTAAGTGTATTTATGTCTGTCAGTCAGTCTGTCTGTCTACCTGTCTCAGAGAATTAAACAGAAGGAGGGCGAGAATGGAGCTCAGTTCACCATCTGTCTGTCAGTGAGGAACGCACATTCGTGTTTATGTCAGTGTTTTGGCAACACAGCTGAAGCAAAAGTGATTCTCAGTGGTGAGGTGGCATGCAAGCATTGAGTGTATTTATAGAGAGAAAGAGAGAGAGAGAGAGAGAGAGAGAGAGAGAGAGAGAGAGAGAGAGATGGTGTATGTATGTGTGTGAGGGGACGATGGGGGGAGTGAGAGTGTGTATAAAAGGAGGGATATACCCACAGATGCCTGAGGACACGAAGAAACGTTCTGTCTGAGGCGTATGATGTAAAATGTATGAGTGTTGAGAGACATTTTATTTCGACAGATAAAAAAAAAAGAAAAGAAACGAGCTCCAGTGAAGCGCTCTAAAACACAACTGTCACACTTCTCATTATCAAATCCATCTTTTTGCCCCCCCAATAGGTCCATTTAGATTCTGATGCAAACAGATGGAAATAACCACACACCAAGTGCGTCTTTCCAGCGTGTCAGACATGACGCCGATAGAGCTATTCTGAATGACGTCAACCCTGCGGTGACACGCAGTGGGACTCTAAGGAAAAGACGGCGATGGGGCCCTGAGCCTGCTCTCTGTGACCTCTAGGGCCCACTCAATCACACATTCATTTGTGAATGTGAAGGCTAAAAACAAAACTGTGCAAGAAGGCTGAACCTGAACTGTGGTGTTAGAGATAAAAACTTACAGGGAGCGTAAAACATGACGAGAACTGAGGGGTGCTCCTCCAGAAATATGTCGAAAGATTCGTCTGTCAGGTGAAAAACAGCCGAGTCTGACTCCGACCAGGGCACCTCGGGGGTCTTTGGCTGGGGAGGCTGGGGACTGTGGGGGGGGGAAACACATAGATGGTGAGAAGCAGAGATGGTTAGAGAGAGAGAGAGAGAGAGAGAGAGAGAGAGAGAGAGAGAGAGAGAGAGAGAGAGAGAGAGAGAGAGAGA
>JBBIGA010000002.1:10532818-10551270 GCA_037576975.1 Alestes dentex
TGTAGGTGTGTGTGTGTGTGTGTGTGTGTGTGTGTGTGTGTGTGTGTGTGTGTCTACTCAGAGAGCAAGGAAGCCAGGAAGGGATGTGTAGCGATAGCTCACAGCAGTGTACATAGAGATATTGAGTTGCAAGTTGGCATTTAATCCATGCATAGACCGAAGCCCAACAGGGAATACATCCAATAAATGTAGTATTAAACAAAAACAGAAGATCGCTGAGACAAAATTATCTGGGGCGAATCTGATGAGAAGAACTCAATGCCCTGTCAAATAAAACAAACAGGACAAATAGGTCAACAGCGCGGCTTAATTTGTCTGGAATCCAGCTGGAAAAGGATCCGGGACCGGCACCTATTTGATTGGATCTGGCACCTCCTTTGTCTCTATCAAAATACGTAAATAAACTTAATGTTATGCCATTATTTTATGCCCTATCGAAGTTAGTTGTAAATCACTTGTTTGCCTATTTTGGATGCAATTTAAATCTGATTAAGGAAAGGGAGAGAGAGAGAGAGAGAGATGTCAGTCACTCAGGTCAGGCAGCAATGCCTGGAGCGTGTTGAGATTTCTGCGTATCACATGAGCCAAAATTACTGCGATTTCAGTACTTCAGCAACAAACTGGTGAAATGTCAAAAATACAATCAAATTTGTTGAATTTCTCCAAGGCAACAGACCAGTCTGACCCAGAGCAGGCCAAATTTGTTACTGCGGATCACCAGGGTGACGGTATCAGCAGGAGGGCAGCATGTCGCGTTGCTGGTAATTAGCAGGAAAAAGGAGGTTGAGGGTTCTATGGAGGTTTTGTGGACTGTTTTGGACAAATAAACAGAAAGTTAAGCGTGCATTTTTATTACTGTTTCCTGGTGTGCAGTGTGGATGATTGATTAGGAGTGTGATGATGATGCTGATAATAAATAATGCATGAGGTCAATGAATCAGGGAACGCAACCCAACACATACTGGTGGAGAGATGCACTGTATGCAGGCAAGGGCTGTAATGCTTTCTGATGTCTAAATTAAAATTGATGTCTAAAGTGTCATTTCTTTAAGCTCCGTGGCTAAGAATGTGGGTGTTTGTGGTGTGAAATTATGAATTGAGTGTGGCTAATGAAAAAAATTTTAAGTCCTTTCATTGTGGGCAAGATATGGGTGTGTGTAATCGTCTCCGGGCTCAACTGTCACGTCACATGCTTTTATTTTTTGCCCCTAACTTCAAGCTTCACGTCTTTAGGAAAGCAGCAAAAATGACAAAAATATTGGCTGAGATACTGGCTGTGACTATTGCTTAGCTGTTGTTTTTACAAACAAACACAGTGCTGTACTGTTTGTAGGTGCAGAGGAGATCCACAGACACACACAGATAGACAGAAACACAGACAGACAGACAGGTCCCTTAGCTTGAGTTCTTTGCATGTTTGCTTTTAGTGCCAGAAAACTGAACTAATTCCATTTTCCAGCACCTTCTTGTTCCAGGACCTCCTGATTTACAAATTAGCTCTGGTTAACAGGTGTTGACACTGACATGAAATATTATGCTGTTACCTTATTGAAATTGGTATAACATTTACCCTGAACAATAAAAGGGTTTATGATGTGCACATAAAATACGACACATTGTTACATTGCAATGACAAGGTCAGATGCAATAAATTACGACTAACAAATATAATTTGTCTCGGACTGGACACGCAGCTGCATATCCTGGAAATGTGATTGAATCAAACTAATTTCATCCATTATAAATATTCTCCAGTTCATACAGTACATATATGAAAACCAATGCATTTACATGTATCTGTCTATTCAGTCCACATAATTTAGCACCCTGCCCCACACACCATTCACTCTGAAATGATCCTTGGCTGCTTTCTTCCATACGAGGCCCAATACAACACAGCCAATCAATGGCCCTTAACAAAAATATCCTGTCCAGTTATACAGTCTAAAAGGTAGTGTAAAAACGACAATACCGATGTAATAAGTGGACCTCTAAGGAAAACCTAAATAGAAGAAAATGCTGGATCTGGGCCCTTTCAAACGTGCTTACATATTTCCCTTTTGTCTCTGTAGCCGTCTGCTGGAAGATGGGCTGCATCCTCTTACATACACCACACCCTAGAGAGGAACAAGAGAGAGTTAGGAGAAATTCTCTCTTCAATCAACATGCCCTTCTTTGTTTTATCCCTGATATCAGAGAAGGGAGCAGCTAATTGGTTACACAGACTTTCTGAAAAACTGGTGATTGGTAATGAAATCCCCTGAAAATACTTTAACACTCTTACAAAATCCTCAGATGAACACCACATGTTGTGCATTGTTGTGCACGTTCTTCCATTTCTTGGAACAAAAAGGAACATTAATATCCACACTGAAGTCGGCCAAAAACATTGCACAGGCTGCGCTGGGCCCGAGGTGCCTAATCGCAGATTCCATGAAAATGCTTTCTAAGGAAATGAGTAAAGAATTCAAAAAACGGAGAGAGAGAAGAGAGAAAACTACAAGTGGAGTCTAAACGAAGAGCCTGAGGGTTGCCCTCTCTTTGCAGCTTTAAACACGCTCTCAGCTCAGTACTTCATCACAGCAGAAGACTTTTTAATGAACACAACATGCTGAGGTTTTCCTAGGGACAATCCAATCCAACTTTTTCCCTCCCGATAGAAATTCTGATATCTGTAGTTAGGATATCAGCTGATGCAGAGTACCGAGCGGATACCAAACTTATACCAGCTCTCGGCTACGGCGCTTTCATAAACATATATTACTACTCCTTTTACGATTGAGAGAAACACTGAAGGTTCACAACATTGCACTGTTACAATTTCAGAATAAAAATAATGTAAATATAGGTGATCTGGTGTTCTGGTTGAAATCGTCTTGATGTCATTTTCTTGGTTTCAATACACTTCAAATGTAACAAACAATTTAAATTTACATTACATTTTTGCATTACTGGAGACAATACTGTACCTGTAACCTTGGTCTGATTGTGCAAATTGTTAGATTTTCATTTTTAATGGTTTCCTCTGTTCAACCACATCCCTTTGTTTTCCAGGGTTTCACATCCTTTGCATCATACACATTATGTCACTGAGGACAGAACGAGGGCGAGATCATTAGATGACTCACATGGGGCATAGAACATCATGAGGATGGGCCTCTCCTCCCTCTTCAGCAGCTTCCTGAAGTCCTGAAGGAAAAAAAACACACAGAGAGGCTTGTTGGGGAAGGCTTCCTGTAGTATGTATGGAAGTGATGTCTTCATCGCCCTTAGTTTCCTACACTACTAAGGCTTCTGTCTGCAGTTGCTTTAGGCTCCTTTGAGTGATGCCATAGAAGAATCAGTATTTCCCAAAAGAGCCATTATGAAAAACTGTGTGAACAAATTTTAAAATGTTCAAAGAACATCCAAAAATGTAACTGTTCTATATGTCTGTCTGTCCAATTTAAGCTACCACTTCACCAAACCTTAACCTACCACTTCACTTCACCTCAAAGCGTCTCTCACCTGTTGCTCGAGAGCAACAACCAGCGAGTCCTGCAGGGGGCTCTCTGACCACCCAAGCAGGTTTAAAAAAATTTGTCATGCCAGTAAAGCATACAACGCGTATAATTGAATGCACGGATTAACCAGCTCACAGGGGGAGACTTTTTTCCCCCTATCAGCTTTGTTTATATTCTTGCTTCATTACCAGATTGCCTCCTGTAGCTGAAATTTGCTTGTGGCAGTTGACACCCCCAAAGATGTAATACACCACTGAGCACACGCCCCCCCAGAGCAATCAATACACTCTTCAAAGGAGGTTCAAAGCCATCTCATCTTGGCAAGTGGGGCTTCCTGATTGAGCACGGCCCCCATCAGCGGGGGAGCTATCCGGATATGTCTATGATTCGTGAAGTCTCCTAAGAGACCATCTTACTAGTTAAGGACTTTTTCTCCTTATTCTTTTCCATGAAACATTGGCTTGGAGTTTCCCCCTCATTTTCCTCATTCAGAGGGGCTAAAACACACTGGATCTGAAGCTGTGAAGCGCATATACTCCTGAACGTCCTGTACAGCAGCCAAGGCTGGCCCCCTGAGAGAGGAGAACGGCCCCGTTCTTCAGTTGCAGATTGCTTAACTCATTGCTTTTGTTCCGCATGCGGTTCCCACACCAGGCAAACGCTAAGAATGGAAAGGTGATCTTTGCAGAAGCTGTCGCCTAAAAGAGATACTCACTTTTTCCGTCTCAATGTGAACGACATCTTTAGCCTCAGGGTTCTCCTCCCATAGGGGGGCACCTGTGGGGTCTTTCAGGAATGCCACCATTGACTGAGAATGAGAGGGAGAGGATCAAAAGGAGAACAATTATTAGAGAAGCAGTGATATGACTCATCCCTCACTGTCAACGCACATTCACCTTCTGAGAGGCTCTGCCAATAGTGCACACGGCATCTTCAGAACAAAGAGACCCAGGAGTGAAAAATCTATCCTCCAGCGAGATTTCACAACATTAGACTTTGAGGTCAGCAATAATAATGGTCAAGAGAACTTTCAGTGATGCAAAGTTTCTTTGATGGCATTACAAGATGACATTATTTCCTCTAATAGACTACAGCTAATTTAAAAGATCTACCCATCCAGAAAGGAGAAAGACTTAGTAGGCACCTTTTTGACATTAAGTGCTCATAATAAGCCTAATTACCATAACGGAAAAAGAAACGAAGAGCAATATCAGACGCAACAGCAGATGCTTTTAATGAGAAACCTCCATTTTCCAGCGAAGCTGCTCACCCATCTCATAACAGACTCAGACACCGGAGCTGAGCGACGCTCATTCATTTTTAACTTTTTCACATTACAGCTTGGCTCGTTGGCGAACAGTTCATCGACGCCACGTCAGCCGTGCACAGGACTGTGTCAGCAGGCTCATGGAAAGAGTGGCGGGTAAGAGGAAGAAATGAACGGCAGGCGATGTGCTGATTCTGAACCAGTGGTATAAATCCTGCCGCACTGTGGAACCAGCACCTAGAGTGTGAAATCACACTCGTACTCGTCTGTGCTAGTGTGAAATGACATGCGTGGGGAAAAATCAGCTTGGTAGAAATGATAGAACAGGGTATGCTATAAAAGATCAAAAGGCCTACAGATTACAGAGCCCCATGACTGCAAAACTCGTGCCTAAAAAGGGTAACAAATACCAAAGTCAAAAACAAAATGAAAGGCCGAGACTTCAGAAGGCATAAGATGCAACTCAAACTTGTATGTTTGCCTCAAAATAACCAAAACCATTCAAATAAGATGCAGTATTTTATTTGACATGGACACAAGCTCTATACATCAATTAGCTATAACATTAAAACCACCCGCCTAAAGTGTGTCAGTCAGATGGTTATCAGCAAATCCTTTAAGCTCTGAGAGTTAAGAGATGGAGCCTTAAATGTATTGAACTGATTAGTCCAGCAATTCCCATACATGCTTGATTGGATTGAGATTTGGGGAATTTGGAGGCCACCTCAACACCTTGATCACTTTGCCATGTTCCTTAAATCTTTCCTGAACATTGTTTGAATTGTGGGAGGCCACGTTATCCTGCTGAAAGAGGCCACTGCCATTATTAAATACTGTCGCCATGAAGCAATGTTAACAACGTTCTGTAACAATGTTCTGTAACAATGACAGGTGGTACATGTCAAAGTAAAACGTACATGAATGCCCAGTTTCTCAGTAGAGCTTTGCCAGAGCTTTCTTCCCATTGTGCATACCCAGAACACCCAACAAGACCTGCCGTTTTAGAGATTATATGACCTGGTCACCTCGCCATCCCAATCTGGCCCTTGTCAAAGTCACTCAGATCCTTACGACTGCCCATTTTTTGCCAACACATCAACTTCAAAAACGGACTGTTCACTCGCTGTCTATTACATCCCTTCCCTTGACAGGTGACGGTTCAGCTCATTAGATTATGAACCGCATATTTCTGTCTGACTGAGAAAGCCACAGGATTTTTCATTGAGTTTAAATGCACTCTAGTATGAAATTCGAGGCAAAAAACCCCCAAAACATTTCAGTACATTCTTGTGACAGCCAGTGTTGCTGTTCACCCTAATTCCATGATTACTTCCAGTTTCTAACACTATTGAAGGACTGGGCTACGAAAGCGAAGTCTTTTCTTGTATGGAGTACCAAGCGGTCTGTATTCCTTACCTTTGTCTACCTTGAATATTGATCCGGTTTGTTTTTTGAACTCATGCCATGTTTTTTAGCCTTACCTTTGATACTCCTGTTTCTGTTTTTTTTTTTTTGTTTGTTTGTTTCACCTACTCTGGATCACGTCCCCTGTCTCACCCCTACGATTCTGACGGCTCCTGAGGAATCTGGATGTGTTTTCGGACGATGACTTTAGATTGTCTCCGTTATACCTGTTTGCCTGTTCTTGACAATGAACTGTCTGTACCCTTTAAATGTGTTTATTGCAAGTAAACGTTTATCCGCAATTGAGCTCTTTCTCTGCTTTTCATTACATATTCTGTAAAGGATGAACAAAGAAACAAAGGCTAAGCTTTGTGTGAGCTGGGTAAGGCACAATTCACTGCAATTACGACGGACAACTGGACTTCTCTAGCTCTAACTGTACAATACATAACTGAAAAACTAGTTCTAAAGACGCAATTTATAAAAAACACACTTAAGTGAGCAATCGGCTGATGTGCCGAAAGAGTCTGTTGCTGAGTGGAACTGATAAAACAAGAAACTTTGTTGATGTGTTGCATGTGGCTGAATTTTTACCTCACAATTTTGAAAAATCCGAAGCTCAGAGTAGATCAAATTTGTTTCAATCTGACCAGTGATATGAACCAACCCACGTGTCAAAAACTGAGGACTCAAAAGAACCGTTAAAAGGGTGAACCCTTACAGCCTTAGCAAATAATGTGGATAAACACAACTGAGGCATAAATAGTTTATATAACCTTACTGCTCGTATTTGTCCATTTTCAGGGCAGAGTTTACAGATAGTTTATAATCTGACAGCCCGAATCTAAACATCCGTCTAGTGAGAAGTAATTCACTGACTGCTTGGCTGAAAGACGCACATGCTGTACCAACAAATATATATTGATTTCACCAAGGTTTCACATGTTCTTCTCCAAAGACAGCATGAGAACAAGGTGATTACCTTAAGAGTGGCTGGTCTGCTGTACTCTGTGTGAAAGGTTCCATCTCTGTAAGGCATTAAAATCACATACACAAAGCAGAAGAGGTAATGTGAGAGCCGGGTGCAGACGCATTATCTGCTACTTTGAGTAATAATTCTATCAAACTCAGGGGTCCTTAAACTGCTTGATTAATGCAGAGAGCGCACTTACTTATAATGCAGGATCTCATTTCCAGCCTTCTTCGAACCCGGGTCAACCTTCACTTTCTTGCAAAGTTTGCGACCCTCAGAATCCCTGGAGGTAAAGGAAGACAGATGAAGAGGCAGGCAAACGCATCTCTCGCGATGGCACGCTGGAATCCTTGGTGAATTAATGAACCCAGACTAATGCAGGTCCCAAACCTATGCAAGCAGGTGAGCTCAATTACCTCGATATTCTATCACACAGGCCTAATTGCCGAGCAAATGCAAATGTAAGCAGTCAGAACAAAGCTTATACTCAAGAAAAATTAGAATCGGATTATGATGTTCTAAAACAAAACACCCCGGGGCACACCCGTCATACAAAAAAGGGACGCCAAAAAGTTAGACGGACAAAATTAATTTCCCAAGACATTGAATAAATCGCTACAGCGATAAAACAGGCAGTTGATGGAATGTGACAGATGACCACAGTAATAAGGTAATGCAATACAGCCTTCTGAAATCTGCCAAACACTTTCCCTCTCCATGTACTGAAGGACAACCTTGACAAACTTCTGCCAAAATACAAACCTTGTAATATTTTTTGGCAGCCTACTGACTGGTTTCAGAAAAAACAATAGTGTTGGAACACTGCTCTTGTTTAGCTTTTCAGTAGGGCTGCACAACCCTTGATGAAATGGGATCTTTTTATTTGCTTAGAATCGACACAATTCTCACCTACAATTTTTGAACATTTCAATTGGCAAAGGACAATATTGATATTTACTACATTCATTAGTGGCATAACTTACAAGCATGCATAAAAGCAACTCAGACCGGTATAACAACATTTACAAATGAATAATAAGCTCATCCGTAAATCACACTGTCCTGAAACTCGAACGCTTTCTTCTGTTGTAAGTCGCTTTGGATAAAAGCGTCCGCCAAATGAATGTAATATGATGTAATGTAACGTCATATAAATCCTTTTTGGATTGACATGCAGAAGGCTTGCAAGAATAGACCTCCAGTGATTCAAGTTTGATCAAATCATCTACAAACAAAAGGAATGGAAAATGCATTAGGTCTGAACTTTGATGGAATCTTCAATTTTCTCCACCTTTGGTGCTTCACGAGGGCTGAATGCGTTCAGTTCTGCGCTCTATTATATGCCCTCATTCTCTCATCCAACCGACAAACAGGAAATTGTCAACCCCTCAGTCCAGAAACATACTCATGGTTACCTAGCACCTGCAAGGAATCTGTAAATACCACTCCATCTCCACACACACACACACACACACACACACACACGGCGCCACCACTATCACTACCTCTTCGTCTCAGTGATAATGAGCATGGAAATGTATTACATAAGGACAAATAGGAGCAGAAAGGACTCAGAGGACAGCTAAAGCCCCCGTGCTAATGGAAATTCAAAGAGATGGAATTCAATTAAGCTGCCGACAACCACCATTCTCCCCAAACCCCCCCTCCTCCTCCTTAAATGGTGAGGGAAAAAATCAGACGGTGTCGTTAGATTTATGTGTGTTCCACATCCTGCCTTTGTCTGCAGGAGGAGGAGAAGTGGTGGAGTGGGAAGAGGAGCAGAAGCGGGGGCTGTCAGGTGGGAAACACAATTAGACGTGCCGTGTGGTGAACGTGCTGACTCATGACCACAGATGGCGCCTCTCTGGGCATTTATGTGCCGACGTGCCCCGCGAGCCACTTCGGGATGAAAGGTGCAGCCATCCATTTCAAGAGTTCTAAGCTGTGATGGAGTTCTGCAAAGGGCCAGGGGTTGCATCAACTGCTTCTGGACAGTGGGGGTCTGACTCATTTTGTGACTGTAAATCCCCGGTCGACTTTGGACCAGACTGTTCTGGCCCCATCTGAGTGAAAACTGCGACACTTTTGAAAATAAAGGCTCCTAAATGCTGCCTGGCTTGTCTGTTCGATTCTAAGAGAAATCCTTACGTGATATAGAACCTTCGCACTAAGTGCAAGTTCTTGAAGCTTAAAAAATTCTCATCTTGTTCACAACAGTTCACCACTTTTTTCCCCTCATTACACATGTAATGATTTCAATGTAATAGCCTTCCTAAACGGTATATCAGTGAAATTCACCGCACTTCGGCAATCCCAAAAATAAACTTAATATTACATCATTTTAGTGAGGCTACTAAATGACCAAATGAAGAAAAAAAAAAATTCAGAATTTGGGAAACATCTCGCCTTGAATCGATATGCTGGTATTTGTGCTGAAAAGATTCCTTGAGCCTAATATAAAGAAAATAAGCGCATTTAAATTGTAAACGCAACACTGGTCAGAAATAAATAGCAATTCCCCCAAATCGTTTATCTTTCCTCAGAATAATTTCCATTTCCCCAAATCATTTAGCCCTAGCTTATTCTACGCCTACACCCACAAATGACTGAACGTTTTTCTGAAGTGGTTCATAGGGGGGTTATGTTTTAGGCTCGCACAGCAAATTCTGGTACAGTTCAGTTGGAGAACATTTATCTGAGCCAAATACAAAACTGTGTCTGAAAATATGTGTCTAGTTCCACCCCTTGGTACCAAATATGCCTCTTTTGTGCCATTGCTCCACTGAACCCTTTTTCATATTGAGTTATTACATGTGCTTTCGCTTCAGTTTTATTAATCCAAGTGGCCTCTGAACAAATAATAAACAGGCTGAAAAGTAAGTAGGTCAGCTGTGGTATTAATGACTTCGCAGATTACTCTAGAATCAACTGCGACCTGTTCAACTCAAGCTTTTCTGCATCACTGAATAGACCCTACTGTTCATCTGTACGGAAAGTATCTGCAATAGCAAACGCAGTTGCAGGGGTAACAAAAATCAGTCCAAGCCACCGCTGGCCCACGACAATACTAAAGCGTAACAGAACAGGATATGACTAAGCGTTCACTGCCTCACTGGTATACTGTCGCCTTGACTTTGTGGCACAGTGCGAGAGGCTGACTCAAGCCAGTCGCAAACTGTGCTCCAACTGTGCAGAAACTCAGCTCCATTGTCCAGATAAATTAGACCTGGATCACGTTTCAAAGCCAAAAAAAGGATCAAATGTACTGAACTCATAAGCCAAATACACCCAAATGTGAACCACGAGCCAAATGCACCTTTTACGTGACCCATAAAGCGTAAATATCGCTGCGATTTGATCAAGCAATCAGCGATATGATCTTTTCATCCTCTCCGATCTCTGCTTCTCTCTCTCTGCACTTGCTCCAGCCCCGACCCAATTCCAGCCCAATCAGCTGGCCATCTCTCAGCTCTCTCATCTGGTGGAAATCTGTGGACTGGTGCAAACCCGCGTCCACAGCTGAAGGAGGCCATTCTAACGCAGCGGGCCAAGGTGTGGGGTTTTTGTTTGGTTTTTTTTCGGACAGCTCAGCTTTATCTTGGCATTTTCCCACAAGGGTAGGGTACCTGACTCCTGTCCAAAACTCTGGGCCAGCACCTGGATGACAGTAAGGATAAAGCTCATCATGTCTACTCCACTTCGCTGCATTTACAGCAGGGTGAAGAGCGAGACGTCAGCAAGTCGCATATAGTCTCCAAGCCCCGATCAGGAATCTCAACAACTGGTAGGCCATTTGTAAAAAACCACTATTGCTAATAACAGAGCGTTAGGCTGGCCCAGCCATTCGCATATCAGCGAGACGAGGACTGCAACCCCTGGGCTGCCTCACTTCTCAGAAACTTGCATGTGCTGATACAGTGTTTACTTGGTGACGGGATTCGCCCCATTTCCTTTTATCTGTGTTCTTTTTTTTTTTTTATCACTATCACTAGAACAACCACTTATTGCACTTTCAATCAGCAATCTGCAAACAACATTTGCTTTTGTTTACTTTGCTGCCTCAAAGTACCAGTTCTTAGATTCCCTAAGGAGAGGGGCGAAAAAAAGGCAAGACACAAAAGATAAAAACGAGTCAGGGGTTTCCAATTGCGGAATTTCAACACTTTTGTGTTTTAATGGTGCAAACTGGTTCCTTGTCAAGTCAATCCATCCAAACCCCTCTAAAGCAATGTCTTCCTGATAGTCATCCAAGGGAGGAGTGGACCTTTGCAGTGTCTTCTCCACACTGTTTTCCACAGCAGAAGAAGACAGAGCAGGCTGAGGGCTGACAGATTCACAAGTTGAGGCGGAAAAAAAGCTCAAACACAAGGAAGCGAGATAAGAGCGAAACGGATGTGTATGTTTTCCAGGGCTGGCAGAGGCCTTGAGAGAGCCGCACATGGGCCATGTCACTGGCATTAAAAAGTTCCGCTGACTTCCTTTCAAAGGATTCGCTCTCGCCTGTTCTGCTGCAAAGGAATTGTGGGAGCTGGGGACAAGACACACTTCTTGCTGTGAATCATCTCAGCGCTCACATGCACAAACACATTCTCCCTCAACCAACAGAGACACGGGATGAAGGCTTCACTTTCCTCTGCGACAAGAGGCTCATGCATTAAAAAGTGATAAATGGTAATAAAATAAGTTCTGAGAAACAGAAAAAAAAAAAAAAAAAAAAGGAAAAAGAAAAAGAAAAGGGTGAAATGAGTCTCCATTTGCAGGTTTCCAAATCTACACAAGGCTGAACACCTGGATTACCTTCACAGATTCGTGATCTTTGCGTTACCCGCTTTCAGTGAGTCTGGCATTCCCAAGTCCATCACCTGCTGAGCATCAATCAGAGCTCTGAAAGCTTTCTGCGAAGTCACTTCACGTTTTACTGGAGGATTCTTAAATGTCGGCATTTGTGTGCATTTTCAGCACAAAGCAAAAGGACAAATGTCAAAAATTGAGTGATGGTGAAGGTGCAGAACTGCATCCTATGCTGAACACGTTGAACTGCTGGAGTTTTGTGATCTGCCACTGTGCTTGTGCTCAAAGAGTCGTTCCAATTAGGGATACCTTTTGGCCTGTCTCTCATTATACGGTTCTCCTATTTTAGGTGTTATATCTTGCACATTAGCACTGGTCCACTCAAACAGGAGGTGTGAGATGATCATCAAGACTTACCCGCAGTTCACCCAGGCGATGGTCCCCTGGCCTTTCACTGCCTGGGCTACATCAGACAGCAGTTTCAGCTGAGAGTCTCCAGATGTAGCTGAGGTAAAAGAGACACAAGGAATACATATTAGTAACTCAAATTACCAGCCTAAAATATAAACATTGTTGGGTTTGACCTCCTTTGCTGTTTTGGTTTTGCTAATTACCTCCTATTTTTCTTATTTTACCATCAGTAGTTGCCATGCCAACAGCTTGAGTGCATTTTCAGCTTCATGTTATTTGGTGTTTCAGTCTTTGGAGTTTTAAAAACATTCTCAAAAAATAGTGGGTTTCTGTCTGTTTTTCAGTCATTAGAGGATCTGTACGGTATAAAAAGAATCACATATTTTTATTACTGACTCTTTATCAGGAGGAATGTCGAACTGATCAGTCCAGTGGGACAACACTGGAAGATATTATAGGTCCAACAATGACTACTTTTAGAACAAACCTTTAAAGGGTGTATACACATTTACTCAATGCTTGCATTCTTTTCACATTTAACGTTAGTACAAACCTAACTTTAACTGTTTATTGGCCTTGATGCAACAGGAACCTTTTTTGCACAATCTGATGACACCATCACATATTGGTATTAAGTGCTTCTCTTAGAAAGCTTGTTCTTCAACACAGCAGAGGCCTGCACTAGATGCAGATGCGTTATTTACACCGTTTAAATTATGTCCAGGATTTTGAATAGATATAAATTACATCATCAATAAATCAATAATAAAAAAAAAAAAACAGCCGCCAAAAAAGTGTAGCAGTTCCCAAGGTCCCACAGGCAAACATTCCATGTGCTCCTTCCCACCAAGTGATCCTTTAAATCAACAGGAGCGGGGGGAGAAGTATTTATACAGATGTTGTTTGCATTGTCTATTTCATTACATTTAAGAAGATAAGAACTTCATGTACCAATCGAAGTGAATACTCTAAGCCTTTACTGAAAATGACAGTGTCTGACTCTTCCGTGTCGATGAAAACACTTCAGCCAGGCACAAACGGCGCGCGCTGTGGTCTTCTAGCAGCTAGCTCAGCGCGGTTGCCATGCCAAAGCTGAGAGGAAACATCCGACAGGAGGAAATGAAACAGGGAAACGTGCATTCAGAGGGTGATCCTGGGCTTCAGAGGATCAGTGTCCGGGCGAGCCATCAGTCAAACGCTCCGTTCGATACTTTAGAGTCTTACCCAATGACCCCATGTGGCCGAAATGGGCCGTGAATTATGAATCCGATAAATCTGGAGCAGCCAGGCCTTGAGAGGCCCTTCCCCTGCGTGGAGAGGGAGGCTGTTTACGGGTTGTGCAACCGCACACCCACTGCATGCAGCACTGCGCATGACTGCCCCCAAAAATGCAGCTGGTGGCTATGCAAATGATCAGGGGCTGCAGTGCACAGGGGGAATTCTCACTAATGGTGGCAAGTGAGTGGCGCTAATGGTTTCATTTTAGTGCTTGCTGACTGAAGGATTTGCATCATCACCGCTACTTCAAGTTACTGTACGCACTGCAACCTTTTGCCCTTCCCTCTTTTGCCCTTTGACTCCGTGAGTCAAACAGTAACAAAACATGCATCTAGATGAACTGTCAAGAGTTCATCAGTGAAGCCACAGAGCTGACTGCAAGCTACTGGAGCAGAAAGTACACACCTGCACAACCTCCCGGCGTGTTGCGCTCTCGAGTTCATGGAACGGCTCCAGGTGAGGTGCATATTAAAAGAACTACAGTTCTAACTGGGAGAGGACAATAAATTGGGCAATTTTGTATTTTTTAATTATTGTTAATAAATGAGAAAATGTAATAATTATTTTCAGTGCTACACTGGAATTACATACAATAATTGCAACCAGTGAAAGCACCAGAGTTTTGAGCTCGCACACACACACACCGACAGGCAAAGTCACCAAGTCTGGGCATTTCTACTCTTTCCACTTCAGCACACAAATGAATGACAGTGGACAACACCACCGCCCCACACACACACACAGGTTTAAATCCCCATCCAGTCAGGAATACCACTGCTGTTGGTCTGTGTTGATGTAACAGGCATTTACCCTTGGAACTGGTTCTTATATTATGATTTATGTGATGTTTGCACAGCTGTTTTAGTGGTTTATTGGCCTGAGCACCTTCCAGTAAAGCTTGCAGTGCTGTCTTTTCATACTCGGTGTAATAAGAGAAAAAAACAGGACTCCAGAAATGAATGACAGCTGTGTCACTATATAAAGTTATATTTTGGGCAACACCAATATAAATAAAAAGGTTACATTTCGAATAACAGATGTCCATTAACTAGGTGTAATTAGTGTAGCGTTTTTATTTAATACAATATCATGATAATATTGTAAACTATGATGAAGGGTTGTCAGAATATTAAAAGGTAATCAGAATATTAAACTGCCATTTGTGTAATGTCACATCAGCCACAAAGCGTTAATTGTAAGTAATTTTAAAAATTCCCTGTCAGTGCATCCTGAATGATGATGACATGGCGTTCAAGTAACACAGGCTCGACACTCACCTGACTTAGTGTAAAGGACAAGGACATTGGTTCTGGTCCTGAGAAGCTTTTTGAAATCCTTGTGGTCACTCACTCTCTCTATGAGTGGGGATACTTTCACCGCCTGCAGTGTGGACGCAAGCACAACCTGAGAGAGAGAGAGAGAGAGAGTGAGAGAAAGAGGGAGAGAGAGAGAGAGAGAGAGAGAGAGAGAGAGAGAGAGAGAGAGAGAGAGAGAGAACAGACAGAGTAAAATATGCAGCTGCCATAGATATTCGGAGTTTTAATCCGATTTATTTTTTAATACAGTATTGCTGTAGGATTTTCAAACACTTGTCTTTGAAGGAACATTTGTCTTGTGTTTCATTATGGAACAACCTCATTTCAGTGCACAGAATTACAATATGGTCTGTGCTAAATGTTATGTTTGTCCTTGTATGTCTTTATTTCCCTTGTAATCGACAGAAAAAAAAATCATTGTGCAGTGTTCATTTCAAGTTCACCCATTTCAGTTCATTTTTTTATTGTCTTTTTTATATAAGACTATAAAAGACTTGAACATGAACTACTAATAATGTCAAGCTTCTGTCTTTGTGATCCCCCTTTTGGGTCACAAGCCATAGGGAATTACACCGTTTTTAATTTCATTTTGAACTCGTTAAGATGTACACAAAGTCATTCGGAGAGCTCAGATGTAAAATGTTCCATTCTATAGAAGCACAGCAAGAGGAAACTGACATGTGAAGCATTTAATACCTCTAAAAGTTACTACAAAAATGGCGACAAATACACTGTGAGACACTGCCTGAGACATCATTTTATGATAGATTTGCATTTTTTTTTATAAATGTATGGTATTCATGGCTGAGAGATACATTCAAGATGTTTTGAGGTTGAAACAGTAGTCAGGGAAAACATTTTACCAGAGTTTCCTCCATTTCACCATTACCAACATCAATAGAACATAACGGCAATCTCAGAAGACACATAGGGGTTCACAGGTCAGTTTGTATTTAAAATCAAATCAAATCCTGGGCACAGTAAGAGCGTCCCAAACATCTTAAAAGTGAGAGAAAAAAAATGTCAAATGTTTTATCAAAAGCACCCAAAAGACTGCACACTTTTTGCAGGTTTGAACTTTGTTAGATATTTATAAACAAATGCTGGAGGTGTCGCAATTAAAATTCATTCCATTGTTCAGTATGTTACTGAACCAATTTCCAAATTTGGTTCAATAAAATATTACATAATGACATGAGCTCTTTGCGCTCATGGTCTAGGAACTTTTATTACATTACATTTCTGAAACAAAAAAGTGTTAAGATTGTATTTAAATTAAGAACAAACAGTTCAGCCCAGACCTTAATTAGATTTGCAATGAAAAGGCAACAACCCATTTACATACAACGTGCGTGAAATTCAACCAATGAAACATGCCATTAGACCCGACCCAATGGTGGGTTTATAAACTGCAGCAATAAAGGCTGTAAAAATGCAACGTTTGTTATGTCTGAAGCCATGTGAGGGGCCATGAGACAAGGTTCTTCACTGTGTTACCGAAACAGAGGAAACAGATAAAGATTTATTAGTCTAGATCCAGATGATTTGACTGACCCAAAATGTAATCAAGATGCTATAGTCTGCTAAATCTCCAAGCCAGAACTAATAAGGTTGGCAAACTGTGCACACACACACACACACGCAGATTTTTTGGGCTGAGGACGTGTTCAAGGGGGGCAACAGCCCAGCATCTGACAAACAGAAAAACCATGGGGGAAAAAAAAGTGATGTCTTCTTCCAAAGGTTAAAACTGACCAAACCTTTCAAAATATGCCTCTAACAAATGTCAGCAGCTACTCTATGTCGCATTTGTCTGTCCCGATATTCTCCCTAAAAGTAGAAAATTCAACAAAAATGTGCTCCCTCTGCATCCGGAATGATACACATAAATTATTACAATTAACATTGTATGCTCGTCTTTCATTTCCACATATTCATTATGTGTTAGAATACAGCAATACTTCCCCTAAATGTTATGTTTGTATTTGTATGTCTTAGTTTCCTGACAAAAAAAATATATATATATATATTGTGCAATGTTCATTTCAATTTCAGGCATTTCAGTGCATTTGACCATAAAATACTTGAATGTCAAGCTTTTGGGTCACTAGCCATAACTCAAACATGCAGACTTAAAAAGGAATTACACCTATTTAAATTTCATTTTGAACTCGTTAAGATGTACACAAAGTCATTCGGAGTGCTCAGATGTGAAATGTTCCATTCTATAGAAGCATAGCGAGAGGAATCAAACATCCGCAGCACTTAATACATCTAAAAGTTATTGCAAAAATGGCTACGAATAAATTGCAAGACAATGCATGAGGCATTATTTTGCGATGGATTTAGATAGATTAGGTTTGGCCTGAAAGATGTTCATGACAGAGAGGTTCATTCAAAAACAGTAGTCAAAGAAAACATTTCAACAGAGTTTCCTCTATTTCACCTTTATCTCTTTCTGCATCCTGAATGACGAAATACAGAACCCATAAATAAATAAAGTCAACATTGTATGCTGGTCCTTTCCACATATTTCCACATATTCATTATGTGTTAGAATACGGCAGTACCTCCCCTGCCGCTGTAAATAGCACTGCAACTTGCGAAACACAAACCACAGGCAGAAAAACAGGAAGCAGGGAGCGACGTGGAGAAGATAGAAAATCAGCCAGCTCATTACTGCGGTTCAAGGTGGGTCACTAAGTGCAGGCAACTGTCTTCAGTTCTGCTTTCCTCTCCACACTCTCTCTCTCTCATTCTCTCTCTCTCCTTCTCCTTCTCTTCCTACCTCTTTCCCACCATCCCCATCTCTGAGTCATCTTCACCTTGTCCTGTAAACATTACACTGAGAGCAGTGTAACAAATACCTGCCTCTCCAGATGAAAAACCTCATTATAGAATCTCACCTACAAACACACACACACACACACACACACTTCTCAGCCCATCTCCCAGAAAAATCAGAAAAGAGACAGAGAGAAGAAAAGATGGCTGTGCCAAGCTGATAATCTAGTGGGAACAGATTATGTTCCACCACAAAATTGTAATTTTCCTAATTGGCAGCAATTAAAACCTAATCTATTAATTAAAGTGTGATATGTCCCTGATGGAGGATACAAAAAGGAGCGGAATGGCTGAAATCTCTTTGGCGAAGGGAAATTTCTGGAGGGTTCTAAGCGAGCTCGATTCTGTAGAGAAAACACGGTGGTTTGCATCCAACGCCTCTGAATGCAATTAACCTCAAATGCCATGTAACACGCCACAGGCATGCATACACACACACACACACACACACACACACAAACGGAGAGAGAGCCGAGATTACACAACAGTTACAAACCCAAAGACCTCAAAAGTATGTATTTGTGTGTGTGAGAATCTGTGCACGCCAGTTTCTTCAAAAGGCTTTTGTCTTTAAACATAGACAAAGATGCATAAAAATCCAGCCACTGAGAGCAATCTAAAATTACGTGTGTGTGTGTGTGTGTGTGTGTGTGTGTGTGTGTGTG
>JBBIGA010000002.1:10564713-10619464 GCA_037576975.1 Alestes dentex
CATATGTATATATATATGTATATATATATATATATGATTTATTCTAAAAAATATTGTGACATTAAATTTGATCAGTATTGCCCAGCAACTGTAAAACTAGATATATAGTCCAGTCAGTCTTTATATGAGGGGCCCAGTAAACCTCAATAGCCATGCAGCCCTTCCACCTTTTCTTATTCAATCAGTGCAGGCCCTGTTCATTCATAAGACATTATTTTCTTTTATTATTGCATGACTCAGGTAGTTTGGGTTTCAAAACTGATATCAGATTTAAAAAAAAGTAGAACTTAAATATATATCTGACAGTGACATTCTGTAAAAATTGTAAGAAAAAAAAAACTTTAATCGGTATTGTCCATCACCCATAAAACTAGTGTGTAGACACTCCTGCATTCATTTGCCTTTATTTTTCATGTAAGTGTATTATTTAGATTTTGTCTATGGGGGGCAATGTGTGAGTTTTCATTAAATCTGTCATTTCCAGTGCAACTAAAAAAGTTGCAGCTCTGTTTATTCTCAAACCCCAAACAGTTAATCAAGAGCTTCATAGATTGTAGGAACAAACTATCGGGTCGGCGCGGGGGTGATGATCCGGCCAATGAATTCATACGGAGAAAAATGTACAAATTTAGTGGTGGAAGATAAAGCAGATGTGTATTTTGATCTTTAGAAAATGATATAATTATATATTTTATAGCACAGAAGGAAAATATTAAATAAGATGTGGATGTGGAGTTAGGTTCCCCCCTCTGGGTCTGAGGTGCAGCAGTCCTAGTAGTAGTCTGAGCTCAGAGCTCTCACGGAGCTGCAGCTGCAGGTCTGTCTGAGGGAGCAGTCCAGAGACTCACAGGGATAAACACAGGGGTGCGGGACGGACAGGGCTCTGCATGTCCACACCGCTTCTCTTTCCAGCACGGAAGGGTATCTAAAGGTAAACCGGACTACTTTAACACTCACTATCCTGTGCGCCCTGTGGAGAACCTGTTCTGCAGCAGCTGGCTGGGAGCTTTAGGTTCTTTCTACTTTCCTGAACTTCTGGCTGCAACATTTCATCCAGTCTTCACTGCTGCTCGTTTCTTCTGGACCATTTCAAACGTGCCTTCTCTTTTCTAATAAAAAAAAATTTAAGGTTTACATCAGCAGTTTCTCTATCTCTATCTCTTTAGTTTATCTTTTCTGCCTTGAATATTGAAAGTGTACTTTTCTCCCCATATTCTTTTGCAGTGGGTGCTTTGCTGAATGTTGTTTACTTGTTTGAAAAACGTTTATTGCTGCTTAATATTTCATTTTAGAACAGTACAGTTTTAATTTCATGTCCTCTCTGTCCACGCGTTTTGCTTCCCGCTGTCTTGTTTTCTCGCGTTTGTTTCCCAAATCCAGCCGTTAGCCTTCTTTTCTTTCTTTTTCTTTCCTTTCCTTTCCTTTCCTTTTCTTTTCTTGTTTTTAAACAGAAGCTCGAGGAGAGTGATCAGGGTTTCTTTTTAGAGCGACACAAATTTACTTGCCACTCACGTTCAGTCTTGGGATCAGAGGAGTTTTGGTCTCCTCACCTTTCCAAACTACTGGATAAACAAGCGCCTTTGTCTTCTGGTCTAGACAGCGGGTTGTAAATGCAGGTCTGATGTCTGAGAGACGTTTGGAAACTCTGGTATTGTGCTGTCTAAATTCAGCTCTTGGAGCAGATGTGAAGTGGTCCGGACTGAATAAAAGTTCAGAGCTGTATGGCCATGCAGTGTGTGCACATGGATTTGCATAACACATAGTCTGTTACAAATCAACCTCCTCAGGCTTTTGGTGTAATGCAATTGATGTACGCTGCATATTTATAAACTCTCAATAACACATTTATTATGTGGCCATTAGGTTCGGGTTTTATTCTGGCCTGATTTGTTAGTGTGTCACAGGTTTGGCACCTGGGACAAAGGTTCCCTCTTGGTCTTGGATGGACCGGTAACTGATGAGGCAGAGCAGGATCTCACATGGTTTGTGTTGTTAAAAGCAGGGATGCATAGTGACAACAGGACTGTATCGGTATTGCCTCATATATGTTCGAATAAATCAAGCAGATAGATTTGGATTTGGCTGATGTTTCGGATCGATATTTGGTGATGTTTTCGTCGTTCTCTAGAAGAGCATTTAGGTGCTCCTGGAATACTGTGCTGAAATATCAGAATGTATTCATTTTACTGCATTTGGCATTTGCAACACTAAAGAAGTCTATGTGCATTATTTCATAACGCTAATCCTGGTAGATTCAGTCCACATTTTGAAGTGTTCATCTCTTGTCATTGGCATCAACATGAAAAATGTCAGGCCCATAGTTCCCATATTGGCGCACCTCTGATTAAAAGGAAAGAAACATGAAAATCTGGCCTTTGTCCCTTCAGGAGAGTTTCTGCCAAACCAGCTGACGGCAGAGTTAGGTTGTGCTCCAGCTGTTTTATTACAGCGGAGGCTGCAATGCTGCTCATAACTGTTTACTTCCCCTTGCGTGAACGTTTTGCTATGAATGTGAACGTATCATTTGTCTTGTGAATCCACAAGTTCCAGGTGAGTGTGATGCGTAAATACAATCTGGAATTAACCTGAAACGGTAGGGGGCACTCTTGAGTAGTTTTTTAGCTGGGTGAGGGAGACTGAAAGTAGTGGTGAATTTCACTGGTCTAACTAAGACATGGGCTCTCATCATGCGAAACACTGTGCACACAGTAGAAGAACGAACACCCTGCAATATCTCTGTCCATTGGCAAAGACTGTCTGGCCATTATGAGCCTCTGCTGAAGAAAATGAATTCTTGGAGAGCACGTGTGCCTCAGTTAGGCAGGGAGACTGCCCTGCATAGCTGTGCTGCTAGTTGCTTATCTCTGATGCAATATGCGGCTCTGTCTGAAAAAATAACATGCCTTTTGATCTTCCTCTCGCACCTTAACCTGGAACCTCATTGTCTTTCATTTAAGTGAAAATGAGAGAAAAATCTGCTGATGTGGGTCTTCCTTGCTCCATCAAGGGGATTTGTGGGGAAATTATGGGATCTAAACCCGACTGCTCATTTGCACTACACATATTCCTATTAATATTTATATAGTCTCATTCACTAAGCAACTTGGTGAATGGTATGATAGCAGCCTCAGTCTTTCTAGGATACATGGATGTGCAATGTTGTTGATGTTGGCATCATATTACACTCTTATGGTCAAGCATATGAGCAGCATCTATTAGAAGTCCATCATTAGAAGTGCGCCCTTGCTGCTTTCTGTATATTGTCAGACACTGATTGTTCTGATTGCCTTACTAGTCCGCAC
The DNA here is from genome assembly GCA_037576975.1 of Alestes dentex. Taxonomy (NCBI): domain Eukaryota; kingdom Metazoa; phylum Chordata; class Actinopteri; order Characiformes; family Alestidae; genus Alestes; species Alestes dentex. The sequence continues at coordinate 10,568,016 of JBBIGA010000002.1, forward strand.
TCGCCTGCAGCGCACTGGCAATATCCGATGGAAATGAAAGTAATAACAAGGAGGTCTTTGTAATCATGCAATGACTTATTCTCAGGGGGCTGACACCTCACAATAGATTGCCATCAGTCATATGCAAGGGTCTACGTATGCATCTATTGTGTGCTTGTTTGCGTTTAAGGCTGCCTGTTAACGTCTCGTAACTATGAGTTCATTTGTCCTCAGGTTCGCTAAAGCCTTTATGTGCAGGCTCTAAATAAATGTGCTGAACAAAAGTATTAATATTCATATAGCCCCCTGCATGTGCCAGTTGATTCATGTGTTTTCCTTGCTTCCTGAGGCCTCTCTTTCAGATGTAAAACAGGTTTTCATCTGTAATGAACTTATGAGAGCTCTCGTCGGCTTCAAGTGTGCAAGCCTGCTGTTTAAAGGTTCTCTGAAAGCAAACGTGAAGCAGCCCAGCGCCTTTCCGGGACGGCTACCACAGTCCTGTTGCCTCCATAGTAACAGGACCCGAGCAGAGGATGGCGCCGCCAGTTGCACTTGATAGCACCGTAAATAATTTCTGCTCATTAATATAAACTTGGGAAGCAACGACTCAATGGACCTCGTCAAAGTTGTAATGGTACATATTTAAAATGTGCCTTATGAATTATTTCAGTCGCCCAGACATCAATCAAGAGTGGACAATGAGGATAAAAGTTTAATGGAAAGGAATTTGATCTGAATGACTGCAGACATGACTGCATGGAAAAGAATGCCACTGTCGTAGCTCTTCCTCTGCCCTTCACCAGAGTCACCTGCCATGAAGAGAAGAAAGCTCTATCACGCAGCGTAAGCGTCGGCGTGCAGCTAGACAGGCAAGAAGAAGTTCTCCGTGAACAGCTTTAGCTCTTAGAGAGCCATTCAGACACTCAGCCCACTACACTTCAGGTCAACCCACTGCAGATATTTTAGTCTGTGATATAGTAGAGACTTTGAAATAGGACTGACGGCGCTTTGCTTCTTAACTGTGATCATTCTGTTCTCTAGCATTTCATTAAAGATTTCAGTGTGCAAATGCACAAAACAACACAATAGCAACTTTTTGGTGTTCTTACCTTAACTGTACGCTGTATGTCCAGAAGCTTAAAGAGCCCTGCTTTTCCAGTGTTTCTCTGATAACAGCCTCTGCTCTTCTAAAAAGGCTGTGCACTACATGTTGGAACGTTGCTGTGAGGATTTGATTGCTTTCTGCTACAGAAGCATTAGTGAGATCAGGTACTGCTCGGAGGAAGATTTTGCTGCTCCTAACAGTCTTTTCTTTGTTTCATCTGACATAAACAGCTTATCTGTCTTGTTGCTCCTAAACCATTCATGAGAAGAAATGAGGAACACATTTTTTAAAATCAACTTAAGACAGAAGTTCTTTTGCCATTTTTGTATGCTTATCAGTTTACTTCTCTTTAAGAACCGTACGGATCTCGAAACTGTCTAACTTCGGTAGCTGAGGCTAGAATTTTATCACTGAGACACATTTCAGATGTTGTACAGGCTCATTGTCTTTTGGATCTTATGGTTATCTCAAGATCGGATTGTTTAAGATAGAGATCAGTGCAGTCAGAGAAAAGTCAGAGCATTTTAAGATCTTAAACTAAGATGAGGATGAGATTAGACGAAGGCTCTTTGTCAGGAGCTGAATTTAATAAGCATGAGAAGATGGTCAATATCTCGATAAACTGAGCTCGGTTTTGCATAGGAGAAATAGGTTGGACAAAGAAGAGATCTTATTTTAAATGTTCCTTATTTTGAACACCCAGTGGATGCTCTGGGTCACAAACACCACCTCATCACTTAAGAGAACACAGCCTCACTGCTTCACAGCACGCTGCTGGTAGACTTTAGACCCCAATGGATGATGCTTGGCTTTGGGCTGAGTGATTTTAGGTTCATAAGTGGATGTTTCAGAGCATCTCATTTCGTTGTCATTGTGTTTCTATTCAAGCTATGTATGTGCAATTGAACAACCGTGTCAGTACTTTAAAGTAGCTGAATTGACTAATTAAAAGAGGTGTGTGGCCGCTCTTGGATAGACAGCGTATGCCAATTATGAGCTCTACTAATATCTTAGATGGAAGATCTCTACCTTCCTGTACATTCAATAATTTTATTTTTAGGGGATTGTCTGTTTTTAGTTTTTTTTTTAATATTGGGCTTCTGTTTGTCTTCCGAGAAATAACCAGATCTTTCTATTCTACAATCACTTATCCTAAATAGTCTTCAGAGTGGTGTGTTTCTGGGTGTGATAGGTGGTGTATACGAGCCAAAGCTGCTGTTTTCTCCAGCTTTGGTACTGTCAGGTCCCTGTAAGTTGGATTGGAGAGCTGCGTCTGTTTGAACAGAACCCGGGGTAGTGCAGCGTAATCGAAACAGACATGCCCTCAGATCTGTTTCTAGACAGTGCATGCTTTCTCTCTTCAACACTCATTTACCTAAGTCACTTTGACCAACTGCTCTGTGCATGTTTGGCCCTGACGGGGTTATCTACACAGAAATGAAGCAGCGAAAGGGTCTGGTTTGTGTTTTTAGGCACAGAAGAGAAATGATGATAGAACGGTGGGTGAGGTGTCCACAACTTTCCTCCAGACTGAACAAATGCTTGAAGCCTTGTGAACTTTCGTTTGTTTGCACCCAATAGATTCCCTTCAACCAGAAGGTGAACTGGGTACAGAACAGAAGGTGTTTGGGTACATGGCAGATTTTTGGTCCAGACACAATCAACAATCGATCAATTTATTTTTATTGAAGCTGATCTGTGTTGCAGTTTTATGCTGTAAATAATGGGAATACGTGGGAATCAGCCAAAAAAGAGAAAGCCAGCTTTTTGCTCTAAATGTGTGATCAGCAGTTGGCCAATTGATTATTTGGCCAATCTGTGCCGCATTCCTATGATGTAAATAATGTGAGGCAGCTAATCAGAATCAGAATCAGAGTCAGAAAACTTGATTTATCCCGGAGGAAATTGTTCATGTTTCTGGGTGTCTTAGAGAGTGCTGTATGTGAATGCTGCTGCTGTTCCTGTACCAAAATGTCGTAGCACAATTATGCATGACTCACTGTACCAAATTGCCAGTTGCCTCTTACTTTTCATGTAGCACTTTATTTTATTGATGTTATGATGTTAGTTATGTTGCAACCTTGGGAGGCCGAGTGTATTGGAAATGCGCTAATGTGCGCTAATGTGAGTTTAAGGTTAAAGAAAATGCTTATAAAAATTGACCACAAAAGTTATCCATGCAAAAGCTTTAATTAAAATTGGCCATGAAAATTCATGCAGCGCACCCCTAGAAAATCACTTGAGGCAGGTAAGCCTCTGTATTCGAAAACCGCTACCACACATGTACCAAGATGTTGTGGCATAATTATGCATGACTCATCGGGATGAACAGCCAGTTGCTTTTTAATTCATTATTTTCACTAGTAGCACTTTATTTGAGTCATGTTATGTAAATGTACTGTCATAAGACTTTAAAATGCCAGTTTGGCCCATTAAAGAGCAAATAATTATGTTGCAAATTTGGCTGTAAGTTTCATGTTTAAAAAAAAAACAACCCAGGGATCCAGAGGAATTAGAAAGGTTCATCATCAGTATATTCCTAGTTCTGCTGGAGACTAAATGAATTACTAATAAAAAGTAATCTGTTTTTTGAAGAACTGCTTTGCACGACTGAAGTCTACTGCTTATAGTTTCCTTAAGAATAGAAGGATAGTTCTAGAACTTCAGGATAGACCTACATTTGGTGTGAAATGTTGTTTTTTTTTCTGAAACCCTTTCATTTTGTCTTACATCAGTGTTTGAAAAGATGGGATAGCTGTGCCTTTGGCATGAAGCTACAATTTTTGTGTTCGTCTTTGTTATGCCAGCGTGGATGGCAAAGCAGGGTGGGAGGAGTAGAATGTTTTTTTTTAAGTGGTTCAAAGAATTGAGAAAAAGAATTGGAAGAAAAAATCTAGCTGTACACTAAACATAACAAGGTGGGAGGAGATCGAATTATCTTCTGAATCCATTCACTTTCAGCGGGGCAGAGCTGGGTATTGTTTATAAGTGTGCAGCAGTGTGTAGCGTAGTGTAGATGGATGACTGCACACTCCTCAGTCTGTGAAATGTGATCTATGATATGACTGAGCTGCTCACTGTCTGCTGCCTTAATTAATACTTGATGTGACTGAAGGAGCTCAATTTGTCTAGAGTCTTATCATGTTCCTGCTTTTTTTTTGTTTTTGTCAGCATGCCTCAGAAACAGGCATCAGTGAAAACGGAAACAATTAAACTCTGAAATGGATAATTGTGTCTTATGTATTATTGTCATGGACCTCATTTTCACCAATCATGCAAGACCAGCTGTTCGCTGCTGTCACTTTCATTGTCTTGCTTAAAGTCATGCTGTGATTCAAGGCCTACGATTCAAATCTGACTTCTTAATGTATGCTGACGACATTTACGAGACTAGAGTAAACCTGAAGGAGAAATCTGAACTCAAGCCCAACCAGTCGCTGTTATATAAAAATCTTTTGCCCCTTTTTTGTTTTCCTCACTATATTAAAACAACATCTGCATGTCACATTGTAGAGTAAACAGATCAGGTGAAAGTGTCCAAAATGATTTGAAATAGAAGTATATAACACAGTAATAAAAATGTTATATCACAGTTATTTCCAACCTCGCGGTGTGACTAGCTCTCTGAATGCCAGGGAGTGTTTCCCAGTACGCAGTACACCCAGCATGTCGTGAGTTCAGACCTAACAAGTGTGGCAGGATGGGAAGATGCAGCTCGCTTTTCCTTGTGACATATCTCACCTTAAAACAGCCACTTTTTTTTTTTTATCAAAACACAATTAAACTAGCTAAACGTGAGAGAGAAAATCACTCCATGAGGTATAAAAAAGTGAACCGCATGATACTGATGTATCATGTTTATGAAATAGTGTTTCAGTGCATTTTCACTTGATGTGTTTTGAGATATTAAAGTGTACAGTGTGTTTTTATTACCTGACAAGTCTGTGGTTTGACTTGATAAACAGACGTTTCCAGTGTAAGTTTTTGCGACGTGATCCTTCCCTGGGCATATACAATTTCTATTTAATCATTTTTATGTTATTAGAAACAGGAAATTTTATTGATCCTGGTGAGAATTGCTTATATTATGACTGCACAGAGACACAATAAAAACTCTGCAGAAATGACTCAGTATGACAGATTCTTTGCTATATACACAAACGCTGGGGTAATCATTGTTTTAAATTTAAATAACTGCTTTATAAAGTCATAATGCGCAGTATAATACAGTCAAAAGAAATGCTATACCATGGACATAGGCACCGGGGTGCTGTGGGACTTGTGCATCCGACCCCACGACCCCAGAAGAAACTAATCAAGAATTCAGGCAGCGATGGCTTTTGCTGATTCTTCTTCATTTCTGACCCTTGCATAGCAGAAGAGAAACATGAGATACTTCAGGAATTCAGATATCCAGGCAGTTTTTACTGTGCTGATCTCTCTGTAATGCAGTGGTCCTTCTATATCTGCCATAATGTTTGAAATCGAGGTGGACAACTGATAATAAAAGAAACACGTTGATTACACTGATGAAGCAGGTGCTTTTTTAAATAAAGTATTTGGATCTGTATCACAATGATGCCGTTAGACGTCCATGGGCTTGCTCCTCTTTCTCTGCGTGGAGTTTAATGTTTAAACTGCATTAATGTTTAATGTTCCTGACTGTCAGAATGCATAATCAGGGCTCAGTTTTATTAGCAATAAAATTGAAGTTTATTGGCTACACTTTTTATTTGCCTGTGACTGCAGATGAAAATTGCCTTTAGAATAAACTCTGGCACGTGTCCACATGCAAAATAAGGATAAGAAATATATCGCCCTGTTCACAGTTCCATATGGAATGTTGGACCACTTTTTGGTTTTGTAAGGCTGGATTCGTGCACTGCGCTTGTGAGGGAGGGATGCTGTTGTATTGAAGCGGACGTGAAGGCATGTGTCTTTTCTGCTACATTGTTCTCAGTTCAGTGCAAGGAGGCTTCAATGAAGAGATGGGAAAAGGGGTAGAGACCAAAATGCTCCCACAGTTGATTTGCCCATTGTGGGGGAGGAACACTATTCCCATTGATGGTGTTGATGGTGAAGCCCCCAAAAGCTGGAGAAAGGGGGCCCATTCAGTGCAATGGGCGACCCTACCCTACTATGGGAGATGGGTGTTAGAGCTTTTGTGGTGCACGGTGGGAACATTGTCCTCATTCTAGTGATTTAATACTGCCAGGTCCAAGCTGCTTCGCTATGTCTTCAGACTAGGAAAGCCTATGGGTCTCTCCCCTTAGTCATTATCACAAGGTGGAGAGTAAGTTTCCTGGGAAAATCATGCGTCCCGAGGGCAGATTGGATCCCCGCTCTCTCTTTGTGTGGAGAATAAGCTGAATCTTAACTTTGTGAAGCTAACGTTGCTTTTTCTCCTTGGACCACTCAGAATGTCATCGCATTAGCCTCGTCGGCTGCTGGGAGAGTACAATCCAAAGATGAGAAGAAATATTCTTCTTTAGAAGGAATAATGCTGAATAAACTAAATGGATACAGTAAATCCAGAAAACATCATCATATATAAACATTATAAAGTAGTTTGCAAAAACGTCAGCGGGAACAATATAAATCATTGGCAGCATAAATAATGCTTCCAATATGTAGTTATTTCTAAATGATACATTTATTTATATCTTTTACATTTATTTATATCTTTCTATATCCAGAGCAAACTAATGTTGGCAAACCCCTACATCTCATCTATCACTTTCCCAAAGACACATTCCAGTGTCCCACTTTTAATTCTGAGTCACATCGCTGCTGACTCCCACAATATATGACCTTTTGATTAGACACAACAATAGCGAGGTTGGGTCAGCATGCCTGCTCTGTAGTGAAATGAGATGCCCCTGTGATAGATTAAAAGGAACAGTATCATGAAAGCCGGTGCTCTTGAAGAGCCACTCTTTACACTAGAGGAGGCTCTTAAAGGCTGCTGATGAGAGAACACATTTGTTTTTCCTTACACCGCGCGTTTGTGAAACAGAGGTTTTCTATGCAAGCAGATGCAAGCCAGACTAGTGGAATACAGCATTTCAGGCTATCCTCATGCCTTTTTGTTGAGATTAGCCATTGTACATATTTTGACATAGTTCACTTGCTGATAAACTTGATACAGTTATTGTCTATTTGGATTTCCAGTTGTGTTTTGTTAATTAGTAATTAACAAAACACAACAATTCTTGTGGATGTTGTGTAGCTCTGGAAACATCCAGCAGTCATAGTTCTGCTATGGTTCAATCAAAGCAGTGGTTCAATCAAATTCATTCAAGTCAAGTCAATAATGAGAGAGGATATTACTGACTGTCATAGCTGTTTCCTTCATATTCTGGCGATCGCTGTACAATTGTTTTCAGATCTGTATGAACTGTGATATGGATTTTTGATGCAGATTTGGAAAGCACAAAATTAGCCTGAAACCTTTCCAGAAACGGCAGGGAGGTGATTTCTCATTACCGACGCCAGAGTATGTAAAGCCTCCTGCTGTGAAATGAGATCTTAATAGCACTTTTGTGTACAGTCACCTCCAATTCATTTAACAGGCTACGGGCAAAAGCATGCCTCCATTAAGCGAAAAAAGCGTCAAATTCCAGGTGCATTCAAGATTCATGCTGGGATTTGACCATTGCCCTTATCTCACCTGTCCGACCTAAAATGTTCCTCTTGGGTACTCAGTTCTCTTCCAGATTCCTTCCAGCACATACACCCTGAGAATTCAACATTACTGATCATGTTTGGTAACGCTTGCAGTCCAAAATTCTTTGCAGTGGAAGTATATAATATAAAAGGAGCTAATGACATTAACCCTTTAGCTACATGTAACCTCATAGCTCCAGGGCAAAACCATCAAACTCTAAAGATGTCTTGGCTGATGTAAAGGAAAAATTGTGTTAATTCGATTTTTTGGTGAGACAAAGCTCAAGGCTTAGTGAGAAACCATGGGCAGAGTTTCAGTGAAAGGATTTCAGTCCACCACCACGGTCACTCTATTGAAACCCAAGAGCTGCACTCGAGATCATCTGATTAGGTAATGAGAGCATCAGACTTAACCTCATGCAGGGTTTCCACCTTAATATCTCCAGGGTGTAGCTTGTGTTTCCAATACATTCCTTTACTCTGTTTGAGGGAGATGCATAGTGACGCTTCCACTCCAACATTTCAGCACATCCTTGTTCTTTCCACACCGCTCCCATGTTCAGCATCTCTATTCTCCCGCACTGGCCTGGTTAGCGTGCTTGGCGGCTGTTTCTATAGTGATAAGTAGCTCTCTGCAGGGGCACAAAGGTCTGTCTCGAATGCAGACTCAGACAGAACTCTGTGTGACAGTGATTAATGTCCAGTTCGAAATGACACAGTAAATATGGAGCCACTGCCTCCCAAAGTGTAATGCTAATCCCGGCCTGCACTTACTGACAGAGCTCTAGCTATTTTACAGATGAGTGGTTGGTCAAGCACTACAGGGGGCCCTCTTAGATGCTTATTCATGAGGGTGAGGCTGTTTTATATGAGGTAAATATTAATGTTGATGTAGTGTATGGAATGCTTGAGAGACTTGGCATGCTTGAAATTGGCAGTTGGCAGCTGGCAGATGGAAAGGGGGAGGGGGGAAGCTTTAAAATCCAGTTAAAATATTGTGTGATTGATGAATATTAAAGTACATGCCCAAGCGTTTGTAGACACCTGCTCATCCAAAGTTTCTTCTGTAATCAAGGGTATTAAGAGGAAGTTTGCGCCCCCTTTGCTGTAGTAACAGCCTCTACTCTTCTAGGAAAGTTTTACATTAGATGGTGGAAACTTGCTGGGAGGATTTGATTGCCGTCACTCACAGTTCTGATGCTCCACAGCCTAGTGTTGGTGGCTTTTTACCCCCTAGGTGATGTTTGGCATCAAGCATGGTGCATCTCATTCCGTAGTTAAAACTTATCTGTGAAGATTATACAAGCTGTGTGTGAACTCAGCTGTGTGAACGCCAGCAATAGGTTCACTTTACAATGGCTGAATTGACTAATCACATACCTTCATCTGATCGAATGACATGTCCCATTGCAGAGTTTGTAATGTATCACAGTGCAACAGGAGCTTCTAGGCCTGATTTGTATGCGCACAAGTGACAGCCTTTCTGAATAATTTGGAATAATAATCCTGCAAGGTTGAGCAATGTGAGCAATCCCTGTACCTGACAAAGATGGAGTGACCTCTTTCCCTCATTATTGTCCCGTGTCCTTTTTTAAAAAGAAATGTCGATACGTGAAGATTTTCTCTTCAGGTGTGTTTTTTTTTTTTTTCTTCCTCGAATGACATCCCTTAATTCCACTTCAAGCAAAGAAATAATGAGAATTGTTGAGCTAAAGTATCTCTATATAAATGGATGACTTTGCCTTTGGCTTGCCGTTTGTCACGAACAAATCGCCAAGCTGAGGTGTAGTAGATTTCTTTTCATGTAGCCCACCTGGAATTTCATTCCAATTAATTTGTTCCTTCCCCTTGGCTTTCAGCTCACTTCTCGTTTTGCTTCAAAGTGATCACCATGCACAGCGGTGTGCCTTCGTGCCGTATGACTGTCTTTTCTGAATTAGATCATTAGGTCTTACTTGAGTGTCATAAGAAGCTGCTCCTCAAAGCTGCAGGACATTTTTAGACTTCTATTTACCATCTAACATGTAATGTGGGTCTTTTGCACAAGATGATATCTACCATGCTGGATCAAGCCTCAGACAACGTCGGTAACACGCCACCTCTGTAGAACGGGTCAGCCTGGCTCAATCTCGCCTTGTGGAAAGGCGGCAAGCACACAAACACTTCCTGGGAGGGAAGCAGCACACTAGCACACTTGTGTAAATCAGCCCTGCTAAATGTTTGATGTTTTAAAGTAAATATGTCTACTTTCAGGCCTCCCCTCTCACAGTGGAGTGCTATGCCTTGGACAAGGGCCCCATTGAGAGGTTCCCAAGAGGGGAGTGTTTAAGGTTTTAGAGGTTTTGAAGGGGAGGGAGGATACTGACCTGCATGCCAACGCACACCAAAGCAGAAAGGCCCACACGGAGGCATGGAGAGGGACCTCCGGCTCGGCCCCGCACAGCGGAGCAGTTCATCGATTTTGTCAAAGTCTCATATATCATTTATGAGCTGCACAATCGGACCCTTGCTGTTTTTATTTTCACACTGGAAAATGTGAGAGCTTGCACTTGCAGTGTTTAATTAAAGCACTTACTGGCTGAATAAATGTAGTGTCTCTCTAACTGTCCGACATGGCCTTGTAGACTTCATGCAATATGTGTAGCTCAGACTACTGCACTTCCAAAGATAACTTTAAACATGTGCACATTTCTGAGATGTTTTCAGTTTCTTCATCATGAGTCCCCACTTTGTGTTTATACTTATCACCCATTTTATCAGCTGCACTTGGCATATATACATTCACTTTGTAGCTTACAGTTAGATCGTAGTACTTTCATTTATTAGCAGCTTTACCCTATTCGTCAATTACCCAATTCATCACGACCGCCACGGGACCACCAGTGAGCAGGTATTATTTGAATGGTGGATCATTCTCAGAACAGGACTGACTGACAATTAACGCAATACAAAAAGTACTGTTTTTGGGTCAGCGTTTTAACTGAATGATTTCCAATTCCTTCTTGAAGGAAACCTAGTATTACTCATTATTGCTGTCCAATTTCTGGTTTGTTAGCTATGTGCACGGAAAAAAGTGCGGAATCAAATCTTTCATCTTCCAAGCAAACGAGAGAAGTTTTTTTGACAAGAATTCTTTGTTACTTTTTATTGCATGAATGTTTGTATCCATTCATTCTAGTTTTACATGATGTTTGACAAGCAAAAACACATGGATTGGCTGGACAAACGGTGTAAAATAAACTATTTGCCTTTGCCCAGTAGGGATGTGCTGAAATGGGAATTCTGGGCTAGTGCCACTGCCGATAGACACGGATTCATAAAATCTGAGGCTACGTTTACCTGGATTAGCATTGCAGAGCAGTGTAACATTTATTTGTGTAGTATATCATGAGTACGAAAGAGCCCAGATTCAGTCAGTTTTTGTTTCAGTTTTCTGATTGCTTTTCCTTCTTTTTTCTTTTTTTTACAATGACCGCTAGGTTCAAGCTGATTTTGTTCTTTTTTATATAGAGCACAGCAGCTTTCATTGTGGATTACAAAAAGGAAACCCTAAGAGAACTGCCTGCCTGACGGCACCTGGGTTCTAGTACTAACAGGATGAGCTGCGGAGGCAGGAGCAAAGCTGAGAGCATGCAGCAGACATAGCAACCCACACCAGAGCACTCCCAGGTAGTCATGAAGACCTGCAAGCTGTCAGTGAAGCTTTAGTTCAAATCAGACGTGGTCGATTTAATGAATTGGCTGCTTAGAATTGAAGAATTATGGGCCTACTGGAGTTCAGCAGTGAGTGGATCGAGATGCTGTCAGAACAGTGTGGCATGATGTATTGCCTCAAAGCTTTGATGGAAACCATGTGAAATTGTTAATTTGGTGGAGTATCCCTTTAACTCCTCAGTGCTCACGTAAGCACACCCACAGACGAGCTCACTGGGATTTATCACTCCCACACTAGCTGCACCTCTACTGCATAACACCATTTATGAAAGGATATTTATCAACCATAGAGGACCGTGTGCCACTTATAAGACAACTGCACAGCACGTTAAATTGTATCCTCATCAGATTTAATGCTGTCGAGCTGATTGTGATTAAACTGTGCTGAAATTCTTCTTATTAGGTGAACTATATAGTCTTTTATGTCCTCTGTAAGCTATGAAGCTCGGGAGAGCTGCACGGTTTATTGCCAAATTACGTGTAAATGAATATTACCTCATTTTTGTAATAGTGTGCCCTTTAGAATTGGTAATCCTTGAAAAATGAGGAAAAATGCTAGCAAAGCTCATCTTGACCTTATCATGAAGCTACAATGATAAAGTAACATTTTAGTGAGGTAAAACAATTGATTTCTTCATGTAAAAGTTGATAATTTATGAATAAAATGTAATTAGTGAGTGAGTTCAGATATGAGATGACAAAGACACAAATCCATCAGCACAGGCAAGCAAGTACTCAACTGAGGCAAAAGCTTGTTGACTTCAGTCATGACTACAGCTACACGATAATGAGAAAAATAATATTTTGAGATTAAGATCACGATTCTTATGCTCGGAGATCAGTGATCAGACTACATTAAAATCTGAAAGGATTTGTAAATGAGCACGTGTTGTGCTGAGGAGGCTTTAGTGCAGGAAATGCTAAATGAGCTGCTAAATACAGTAGTGATAACAGCTTCCCCCGCAACTTGTGCTTTTTTTTCTCGTTAATGCAATTTTTTGCTTATTAGTAAAACCACCAACGATGTTAATTGTCTTTATAACCATGGCAACCAGCGGTTGGCTCAGACACCCACCAGGTGAGTGATCTGGGCGATGGAGTCGCTGCCGGTGTGAACGCGGGGTTGATGCAGTGGGGGTACTGGTGGACTGGAGTGCTGGTTTACTGCTGTACTCTGTGGCTGGGCTGGCGCAGTGGCAAATGCACAAAGTTTAGTAAAGGCCTAAATACTAAGAGGCTAACTTAGTTAAACTGCAGTCTGTCCACAGCGCACTCCGAATCACAGCACAGGAAACAGCAGCACGAGAGGCTGGTTTATAGCAGAAGCCACGCACCGCAGGAGGATGTTGTTCATGCATCCACCGACACGCAGATCACCAGAAACACGAGGCTTCGAGCGCCTGTCGCGGAAAACACACCGCTCACAGCTGCCACGGCCCAGATTTATAGGGGAATGCACTTCAGTTAGCTGTGCTCTACCTGATTAGTAGGAGATTTTAGTCTGAAAATGTTTATTTTTTTTACATAAATATATGTATAAACAGTTTTCAAGTTGAAAACTTATTCATTGTATTAAGTGACTTAAATGAACAAAAATAAATACAATGAATAAGTTGAAAACTTATTCATCGTATTTATTTTTGTTCATTTAAGTCACTTAATACTGAAAGCCTTCTGCTGTTCACATCTCTGTGAATAGCTTGATATCTGTGGAAGCGTGATGAGATTTTCTGGAAGCAGTGTTGAGGCGGATCCTCAAGATAAGTGTCACTGATCACTAATTATTTCGCTCATTGTACTATTATTTTGTAAAACCCACACAACTGTACAACAAAGGGAACTTGCCATTTATAAACTTGGTTGAAAAGGCATGTCAGTAAATAATAAATAAATAATCATAAATAATAAAATGTCTGTGACAGTTAAGTAGGATAAAAAAGAATGGCTGATGCTGTACGAACAGGCAAAAACTAGTCAGTTGAAACAGGTAAAAAAAACCCCAAACAGCTGCCTTAAAGTGCAGTCTTTATGAATGTAACAGCACTGTTTCAGAATGAAAATCAAGCCTGACCTGTTCAAGTGAGAGTGGCGCTCTCTTTTCTTTAGCACCGGGATCTTTATGGATTAGGTGATTAGAGTTGGCGGCAGTGCTAAATTTTCCTCCGTTGTATTTATGGTCTCGGTCCAAATCACACACCACAGACTAGAAAAGACATGAATAATATATATGAAATGTATATTTGCATTGCATCATGTGAAATTTAGTCCTCTCTCTGAGACATAAAGGCGGGTGATGCAATTCTCATCCGTACCAATGGGGTGATTTACAAAAATCCGTACTGTAAAGCATTTCACTATTTCATAACAGAAGAAAGTAATCGTTACTTTGTACTGCATTACCCCCCCGCACTGCCTAGAAGTGGTTTTGGTTATATTGTGCCCTCAGACAGTGGAGAATGTTGAAAAGTAAAAGTTTAGCAAGGATCATAATGCAAGAGTGTTTACATCAAAATTCATGTTGGAAGAGAAGAAGCAGGGAAGATGATGGCATGACCTCCATCGAATCTAACTGCCTCTGCCCAGAGGCTAAGTCTGGGCCCTTCTGCAGTCTTGTAGCGAGACAATGATCCAGCGCATACACCCAGATCCACATGAAAATGGTTCTTTGACCACACAATAAAGCTTTTGCAGTGATCCGGTCCACTGACCTTTACGTAGACGTTTTTTAATGGGGCAGTAGTCTCATATTCCTTTAGGTGTAGTCTTAGGGCACATCCAGCATTTAAAAAGAAGACTGGTCTCGGCCTGGGGAGAGTGCGTAAAGTGCTTGGATGCTAAGAATCGTAGAACATGTTTTTGATATGTTTGCTTTTGTCAGTTGCAGTGTTTATTTTTATATGAAAATGGATTTTGATCTTTTATTTTTCCAGTTTTATCTGACCCAAAGGATAGACATCTCACTGTAAGATCTAGCCTTACAAAGGATGCCAGTAGTTGTGGAAGACATTGTATATGAATAAAAATGAGGAAATGTCTTTAGTTCACAATCGATTCCTTGATGAAAAATGACCGTTTTCCATTTTCTAAAATCCATCCAGACCCAAATGATCTTAAATGATGCTGCAGCCTCAGAAGGAATCTATCACAAAAAAATGACTCTAGTTTAGAACTGTAGTTTTAGAGTTACTTCTGTGGTGGAAACGAATCCCTCCATTACTTTAAACATCCATGGGAAAAGGGCTTATAGGCAGTCTCTGTGATGAAACTCCTTGACCCCCTACGGTACCGGTTCTATTTCAGAGACCCAGAGGAGGCCTGGCTCAGCGGCCTCATGCAGCGAGCAGGAGTTGGGGTTTAGATCCATGTTGCCAGGAGCCCCCCACCCACCCCCCCACCTAAACACATACCTCCCCATCTCCCCCTACTGTTAACAGTAAGCATGGTTATGCTGGCGTCATGCCCGACACTGTGGTTTACAATGCGCCGGCAGTATACACTTTGACTTTGCGAATGCATGCTCCTATTCATTAGTGCCTCAAAAATGACAGAGCTGTTGCCACTGTGTCCTGAATGGAATAAACAAGACAAAATAGGGGCTTGTTAAATGCAGACAGCCAATTTGTGCTGCCATTATGCTGTGTTAAGTCTTTTTTTTTTCCTCTTGAAAGATGGCACCGTAAAAAGGTAGATTCAAGGCCAGAATCAGAAATAACTCCTCTCCCAGGTTTTTCATTCAGAATGATTTATAGAGAATGTGTAAATGGGACTCTTTCATGACCACATACTTTTAATGAATGAATACATTTCTTTGTGGAAAAAAAAAAACAGATTTGTCTCTAAATGCGTACGTAGGAGTAACTGAATCGTGTTAACAAGAGACCTGTTAGCAACAGTGTTTTTATTCTTTTCCCCTTATACATCCAGTGACAAGTTAAATCCATTAAGTTAATTACTTATTTTGTAAACCATGGATTTATGGATTGACTCAATCACTTATGAGTATAATAACCTACACACAACATCAAAATAGTTTACAAGAAAGAGAAAAACACTACAAAGCCTTAAAAGGGCCCAGATCTTTTGTTTTGTTTTTCTTCTTCTTCTTCTTCTTTTTTTTTTTAAGAAAAGAGGCCTAGTAGCACAAATTCTGTTATCATTATTATTTCTGTTTGGCACTATTTTCTACCTATATATTCAAATTTAGCTTCAAAAACAAGCAGTTTTGAATCCAGTGTGATCATGAAACAAACACATTTACTAAAATCTGCCAGCCTACAGCAGTTTAACTCTATAGATCCAATGACAATCCAGTGACAGTGCAGGAACCAAAGCAGAAACTACAGCTTTTTGAAGGAGGCACTGGACAAAGCAGTCAGTCAGAACAAATATCGTTTGCATAGATCAGTCTTTAAAACACAGGAGTGATATCATCCTGATTACTTTTGACGGATTAAGAGTGAACCCACTAGCCTTCTGAATGAAATCAGTCAAATGTCATAAGTCTCAAAAGTGGACCTAAGGGCAAAAAATAAGAAGTGCTGGGAAAGTGTAACACTATATAAAATGCTAGGGCACAGAAAATACAAACCGGGTGCGTTTATCAGACCTCGCTTCTTACTGTGATTGAAACCAGTTGGGGAAGTTAACATATACATGCAGACATAACTGATTACTTTCCTTTATTTAAGAAGATCGGTTTTAATTGCTGGGTTTTTTTTTTTTACTGAATAATTAGGTTTTAGCGTGCCAAGTTTGCTGTCACACCCAACATGGCACCAGTTGTGTTGTGGCAGGCAGCGAGCAATTTCTGCGTCTCACTGACACAACTTGGACTGGTGGTGGCCACAGGCCACAGGGCTTCTTTTCTGAGTGCTGGATAATCTCCAGTCTCCCTCCCCTCCGGCTCCCCAGCCACCACTGAGGCGTGTTGCTTATCGCCTTTGGATCTTTGCCACTAATGAGGAGTAGACTTCGCCAAGATTTATCTGCATGTAAACGCACGTTTGATCCCCCGTCAATTATCTCTCCTACTAGTGTCTACTCTCTGAAGTCTTAATGATGACACTGGCAGAAATGTCGTCTTGCTGAGACCCTCCCTCCCCCCCGGGCACGCACACGCTGCTCTGGCTTCTGCCGACACGGGCAACCCTGGCCAAACTCCCACAGCCCTGACTACAGCACACTCACCTGATCGTCCCAGAGTGCGCTGCGACCCCCCCGCGCTCTGTAGGAAAGAAAGGAAAGCCATCGAGTTTC
This sequence comes from Alestes dentex, assembly GCA_037576975.1. Taxonomy (NCBI): domain Eukaryota; kingdom Metazoa; phylum Chordata; class Actinopteri; order Characiformes; family Alestidae; genus Alestes; species Alestes dentex. The sequence goes on from JBBIGA010000002.1 coordinate 10,584,736, forward strand.
ATACAGGCAGCGAGCCAGAAATGTCATTTTACCCGTAGCTCAGAACGCACAAAGACTGTCTGGAGGACCCGGTTGTGTTTCCTCTCTAGCTCTATTCTTTTCACGTCACTGTATTTCAATTCATTGGCTCAAACATTTCTTCATTTCACTCCGCAGCTTGGACTCGACTGGTCAAGTTCATAGTAGAATAGTACTAAAAATGAAAGCAGCTGCCTATAGTGCTATGCCTTTATATTATGACCACAAGTGAAACAGATTCATCATTCAGGCTTTTATGAATGAAATGACATGTGATGATATTATAGTGGCTCTAAAGTCATTAGGCGGCCAAACGCTTCGAAAGCTTCACTCTGCCGTGATCTTCATTTAGCTTTGGTTACTACTGGTTAATCAGAAAGAATATTCAGGGTTAAATCTTCAGTAAAGACCACATTTCAGCAAAAATGAATGCATTCACATCGAGGCAATAAACACGCAGCTTTTCGAAGGCATAAGTCAAGCTTCTTAGTCAGGGATCATTTGTTTTCCCTACTTATTTGAACTCATTGGAATGAGAGATTTACACTGAATCATTAATTACAGTCATGTCCATCAGGAGAGGGAGCACGTCCTGCGCCTTTGTGATTCATCTGACTGCCAGTAATTACTTATTGGATTGGCACTTCGTTCAGTGACTTCAATTCAATTTCATTGCTAAGTTTATTAGCCTTAGTATTCTAACAGGGAGAGTGTTTGGAGAGGTGCTCTTTTTCATAAAGTGAGAATTATTGATTGCACGGAGTGAAAGGGAATGGGGAGGGTATGAGCTCAAGGTTTATTCTCGTCCTCTTTTGATTTCATCGATGTTTGATCTGCCATGGTCTGTAGGCACAGACACCAACAGAAGACTTTGTATTAGGGAGCTACCAGAGCCCTTTCCAAGCTGACATACAGTATGTTTATTATTCATAACAATATATATTTGTTTTCCTGTTGGTAATATGATCATCAACTACTATAGGCAGACGTTCAGCTCGGCGTGTCCCAGACCTGAGGTCTTTGCTGAAGCTCTGTTGCTTTTTCCATTTGAGTGCAGTCAAATAAAGTTGTGAGCACTTTAAGAAGCTCCCTCACCCTCACCATCATTGCAGTTTGTGTGAAATCTTTTCAACAAACAGCAATAGCATCTTTTCTAATGACACTAGGCTGAATTTGCACAACAACATTTTATTTTGAAACATGTATGTTGTGTAGTTGTGTAGCGTATTTATGTAATGTGTGTATATTTTTTTTTTTAAACAATCAATTTTGGGTTTTTTTGGCCAAATGTGTAAATATGAAACACTTCAAAAGTATATTAAATAACAAGCATGCTTGAACTCTTGTTTCTCTGTATGCTTTATACTATGTGCAGGTCTTGTAGATACTCAGCTGAATGGGGTACTTAAAAAAGCAACATGCAATTCAAACATCAAACATGTCAGGTGGTTTCAGTCAGTGATTTAACTTTTATCAGCAAGTGCTTTAATCAAAGAGTTGTTGTGCATTGGGTTTATATGTCCTCAGAATCTTCCAGAATGATTAAGCGGCAGGCTAGGACAGCAACAAGCCGTGCTTTTCTATATTCAGTAGACTGCGAAATGTGTCTAGCCAATACAAGACCAACCATCTCATTATTTTCTTTGATGTATGTCTGGGTGCCTCCTAATGCGTCGCAACAGTTGCCCTTCATTCCCTGTGTGAGACTATGGGCTGTGTTTGGTGTAATACTGCCACTGAACTCTGTAATACTGCTTTATTAAACTTCGATGAGAGGAGGCGACCTGTACAGCTGAGTATGACATATTATGTGGAGCCTCTTTCAGACAGTTATTTCCCTCACATTTCATGCTTTGTAAGAAAGATTGAATGGGGTGATTGAACAAGGAAGAAATACAGGCTGAGAAGAACTAAACTAATCTGCTTCCCGGATTACCGGATGAGTCTGAAATGCATGTATGGCCGAAAACTGACTACTCAGCTTTCCTTGGGGTCTGAAAATTTTTGAGCTGTGGACAGGACTGAGAATTAAGTGACTTGAGGTGGTATATACATGTAGGTTGATGGAATATTCTGTTGAGAGGGAGAGAGGCGGATGGCACTTATGGAAATGTCAGTGTGTCTGTCGGCCTCTATAGGACTTCTCAGTGTCCCACAGGTCTCTTTCAGCTGCACTGCAGTCCCATCCTTCCCACATTCATCCAGGGCTGAGTGTTATTACGTTCACAGTGGGCAGCATAATTACTGCAGCTCCGCTCTGTTTGGCTGCAGTCACACCAGGGATGGCACGGCGGCCACCGCGGCAGGTGGTCTTCCCGCCTCACAGAGAGTACTCTCAGCCTTTCATTTGGTGTCATTTGTTTTGTTCCTGCATGCCCAAGGTCCTGCCGACTAACTAGAGGGAGAGAGAGAATAGGAACCCACCAGCTTCTGTGCAGCTGAGACATTTTGCTATGTGCTCTCTCTTTTCTGGGAATCCATTCACTTTTTTTGTGATTTTGCCCACTTTTCCCCAGTTTTTTTCATGAGCAGTTCCACCCACTAGTCAAGAACTATTTGAACAAAAAGTTAGGATACTGTGTAAAAATGCATATAAGAACAGAATTGGATATTTAAATGAAAATGGAACAAAGCCGAAGAAAATGGAGCAAAGACAAAGCAACAAGCTGAAAGGTAAAGGGGGCATTTGTCTGACGCTCTTATCAAGAGCAACTTACAGAGTTACAGAGACAGTCCCCCTGCAGCAACTGAGGGTTAAAGTGGGGGTTCGTACCTGCAACTTTGTGGTCATCGGGTTGACAGGCAGGTGATTTTCACCCAAGGCTACTACCACCACTACCACTTCTGAAATTTTTGATTTTAGCTTAGCATGACATTTGAATGTTTTTGGAAACATGTGCACTTGTTTTGAATTTGATGCGAGCAACGCCTAAAAAAAAAAAAAAAAAAATTGGGAAAGGGGCGTGTTTACCACTTTGTTGCTTCAGGGGCATGTTTACCACTTTGTCGTCTCACCGCTTCTTTTAACAAAACTCTGTAAACATTTGGGAACTATGGAGACCTGTTGCTGGAGTTTTGAAAGTGAAACGTTTCATTCTTGCCTGATAAAGAATTTCAGCTGCTCTGCATTTTAAGGTCTCCTTTGTCATATTTTTCATTTCATGATGTGCCAGATATTTTCAGTGGGTAGACAGTTCTGGACCACAGGCACCCAGACTCTTGACTAGAGGCCTGTAGGCTTTGTCTGGACGGCAGCATATGTTGCTCCAAGACTTATATACTGTTCAATTTTTATGCCATTTTCCCAAATGTGCAGTGTGCTACCCATGCTATGTGCACTAAAGCACCCCCATACCATCACTGATTCTGGCTTTTGAACTGTATGGTAAGTACTCAGATCATCCCTCTTCTCTTTAACCCGGGGGACGGGGTCCATGATTTCCAAAAAGAATTTTAAATGTCGGATCGTCAAATAACAGGGCATTTTGCTTCAGTCTGTTCTAAAAGAGCTTTGACACAGAGAAGGCAGCAGTTTTTTATTGTTTCTTCTTTGCATGGGAGGGTTTTAACTGTGTTCAAAGTCAGTGGTTTTCACAAGTGTTCCTGAGCCCATGCAGTGATTTCCACTACAGAATGGTTTCTGTGCTTAATGGAGTCCCACCTGAGGGCCTGCAGATCACAGCCATTCCATATTAGTTTTTGACCCTGTCTTTCGTGCACTGAGATTTTTTCTGGATTCTCTGAATCGTTTTTAGGTTATATACTGTAGAGGATGAAATCCCTAAATTTGTAGCAATGTTATTCTTAAACTGTTGCACTATTTTACAGAGTGGATATGATATTTTGTCTTTGTCTTCAATTCAGTGTGAGTTTACATGATTTGCAAATGATCACATTCTGTTTTATTTACATTTTACAATGTGTGCCAACTTTAAAAAAAAAAAAAAAGAAAAAAAAAAAAAGAAAACAGTACAAACATGCCTTTCTGCCCCTGGGACAAACCCTGAGGTACACAAATGGACCATAGTACCTTTGAGGGTGATGAACAAAAATGTAGCTGTATAGTGGCTTGACTGTGAATGGCTGTTCAGTTGACAGTTTGTCAGCCTAGCCATGATGGATATGCACATGAGAAGAGAATTGCACAGGGTAGAGGCTAAATAGGAATGTTAAACTGTGGAGTGGTAAGTGGCCTTTATTTTTTATGCACAGTTATAGCACAGACTATATAAACGCACTTATGGATAATTAACCAGTACTACCACTGATTAGCCAACATTCTGACCTGAAGGGGTTTTCTTTCCCATTGTGGCAGGAATGAGAAAACAGTTGAGTTAAAGAAGTAAGCGGAAAAGTTATACATTTTTAAGCAACTGATCGTAGATCAGCATTTTAGTATGTCAGTAGGCTAAACCAAGACTGATCTCATATCAGTAGTCTGCTGTGTGATCTGTATATTCCAAGGTATTGTGCTCAAGTACATATGTGTATTTTGTGTGGGTGGCGGTAGCTCAGTGGGTAGGATGCTTGCCTCTGGACCAAGAGGGCATGGGTTTGAATCCTACCTTCAACAGACCACCACTGGGTCCCTGAGCAAGACCCTCAACCCCAAGTTACCCCTGGGAGACCGCCCCTGTAGTTAGGGAATGGAAGTCGCTTGGGATAAAAGTGTCTGCTAAATGCGTAAAATGTGAATGATCTAAGGTATTTTCACCTAATGATGTATGCGATATCAGAAATGAAGAATTTACAGGAAAGGTGCTAGTGGGCTTACTTAATGATTTTCAGGGAATTCTTTAGCACATCTTTAGTGCCATGCCTGAATGACCTTACTGTCATGTACTCTCGTGTATTTACACATTTTTTTTACAATTAAAATGTGACTTATGTGCGTGTGATGCCATGTGAATTACACCCTCATGTCTCACCAAACAGTGATCCCATAAAGTTTCAGCAAGGACTATAGATTTAAAAAAAAAAAAAAAGAAAAAATACATACTGGTACTGTATCAGTTCTTGGTATTGACTGATGCCCTGAATCCGGGTATTGGAACTGTAAAGTGAAATTGCTGCTTCGGCCAGTGCAGTTGGGTTTACCTGACGTTTAAGGAAATTCATTTTAAATCCATTTTGCAGCTGAGTCTGTTTGTTACTTTTTGTTCTCCCAGGGTGAGGATGATCTGAGCTTGGGTCAGTTTCCAGATAACCAACTTTTATCTTTCTTGCCGAAAAACCAGTGCTGAAGCCATATAATCGTTTAGCCACAGCTACGCCTCTGTGGAGACAAATTAAAACCTGGAGATCAAACCGTAAGCTCTGCAGGCTGGACTGCTTGCCACAGTCGCCCTCCTCCCCACCTGCTGTAGCATTTCGACTATTTAGCTGGCTAGAAGACTCCCTTAATGTTGTGCCCCAGGGATCTGGTTGAAGTCTGTTAGTAAATGTTTATCCCACAGTGAACACCTGGCTGTTTGGAGAACATGCTTGCAGAGCACAGCTCCCCCAGTGCTGCAGCATGGTGGGGGGGGGGGGCTATACAAACAGAACCACGGCCACAATATGTTGAGGGACATGAGGATGAGCTTAATTTTCTTTTAACATCATTCCTTCTTTAATCCTCTTCAGGTAGGCCGATGTTACCCGGAGAAACACGGTTTCTGCTGCTACCACATTTGCCAAGATTGAGTCACTGGCTTTCATTCAAAGACCTGAGAGCTTTGTAATGGCTTGATGATTTAATTACTGCACACTGGCACACCATGGAGGACTGTTTGAATGCAAAGAAGTGGCGAACATCACAAAGCTGTCATACATGTTTCAAAGTCTGTTGCATACTCGGTCAGTAACTTAGAATGCCTTCCGGGATGAGAGCGAAGGGAGGAAAGGCACCATCAGCAGATGTAAGTGGGATGAACCACACTGCATTAAAACGAAGGCATGTTTTTTTTGTCCATTTTAATAGAGAGTTGAGGGATATGTACTATTATATTCATACCGGTTGGTGTTACTTTGTAGCTATGTAACTGATTATGGCAATTTCATATAAGTGAACATGGCACCAGGGCCAGTCTATGTTCTGGGGTTGAAAATTTCTCAGAGAGGGTCGCGCACACCCCGTTAAAGCGTAGCCTCCTGCTCATGAAGCAATTCTGAATGGTGTTTTGAAAATTGTCTCTGAACAAACAGTTTTCATTTACACCATTTGAAAGCAGCAGCTTGCCATTGCCATTCTATTTCCAATTTGGAGATACAAGGTTTTTCCAACTGTGACTATATAAATTTCCTTTTCAGGAGACTGTCTTTTGAACAACCCAGTAGGAATTTCAGCCTTGCTGTAGATTGTAATTCCTTTGTCATTTTATTTAATTGTGCTAGATGCTGTTAGGCTGCTGGCTAAGTTGCAGTGACCTTTTAAAACAGTGACTCTCCGTAGTTGTTAATGGATTTATTGAATGTGGACTTGGCTCTCCAGCCAGTCAGATTGTCTGTGCAGGGGTTCCTTCAAGAGACTCATTATTTACTCCTTAATTACTCTGGCCTGGTCTCTCTCCCAGCTTTGCATTGCTCCACACAGGGCTGAATCCACAGAGACAGGGGAAGCTCACAGGCTGATAGGCATGATGAGAGTTGTGAGAGGAGCTGCAGAGCTTTCTCTTCTGCGTAATAGTAATTAAAACACCACTCTCTGGAGTGTGACCTCTATCAGTTTGGAAACTTGTTGTTAGGACGATTTTCTATCACATGGAGAGGTAGTAAATAGCGCATTACTAGCATAATTGCACAATACAAGCTGTTTGCCAACCGCCATTAAACAACAGAAGAAGACAGTTATTACCAGATGCCGGTAAAATGTGTGTAGCACTGTGAATTGGATGCTACTGTACAAACAAGAGAAATGTGCAAAGCCAAAGACTTTGACAGGAATCAAATGTTAGGTATTGAACCTACTTGAAATGTGATTTAAATTTTGTGTGGTTGTGGTTGGGTGTCCCCCTGCTGTCAGTGGGGACAAGGGGGTGGGTCTCATGATGACTGTCAACCATCAGCGATGGACATTTGGCTTAACTCTACTTGTTGTTCAGTCTGTGGGGTGCTGTTCTGTCCAAAAAAACAATGGGTTTGATTAATTCTGAAAAGATGCAGATTGCCGCTAACTTTGCATACAGAATTTTTTACATTTACAATCAGACATCAAACTGGCAATTTAAAGTATTCAGTGATTAGTAATAATGGCACAGTCTAATTGCTTGAGAATGGTTTCACAAACAGCGGTACATTTTCTCACAATATCTCTGTGGTTCTGCCGTTGTAATATAGCATCTTGCTTCACACTGCAGCTAACTAAGCACAACTTTGTACTTAATCTTCTGTTGTTTAATGTGCCTAATTTATGTGCTTAATACTTTGGAAAGATTTTATGAGATAATATTTGCGCAGCAGCCCATTTCATCTATAAATTACAGAAGTAACACAGGTTAATTGGGCAAGTACTAATAAAACTGAGCCAAATTTGGTATTGTAGCAGTGTCATGGCTCTGGAACAAAAAAGTCAATGATCTTTTTTAGACTGAAGGATTGTTTACTTTAAAATATATTTCTTACAATATCTGCTACTTTATTTCTTTTGGGTTTTTTTTAATTATTTTGCAGAACTGTTGTTGCAAATACTTAATTAAGCACTTAATTTTCAAACAAACCCCTCAGGTAATATAATTTCATATGGTCCAAAACTAAACAGACTAGTAATTGTTATAAAACAGTGTTTTACTAAAATGATTTGCGTTTGTCTCTGATGAACATAAATGGCATCAAATAAAGATGTAATGATTTCAATAGAGTATCAGAAATGATCAAAGCTAATGTGTGTGGTTACCCTGAAAATGAAAAAAATCATTGTTGTCCCTTGTCAAGTTTCTTAAACTAAAGCAGTGTATACAGGTTTTTTTTAATAGTATGTCAAACCTAGCAAATAAACAGGAATTGTATATTTAAATGTACAGAAGTGCCTTCTCCGTAGAGAAGGGCAGAGCTTCATCAGTTTTTTCACTGTTTTTTGAATGTTAATTAGCTTTTTTGTTCTAATGTTTCAGATTTTGTGACATTTATATTTCATTTCTTCGTATTTTGTCTTGTATTATCTTCATGCTAAAAAGGTTTGGGTGCATTCACATGTTTTTGTCGTTTTAACCATTATGGTTCAAAGTGACCAGTTCAGTCTGCACTGCTATAATAAGAATGTGCAAAGACTGCCTTGTGAACATGAAAACCCACAGAATCCTCTGAAGACCTCAGGACTCTCTGTTTGCTATTTTTATTGTGTATTATGAACTAACAAAATAAGCCAATCAACTCCGAAAAGCTTTTCTTTCCAGTTCTTTATTACCTTTTATGGATTTATGGAAACACGTAAGAGTTTTATTATCGGTTGCCATCCATACGCAATATTTAAAACTGTCCCTCTGTACGGTGGCCTTTAAAACATTAATTTCATACTTTCTCGAAACAGTTCTCCGGTCTGATGCACCTTCTTGTGTTTCACGTTTTGCAAAAAAAACTAAACCCGGAATCAAACGATTCTTTTTTGTTTTGTTTTTTTTTGTTGTTTTTTTTGCTACTGTAAGTAACGACACTTAATAAAACTAACTGTTATCTCATTTTGTTTCGCTCCATGCCTACTCTTTGTAGTTCCACAAAGGGAGTAAGAAAGAAGAGAATAGGCTAATTAAAGGGGTCATACAGCAGCTCCATGAACAATAAATGGGGGTTGTCATAGAAACAAAGACCTACGCTTTTGATTTGCTGGCCGTTTGTGTTTGTCACATTGTCCTCTTTTCGACGTATCATTTTTTTCCATTGTTGAATTCATGTAAAGTTTGAGATGAATACAGATATTGCTTGTTGCTTTTCTCTTGCATGCAAATTGCAGGTGCCGGCGGCTGTTACTATGGCATTACAGAACAGACGCAGATGCTGTTAGTCAAGTGCCTTTCCTAAAGCCACAGCTTTTTTTGAGAATAGTTTGGTGGGGAGGTTTCATTCTACTGCTCAATAGTGACCATGACCCCCCCCCCCACACACTCACAACTACACACAAAACCGCACCTTCACTACATCTACACTTCAACAGCACTCCACATGCCTCCCTGCCTCCCTCCCTCTTTGAAAAACTTAGCGGTTTGTTTATGAGAGAAGGACAACTCTTTGTGGCTTGCCACTCCACCGTAAAAAGGGCTCATGCACGTCCTTTCTCTTTTCTTTTCATCTCCAGAGGCTACGGAAGGATTGCCATCTGTTTCTGCAGCAACTCAGCACCCTCAAGGATGACATGCTCGTGATGCCTGTCTGGAAGTAGGTCTCTCTGCGTTTTACACATCCTGTACGGCGTCACTACCTCATATACTTACGACCAGGCATAACCTCCGCGGTCCAGTCTTTTGCTTTGCTGAATGTGTGTTAATGATGGACAGTGAGTAGGGATGGGTAGTTTTGTTTCAGTGACCAGAATTATCATGGCATTGTTAAAATACACTGAAAATGACACAAGTCATTTCCGCACTGATACTATATTGTCTGACTAAGCTAATTACTTCCATCCTGACTTTAGAAGAAATACAATTGTAGATGGTTTCTAATCAATAACAGTTTGAACTATTTTTTTATACAATGATGCATCACTAAAATCAGTGCCTGTCCCAGCCTTAATAACGGGGGACTTCCAGTGTCATGCTAGATTACAGTATGAATTTCAGGGAGCATCGCTAGACAGACAAAGTCAGGATGGAAGACAACCCTCTGTTGTAGGGCTTACAGAAAGTTATAGAGATACTGTTCTCCATTTTGAACTCTCGCAATCTTTTAGTCCCTTCACCTCTCTCTCTCTCTCTTTCTCCTGCCTGCTCTGTGTTTTGTGTCATTGTAAAAAGTCAGGCAGGCTTTTTCGCGAAATCCCTTCATTCAGTCTCACGAAAATGAATGTTTTAAAAAGAAGCGTTTCAGTGAAGAGAGAAAAAGCACTGAAAAAAAAAAAAAAACGTCATTGCAACTGTTAATGGTGAAACACAGCCTGAAGCTTTTTCCCCTTCCACAAAGAGCAGTAATTTCAGGAGCTGTGGGAGTCGGTCTGACATGCTGCTATGTTTAATTGGTTGTTTGTGGGCTTATCAAAGCTTGTGCATTGATGGGTTACAATCTGACAATGTTGTTGTATTCTTTTTTTTTCTCTCTCTCTTTCCTAAAGCGCATACCTGTGTGTAAAGTTCACTGCAATATCATGTAATATAGTACTGCAGTTGCTGTCATGGCAAGAGGCAGATTTCGTTTCTCAGCTGAGTTGCCCAGGATAAAAGTGAAGTGTCCTCTGGGACTGCCTTTTCTTTAGAGAAGAGCACATGGCTCGTCTGGGGGTGTGAGATAACGAATCACAGAGTACCTGGAGTTCCAGTGCTGACTCCGAATTTCTCCTCGACCTGTTATGTGACAGACAGGTCTGGCCTCGAACTTGCTTTGCATACTTCCCGGAGCGCTGGCTCCCCACTGCCACAAGCCTTTCCGTTGCCAGGTCGCCTCATTATTTTCCACTGTACCTTCTCCCAAAACCTGATTCTATCTGTGACCTAAATGTTCCCCAAATTACATCAGCTTTGCCACTGAGTTTTTGGTCCTGCTCGCTCGCCTCTCGAGAAGAAGCTCCTTTCTGTTTGTTTTGATGGTGTCCTGTTCCCTGTATAATGGAGCCAAGACGCTGCCATCTTGTTTTCTTTTTCTCGTCCTGTTGTTTGCAGATATTGGATTTAGGATGACAATGAGCCGGAAGAAAACAAGTCCTTTTAAATTAATATGAATAGAGTAAGACCTAGAATGGGACTTCTCATCTATAAGGCCGCTTTAAGGCTCCGTTTCACCCCCGGCCAAATTAAAGGCATGCCATTATCCCTGGCAAATTACCACACGGCCTTTGTGGTCCAGCCATGGTACATTAGTGTGCCTTAAGACGTGGCCTAGCTGCGCCCATTCACCCAACAAAGCGAGGGTCTGCTGGCAGATCCTTGGCTGGTCACACAGAGGAGCCATTCAGACCAGGCCGAGGGGGCCGTACGGCTAGAGGGCCGTGCCACAAGGGGGCCAAGACATACTTTTAGGCTAGCCTTGGTGCAGAAACAACATATGTCCACAGATTCAAACCAATTAAGAAGTTCCATCAGAGTACTATCCAGGTGACAGACGTGGTGCATCAGGATTTAGTGATATGGTTTTACAGTGGCGGTGGCAGTGGTGATATTTAAGCCTCCAGAGACAGCAAGGTGAAGTTGCTTGTTTCGGCGCTGCCTTTTGTGTGGTGTATATTTAGAGGACGGAGACATGTTGTGGCTGAACCAAATTACAATGTGATCTGGGATCTGATTGGTTGGTTTGGGCAGGCACAACAAGGTTCCTCTTGGGACAGCAGGCACTGTTTCAGTTTAATTAAGTTTTATATATGTTACACCTGTGATAATACTATGCTATATAGGATTAAAATACAAGCGGAATTTCACAGTTAGTAATCTCAGTTGTCAAGGCTCATTTGTGAACTAACATGAACTGAAGATGCAAAAACTATCACATTAGCATTGGCCTTTTTGTCTGCATGTGAAATATCAGTATTCACATCAGGACTTTCTCACAAAAGAGCAGAAATTAACAGCACCTGTTTGCACAAGTTTACCTGGTAAAGCATTTAAAATACAAATTGTTCTGCCTTTGCAGCTGACAAGCAAAGAGGTTGAGTCCTCCATAGTTTTGAATGTGGCCCAGTTCAGCCAGCTGTCTAGAACAAATGTCTGGTCAGTACTGTTCGTGTTGAATATACGTATACAGGTTGTTGAATGTGAAATATTCATGATGGATAAGAAATGCCATGTGAGGATATCATGGGTTTAGAAAGGGTTAGCAGTTAATGTAGGGGTGGGGAGCCATGAAGCTAATTACAAATCATGACAGTTAGATGATCAAGAGGGATAGACTCTTCATTAAAATCCCTGGAGCATCCAAATGAGGCATTTCTTTGGAGCAGAAAATGTGAGTGTCATATATGAATAGCCTCAAAATGTCAAGGAGGTCAAGAAGGGTAGGTGGGACTATAGCGTGAAATGCTATCCGAATGCTGCAGCATCAGATAGCCGGGGTGCCAGCACTGTTCGACAAACCTGTGATATGACACTTAATACAGAATTTATGTGGCGATCATGGATCAAACAGGAACTCGGGTTGCAATTAAATGAACGGAGAAAATCAATGCACTCCAGTTTAATGTAACTTTCTGACCATGAACCCCCCGGTCTGCACCCCAGATCTTCACCCCAGATCCACCCTTGGGAAAAAGCAAATACAAAACATCTTTTCATCAGTAGTATTCAGTTTGAATTCTGAACCAGAAGTTAATGAAATGTCAGTAAAATAAGGCGAATATGGCCAGTTAAGCATCAAAACAGAAAGTTCAGGTTCAAAGGATCCTAGCCTCTTAACTATCTAGGGTATGTTTAGATACTAACTGGAGCCTATTGACAGTAAAGCAGGTCAAAGGTGTGAAACAATGCCTCTGTGTCATTTGAAGAGAGTATTTCCTTAAGTGTCCTGAAATATTAGACTTGGAAGGAAGCTTTTTTCGTAATGTTACCCACATGCGTATGAAATGAAATCTGAGCCAAGGTTTTTTTCAGCAGCATTTGGTGCAATTGAAAAGCCATTGAGATTTAACATTTACGATTTGTCAGCTTGGTGTCCATTCACTCAAATAAAAGACCTTTGTTTTAATCTGATTATACTGGTCTGTATATTCACAAAAGGTTGTGTTAGGTAGAAGATTAGCATGTCCTCTAGATTTTCTTTTTAACATTTTCAGCCATCGTTGAAAGAATTCAGGAAGTCACTGTTGTATGTATGTGGGCTTCAGAAGCTCTGTGTGTCCTAGTTAGTTAGAGGCTGCTCTGGCTGTGCTGTGAGATCCCTCTACCAGCTTGAAACATTTCCAATCTAGTAATTAATGCCATTTGCATTTCAGATTTCAGCAGTTTTGATCATTGACATGAGGCTTGTTTTTTTTTTGTCTCTTGTTTGATTTGGTAACGTAAATAGACTAGAAAATCAAGAAGAGTGTAAAGCATTAAGCGCGCTGCGGGATTGAAATGTGAAATTCAGATGGACTATTACTTTCATTGTCCTCTTTGCGCACTGCATGGCTAAAACTTTTGAGGTCCGCGGTAATTAATCATGCCGAATGGCTTAATGGCTTGATTGGCCAGTTAAATCACATTCATATTAGTTTTGTAATGGGCTCTCTTTTATGGTAATGACACTGTGCAAATGATCACAGCTTTAAGCATTTTCTACTCGATTCAGTTCCATAAATCAACTAAAGACAAGTTCATTTAGTCATCAACCTTCTGACAAGCTTGTTGCTGAGCGCTCTCTGATAATGCAAGATTCTTGCAGAGAGTGCTTAGCGGGGACAGCATATAAAGCATGGGTGTGGAATTCACTTTGTGGGAGCCTGTGGTGCATTTTTGCTCTCTGCTGTTGTTTCTTTGCCTTTATGAAGTCTCGTTCCCTCCCTTGCAGTAAATGAGTAACAGAGAGTTTTAGTGTTGAGCGATGACAGGGAGGCAGGGAGCATAAATTGTGGGGCGCTCTCGGGGTCATTAAGCCGTGTGGCTTGGGCCTGCCGGATCTTTTATCATCCACCCTGGATCAGTGGCCATAAAACGGTGGCTAGCTCTGTGTGTTTATTTCCCTTTAACAAAAAATTAGCTATCTGCAACACATGAGTTCAGCTGATGCCCCGTGGGAAGGGAGAGGCAATGAAAACATAAATCTGCTTTTAAATTCTCTCTCTCTCTCTCTCTCTCTCTCTCTCTCTCATGCAGGTCTTTAATTCTCTCTGTCGCAATACCTTCTTCACTCTTTCTCCGTCTCTTCCTGTCTCTCTCTTACTCCTGAGCATATGTATGTGTGCCTGTGCTCGTGTGCCTTACCTAATTCCCGACTGACTTCCCCCAGCTCCCCCTATTAATTGAGTTGGCAGATTTCATTGTTTGAAGTTGACTATTAAACCCCAGATAAGATCGTTTTGCTCCTATCCAGTAGAGCACATTATTACTGGGAGCTCTCACGTTAAATTAGCGCAGCGCACGCCAGCGATGTTTGTGTTGTTAGCACCAAAATAAACGAGTCCCTTTGGTGACATAATATTTATGGGCACATTTGTGTAGGTGTCTGTGCGGTGTGTGTGGTATGCAGAGAACGTTTGCTGTGATTTATCTGAAAGAACGTGTGGAGAAAGGAATGCGGCGGAGGCAGGCCGGGGTGATTTGGTTCTGTGGGGGTGCTGGAAGACCCTGAGCAACTTTGGGTGCTGATTCAGTTTTGGGACACAAAGGCTGAGGTTGAGTTGCTTGTCAGGGAAGATCGTTCAGTCTTAGCACGGAAAGTGATCCCTGGATACGTCTAGAATAGAGCTAAGAGATTTTTGCTACAGGCATTTTGAAAGTGTTTTTTTTTTCTTTTCCCTAAGCTTCTGTGATACTGCATGTTCTTACTGTTAGCAGTAACGTCTAGTATACCAGTAACATGGAGTCCTATCAGAGTAGAATATGAACAGTGTAGCCGAGGTGAGTTCATGAAGTCCCCTCTCTCTTCTGACTGTTTGATTTTTGTGCAGATTTTAGCGTAAAGGGAGAAACCATTTGTGAACGAAACTGAAGGTTGAACCCAGTTGATAAACGCAGGTGTTTTGTGAAAAGTCTCAGGAGCCTTCTCAGAAATGGTGGGAAATGCAGAGCGAAAGCAGCCATCAATTACTGCCATAATCCTGTGTTGCTGTTTAATCATTCAGGAGGGATTAGAGGAACCAGTCAGTCCTTTACCTAATTATAGCTCTGGCCGCTCCTGTACTCAGTACAGCTGGCTTTGGAGAGGGGCCAAAGGTCTCTGTTCTCTCTCTTTTAAAGAAAATTAGGGAGCAGCGGGAGACAAAGGCCGCCATCTATGTTTTAACAACCTAATGAAGATGCGGCCAAGGATCTAGGGTCTCAGATCTCTTCATATCAAATTAGCGGTAAAACCAGAATTTAAATGAGTGAATTTTCATCTTCACCGACAGTCCACTCTGTGATGTATTCCTCTCACCACAATGGCTCAGAAGAATAGTGGCTGAATTCATTCACTCATACTCTCATAGATATGCAAGCGAAACACAATGAGCTTGCAAATGATTCTGAGCCTCTTTCTCACCGGAAGGTCACATGAACTCATTGATTCATTTTTTTTAATGAACGGAGGGAGGGGGCCGACCGTTTTGTGAATAAAGTGTCATTAGCAAAATGACAAAAGGGCTTTGAAGCAAAAGCTGCAGCCATATCTATTTTTAATTTGGGACAGCTTTCTGAAGCAAGGCTGCAGGTACTGTACTCTTGTGAAGCGAGCAACATAAATAGTAAAAGGCAGGAGTCTTGAAAGATTCACAGGGAAGATGGGATCTGAGTGTAAGCCCGTGCTCTGTTCTTCGAGGAAGCATGCATAAGCATGTCCAGCAGTTCCAAAAGGGGGTGAGTGCAGTGGCTGTAGGTGACTTAAAAAGGATGAAATCCATATTTCCCAGCTGCACAAGAGGATTTGGATTAGGCCTGGGCTGATAGTATTTTTGAAGGTCAACACTGATAGCTTCTTCTTACGACACTGACAGTCGCTGCATTACCATTGTGAGCACTGATACCGTTATGATCTCTGCTTTTCTGTCACAGTGCTCATGCTGACTTGTACTTGTTTTGTTCCCTCTTAGCTGTTACGGTACACATATTTTCAGGTTTATTACAATCTCTGATATTTGTTAAATATATCTTGTGTCTACAGAGCTGGAGTTCTACTGTACAAACATCGATTTGGCTCAGGTAAATGAACACTCCCAAACAATACCTGCTGATACAGCCCTCTGACAGAATAAGCACAAAGATTTATGACCCCTAGAATTTAAAGCAACTTAAGAAAATAGACCAGTTATTTTACGCAGCATAAACCTCTCCCTCCTCCTCGCCCACGTTCCTCAAAGTGGATGCACCCAAGTGCCTAGTTTTGATCATTTTAACAGTTTTCATGAAAGATAGCAAGTGAGAGAGACCAAAGCGTGTATCCAGGATTGTTCCAAAATGTAGTACTCAGTTAAAATTTTCAGTACTGTGTTTGCATTTGAGACTCTAATTGTTGCCGATGTAGCACCGAGGACCAAGGTTAAATGCAGGGGAAGCTTAAATGCAGGGTGAAATGCAGAGGAAGGATTTAAAGAACTTTACTACATTTGACCACTTGTTTAATTGTATTTTTTCATGGTCAGTGAATTCATATTAAAAATTCAATTTGGGTCATTTGTCAGTCATGACACTGCATGCGATAGGTGGTAATTTAATGTGTCACATCATTTGATTTCTTCAAACAACATATATTATTAAACATTACAAGAGTCAAGCGCTTAGGCTGAAGAAGATTCTTCAGAAATCGTGCCTTGCATCCATTTGACCACAGAGAAGCTCCTTATCCGTGCTTCTGCTGTGCTTCTTGTGGACACAGAACATTAGCCTACAAGGTCAAAGTCTTCAGCACCCAGATCTGTATTTAAACCTCACAATGGCTGTAAAGAGCTGTATGGACAGACACTGGGAGGATTAAACTTTAATTAGGACAGCCGATCACCCTCCCTCTCTTTAGACACAGAAACTCTTCCCTTTGTTAATATTTGCAGAACGTTTGTTCAGTTTGGTGGCAGCGTACTGGAAAAGTGCTCCGGCATCTAAGATAGTAAACATGTCCAGTGAACCGATAGCGTGACATGGTTTCCATTTTCCTTGTCCGCGTATCTGTACCATGTTGTTTTCATTTATTTTTTAAATTGCCAGAGTCATGCTTCAGGACAATTTTAACAAGGAATCGTGTTGAGGAGTCATGCAGCAATTAAAAAGGAAAGCAGATGTTTGGGTTTTTTCCCCTTCTTAATTAATCTGAAGTGTGTTTTATTGTTTTGGCACGTTCATGCAGGCTACAATAGTGTTAGCAATCATTTCAGTTCTCATACTATTAGCGTTCTCTTTGTTTCCAACCGTAAAAAAACCCTCATGAATGCATAAATCTACTTCAGCATATTCAGCCATTGTTTATATCAACACATTAAATACACCCACCAAGCGCGTTCCCAGAGTTTCGTTTGAAGATGACAAGTTGACGTCTCCACTGTCATTTTCAGGTAAGATTGCATCAAACCCCTGAGGACTCTGACCATAATCATCGCTTTTATGGACAACAGTAATCAATTTGTTGTCACATGTGTGTGATAGATGGAAATGTCAGCTGCTTAAATGAGATAACACCATGCTGTGCACCTTTTAAAGTAACTAAACACCTCTGTGGTTTGCAGCAGACCCATGGGGTTTGCCTTGACCTGTGCCTAAATATTCTCCCTTTGTAACCCCGTGTTTTTCCTCTGTTTCTCTGGCCCCTTTCATTTGAGTCCAGAAAGCCTATAACAATGCGCCTGTCTGGATGTTCTCATTGATCTGCCTCATAAAAATTCTGTATGCACAAAAGGAGCTGCCAAGAAGCCATACATCGTAGTTCAGGGCAGTGTGTAGCCCCGACTGCGTGTTACTGCGTGTGCAAAATCCTGACCCTGCTGGCAGAAGTGCTGTTCACCTAAAATACCGCTCAGCCTCTTTACGATGAAAGCCCGACAGCTCAGGGTCCA
Source organism: Alestes dentex (assembly GCA_037576975.1). Classification (NCBI taxonomy): domain Eukaryota; kingdom Metazoa; phylum Chordata; class Actinopteri; order Characiformes; family Alestidae; genus Alestes; species Alestes dentex. Next base: position 10,602,518 of record JBBIGA010000002.1, read on the forward strand.
CACACAGCAAAGGGATTGTTTCAAGGTGTCAGTGGTCAGTGGTTAGCTTCAGATTTCTGCGCGATTGTGCTGGCTGCCAAAGCTTTATTGATGAGGCCTGGGCCTCTGAGCGGACAACCAAGAGCCGCCACGAAACTGAGCTAAAACTAGAAGGCCACCCATAGAAACAGTAAATGCTCGGAGTCTGATATCACAGATCCCATATCCAGATATCAACAGAACATGGATGGAATTAAAAAAAGAAAGAATCTGATTCCTTCCGGTAAAACAAATAGCACACACGCTCATTGTTGGCTGTGTATTTCCTCCTGTGGCCTAGAAGGGAGTATGACTAGCTTGATAGCCTGCTTTTTTTGTTTATTTTGAGTGAAGTGCTTTCAACAGTATTTCATAAAGAAAAAAAAATTGATTGGGGATTTAATATACACTCATATTGCGATGAATCAAGTGTGACAGATTTTCTATTTCTCAGGAAAAACATTATACATTTGACTGTGAACTATGAGAGAATAAATGAATAAACTTTAGAAACAGCATCTAGCATGTGCACATGTGACACAAACCAGATTTTAAAATGACCAAATTACCAATATATATATATTTTTTTACACTTTTTTACAACCACAGTACAGAGAAAAATCTATATTTAAAAAAAAAGGTTAAAAAAATGTACTAAAAGCACAGATCAATATGAGAACAATTCCACACCAGCCCTGTTATTGATAGTATAAACAAAATCACTAGCCTCTAGAAACTGTTATGTATCGGCCAGCGGCCGGAAGAGGCCGCTATTGTTTAGTTTTGTTATAGAGACTTTTATTTTGAAATGTATGTTTGTGTCTGCTGTCCCGTTTCAGTTAAATGATTGTGTTACGTGATTGGTTTCTGTCCTCGTCTGTTAAGTACTTAAGTTCCAAGAGGTTTGTATTGTGTTGCTGGTTACCCCTCACCTTTGCCCCCATGTTTCCTGCTCCTGATGTGTCTTTTGTTTTAGTTATGCTTTGTGGTTATAGATCCTCGTACCTCTTTATTTTGTATGTGTAGAGTCTGTGTCTTTTTGTAATAAAAATCCCATCTATGGAACCTGCGCCTTGCGCCTCGCCTCACTCCCCTTCGGCCACGAGAAGTGACAGAAACTGCTTTCCAAGTTACATTCAGTATAAACACATTGGTACCTAATGTAACAATCTGAATTATAGTTCAGGAAAGCTCATTTGTTTTTTCAAGGCTACAATTTCAGCGCAATGCAATGCATTTGAGGGAATTTGTATTGATAAAAAGAGAACAGACGTGTAAAAAGTGTCAAGGCCATAAGTGTCAAAGCCATTCAACATTCTGTGTTTACAGTAACTTATGCAATAGTATTTTTGTTATCGAGCATTGTGACACTGCTTGACGCACCTATTCTGGATGCAGATCTGCAAATACACCTTTATTGTGGGGAAGAATACGAACATAATTAATTCAGTGCAAGGTCAAACACAGAACATGCTACACAAGACAGAAAGTGAGACTAGACGGACACATGGAAGCAACACACACACAGTTTACACTCAGCGCTGCTATATGGACATGTACACCAGCTCATCACTTTTGTAAGAAACTCACCAATAAATTCTACTTTTATTTGATGTTCAGCATTTACAAACCACTCCCCTTACGCCTTTTTTGAAAAATACCACTCCCATATATGCGGGACTAACAATCCCAAACCTATTAAACTCGTAAAACATGCGTAAGATGAAAAACAGTATCACAGGAGGAGACTTCAGTGGCACTCATAAGTAAAACTATAATATTTAATGAAGCATTTTCCCCTTTGGTACACTCTCAATTTTTCTCTTTCCAACAAGCACAAAATGCAGCTAGTCGCCTTTGTTCTATTCATGTTTATTGGTGCTTTGTCTGGTCACTTGTCAGTTATTCAGTTATGAGGTTTGTTTTCTGATATTTCATTTGTCTTCATCAGTGTTGCCTTCTGGGAGATAGATACACTAATAATTGTTGTATACGCTTGTTTCTGTGTATATTGAAATATTAAAGTAGTCTCTCCTAGCTGGGGATGATAGCAGAGAGGCCAAAGCAGCCTGGGGTTAATAAATCTTCTAAAGGTTTGATGTTTGTAGCATCTCTCTGATCTGTTGGCTGTAGATGTGAAAATGTGCTGTGAGGTTACAGGACTAAGGGTGGTCCTTAAGTCTATCATTCATATGATCGTCTCAGGAGTTTTGTGAAGTTTCATGGGTAAAAGGCCTAGAGAACATCAATCTCAGCCAGGTTGGATCAGTGTGGCAGCAACATTTTGAAAAATGGCATCATTATAAATAGACAGAACATTATACTTCATAATATTGCATTTATGAAATTAAACCCCCGCAGGGATTCATTTGGTCTGTTGAGTCAGAGCGATAAAAGTAATTCTTTGAATGATTTGTTCCAGTTTGGCAGTAAAGAACTAATGCATTCTCATTGTATCACATGGTGCATGAGAGCGTAGTGGTGTGAAAATCGAATAGTCAAATGATCTTATTCATATAAAAAAAACATGGAGTTCCAGAGTTCTGGTGAAAAGAAGGGTCTTGCCAGTGCTGGTCACACAGGCCTCTGTCCATCAGTAATCCTGTCGTAATCCTTATCTAAGAGAATGGGGTGTGTGTGTGTGTGTGTGTGTGTGTGTGTGTGTGTGTGTGTGTTCATCTACCATGGAGCTCTACAGGAGGGACGAGTGTGTGGGTGCGTGCATCACCGCTCTGTGCATGTGCACTGAGCATACAGCCACAGATCAATGAACTGCCTCATTGGAGAGAGATGGAAGGTATATATGAGTGCATGCGTGTGTATGTGAGAGAAAAAGATAGAGAGAGAGAGAGAGAGAGAGAGAGAGGAATAAAAGCACGAAGCCGCTCAGACAGAGTGTGTGCTCAAAGCGCCTGGCGTGGCCCTCAGACACTAAGCTGCTTCTGAGGAACGGAGGGATGGGAGGAGAGGGGGCGGAAGAGGAGGGCGAGTCACAGCCATGCCTGCTGGGCCTGCAGCTCTGATGAGGGTCATTGTCTCGGGAGAAAGAGAAGATGTGAGAACCAACAAGGGGTACATCTGTTGGTGCTGATTCTGATGCCAGTTCTCTGTTAAGTTTTGTAGGAGCAAAGTTACACTGTACACAGCAGCACCGCATTTACATTACAGTGGAGCGAAATGATTTTTTGTTTCATTCTGTTGAATGAAACAACCAGCTGTCGTCAGCCGTGGATTGTGAGCGCGACAATGGAGTGAGGCAAAGTAAGGAAGTGCTAAAGAGTGGAGATATATATATATATATATATATATATATATTTTTTTTTTTTGCAAAGAAAAAGCAATGCATTTTGCCAGGCAGCAGCCGGTCACATGGTTGAGATGTGTTGCATTTCGTTGCATGTCACATACAAAGTGATTCTACATGTTGAAGTCAGTGTTTCAGCAGCTAGAAGAGAAGTTAGTCCATGGGTTGAACTAGACTGCAACTCTAGTATCACTTTTGCTCTGGACAGCTAAACTTGCTTGCGTTAATTGCCACCAGTGGGTGGCAATTAAGTAATCAATTTAACTGTAATTAGACTTAACTTTAGTTTGACGCTGCATTGCCTCTTGCTGCAGTGTTCTGACTAGTAACAGTTGTTTCTTTCACAGATATGAGTCAAACTGTTGGATTGTACAGGTCTAATAGCAAACATGGAACCTTTTTGATGGAACCATGGTTCCAGATGTTTGATCACATTCTAATTCTAACCCTATGCTAATAAATATTCATAGAAATATATACAGCAGTGATAATATAGTAATCAAATTAGTGTCAGCAGATAGATGCTTAGATCATTTAATAAAATATTTGAAAATGTTTGCTTGCTACACTAAAGTCTGTGTGCTTTATTTTACTGCGTTTGTAACCCTTCTCTGTAATGCTATTCTAAGCATATGTAGCACATTTTATTCCTGTGTATGTATCAGCAGATGTATACTTGAAAGTTACCAGCAGTGGTCCAAAATGTCTATATCTGTGCTATCCTAATGAAATTGTTCAGTGACAATACTGTTGCATAATATCAGATTGGTACCTCAACAGAACCCACTCTTCATTACACATTTTCACGCAGCAAAACACCGCAGAGGCCACAGTCCACACTGACAAAGATTTCGAAGAGCCATACTGCAATTAGGCCTTATCACTTTGAAGTTGAACATTGCTGCAAGTTGTTTTGTCAACAGCTTGCCATGTGCTATTTGTATTGAAGCGTGAGTTATTCAGACTGAGCCGGCCATTATGCCATCGGCTCTCTATAATTACCACAGTGTAATGCCCAGAAAGGCAACGCGGTTTGACGGATGTATTAATATATTGTAAAGGAATAGTTTGCAGTTACCTACCTTTTCTAATCCTTTGAATGACTGAATTTGGCCTTATGCCCACAGATAATGGAGTTTGAAGGATGAGGAATAACTAAGCACGTCAAAGTGACATTGAGGGATGTCGCTAATAACATACAGGTACAGCTGTATGTCTCCTTCCCCTGATGCTTAATCTTTGTGCCTCCATTATTGCCATCTCTGTGCGTTTAATTGGAACCACCGAAAGTGATTGTGCAGTAGGTTTTCTTCTTTTAGCATTCACTACCAACAAATTAATTCCTTTCTGAAAGACTCATTTTGAGGCGCTGTGGCTGCCTGGCTTCTCTTTTGACGTCCACGGGTGAGTTTTATTAAAGTTTTGTGTCGTGTCTCCTGGCAGCACAATGCAGCTGAGTGATGAATGCTCTCCGGCCAAATTCAATAAGCACGGCTTGCCTCGCAGGCTGCACTGCGGGTTCTCCCCCAGCCTTCGCTGCTCCTCACCGATCAGTGTGTCCTGCCAAATACCTGCTCATCTCAAGCACAAACACCAACATCCAGCCTCGGAGTGCTGACTTTTATCCTTGTTTGTCATAATACACTATTAGCGGAAAATCGAGTGGCACTGGATGACATTCACAAATTGTAAATTGTGTATATTTGCTTAAACAAATGTTTTTGATGTAGTTTGCTTAGAACCACATGCATTTACTCTTAATTAAATACCCTCAAGCTTTATTTGGTCATCGCTGGCCTATTTTAATACAAACCAGCCCAAACTGCGACTACGGTTAGTGATGGGTCTTTCAGTTCACTGCGGTTGCATGATTGGCAAACGTTTATGTGTTTAAGTGCCCAGGACAGACTGGGGAAGGTATTGGACTTGGACCTGGAAGGCATATGGAGAATTGTTTTGAAGACCCCCACCCCCACAATGCCACATGCGGACGAGGCCTGAAGTCCCAGAGAGGATAAAAGACTTCTGCCTTCTCTGGGGGGCAGGATGGTGTTTCCTCTCCCTCCATCACTCAGTGCTAGCAAATTGTGGACATCAGATGTTAGCTGATGAAATGCATCTGGCACTCCTGTAAGTGTATTCAGCTTTACAGCTGCACTGTGGGAGAGGTTGCTGAAGAGCATGCAGTAGCGTCAGGTGACTTAGAGGAAGCACATGTCAGCCCTCATCCTCTCAGCTTGGTAGCATCAGGAGACGGGGGGAGACCCAGCTTGTGGGCTGCACTGGCAGTGACTAATCTGAAAGTGGAAAAACTCCGCACTAGTGTTTTTTCCTCACTAAATCGGGATAGGTGCTCAGTTTTGAATGACCCCTAGATCATATTTCCCTGACTCTAGCTGTTTCGCTTCAAGGATGAATTCTTTATTTTCAACTTTTTTGCCTAGTTGCACCAAAAAGCGCCGTGGCAGCTGTGTGAAAGGCAGGAGAATGCCGAGCCTGAATGGCCACACTGTATCACCACATCCATTAGCTCACTGGGGCTAATTATTCTGCCCGAGCCGTGTCACTCTCAACACACAGCTCCACACAGTGAAGTCTTTCTCTCATTTCCTTCAGCTTTGTTTCATTCAGCATGTACAAACACTTGGATGTTGTTTTTTTTGGGTTTTTTTTGCTGTTCTTGGCCTCCAGGCTGATGCAAGTGCTAGTCTGAGATGCATGCTATTTCAGCCTGTTCTTCACAGCTTGCATTTCCCAGCCGTCTCATCACCAAACGTGCCTTGTCTAGCAGCTGCTGAGATCACTGGCTCTTTTTAGCCTAGATTTGTCTGAAACATCCAGAGCAGAGGGGATCTGGTGTGGCTACAGCACACATGGCCAGCACAAACGAACTTGTGTGTCAGCTCGGCACCATTTGCTCATTAAAGCCAGCTTGAGATGTTCCACCAGTTCTTTAGCTGGTCCAGCTTTCTGTGGCTAGTAACCATTTTCTGATTATAAATAAATAAAGAACACTTGGGTTTTTTTGGAGGTTTTCTCACACTGTGCGTTTTAAGCTGGTCTGAAATTATGGGCTGTAATATCGAGCTCTCTACCCTCGAATAATATGCTGGAATTGAATAAATGGGCTGAGAAGAAAAGTGGCACAAAATGGCACCGCAGAGTTTTTTTTAGAGTGAGAATGTCCGATGATTTAATAGATGAGAATTACACCTCTCCTATGAATACGTCCCACCCCAGGATAAACCACAGAACCTGAAAAATGGTTTAACGCGGAACATTTTCTACTTTCTGTGTTGAAGACTACTAGAATCCACTCAACTATAAAAGAGATTAAAGTGCCTTCAATAAAAGCCTGTGGCCATCCACGGGGCAGCGGTCAGATTGACGTACGTACCTTTACTGCATTCCTTAAATGCAGTTTATCTGTTTAAACGCTGGGAGCAACGCTGCTGTGAGTTTGTTCACATAACGTATATTTTTCTTGAGTGATGAGGGAAATGTGACAGTGGGTTTTTTTAACACCCCTCTCCAGGTCCCCCCTCAGGCAGACAGCTACTGAAATCTCTCAGAGAAGCTGGAACCGAATAAAAGACCATCCAGCTATTGTCAGTTAGGCTTCAAAGGAATCTCTCAATCTCTCTCTCTCTCTCTCTCTCTATCTCTGTCTATCTCTCTCTGCCCCCCTCCCGCCTGTGTGTGTGTGTGTGTGTGTGTTTTCTCCTCTGCAGTGTGAAAGATTCAGTGGATAAACTGAAGCATTGTAGAGAGGCATGGCCCTAAGATCTTCACTGCAACATCTCCTTATAGAGTTTTGTCACATCTATTAGCCTGTAGGTCACTCTCTCCTGAGATGACCTGCAGAGAGAGCACATTTTGTATTCATGTATGCAGTTTGGAGCCTCAGGCTATTTAGCCTAAAAATTTCAAGGATGTAACCCCCGAAATTCCAGCAGGGATTTGAGCTTGCTGGCCACAAGGACTTTGTGATTGTGATAGCTTAAGTCTTTACTGTGCTAGGTCACTTGCTTCTCTTGTTGTCCGTCACCAAGAAGGGGAACCGTGTGTGTGTGTGTGTGTGTGTGTGTGTGTGTGTGTATTGGAGTGCACATGACAGCATTTCTGATTGAATCCAACCTGGCCTCTTACTTACTTGGTAGGTGTGTGACCTCTGTGTGCCCCACACTGATGGTATCACGGTCTCGGCTGTGTGAGACTAATAACAGTCACCAGGGCGCCTGCCTACCACAGTATTGCATCTCACCTCCTGTCTGCCCTTCTAGTAATTAGTCACAAAGACATTCTGAACATATGTTTTGTTGTGAGCGTGTGTGTCTGTGGATTTCTAACTGCAAAACAGCACTCTGAAAAATATCAATATTTGAAGCTGTTTATGATACCATAAGGAAGAGCCACTAACACTTGTCTTCATAGTACTGTTGAATGCAGAAACCTAGTAGTTCACTAAAGCAGCCTCTGTTTGTTGAAGTGTTAGTGCACCTATGGGTTTTGCAGTGTTATATTACAACCAGACCAGCAGTGGGCCCCTGAACATTTTACAAAAGCTCTAGATTAAACACACATGAATGTTACAGTTCAGCAGTAAAGGCTGTTACATATTGATTGTATGTAAAATATATTGACACTACTTTTTCACATCGAGACTGCACTGTGTTATCAACGTTGGAAAAGCAATAATCCTCAACAAAACAGAGGACGAACTGATACTTTTGATGTCTGTGGTAAAAATACGAGCTTCTCGGCCTGTAGCTGAACTGTCAACTTGTTAGTTGCCATTTCAACAAGAGATGACAAGTGAGTAGCCTGTGAGTTCATGCTGGCCAGGAAAGTTCACAAAAATCCAACAGAGGGCAAATAAAGTACTGTTACATTTTGCTGTCATAAAAATCACATTTGGTGTAACAGATATCATCAGTTGCTCATACACATTCCGTAGTTACTTAATTGATGTCATATATTGTGCCCTATGTGTACAGGCCTTTTAGGAATGGACTGAACACACAATGTGTGGAGCAGAGCTGTGTGTTTGGCCTGTGAACAGAGAGTTCATCTGATCTGGAAAGAAATGACATTTGGAAGAGGAGTATTGCTGTTTCAAATTTCCGAACTGAGCTAAATGGATATTTATGGCAACACTGTTTTGTTGTATTCCTTGGTAATTTTTTCATCGAACGCCCTCTTTGTGTCTTTTAATTGGATAGGTATTCTTTTTGCTTATTATATAGATTAGATCTGTTTTCTCGTAGTCACTGGCCTCTCTTTTGAAGCCGGCGTTAAACAATTTACCCATCAATTAAACCATCTTGCCTCCTAAGGCTCAGTGTTTGTTTTGTGCCCGCTTGAGTTAATTAGAACAGCATTCCATGTGTTGTCCTTGAGATAGCAGCTAATTGGAGTGTGTTGCCTGCCTCAGTGCTTCATGGAGCTGGGTCTTGTCCTGCTGAAATGCCAGTCTGCCGAAAGGGGCTTGTACGTTCGCCGGCATTGTGGATGAAATGTAAGAATAATAGGGCTGAAGCTCAAGCCACCACTTCCTGACCTTTTACCTAGAGTTTTGCACAGAGCCTGAGAGGAGCGATCAGAGAAGCCATGAACTTTTCCTTCTCTTATCAGGCCAGACAGAATGCTATTTGCAGGCATTTACGTTTGCTCCTTTGCCAGCTCTTCAGTGACAGGCGCGGCGTCACACACTGCTCTGCGTTCCCGCTGAATCCTTCTCGCCACGCTGATCTCTGCTGCCTTGTTATGAACCTGCGCTTTGTCACCTAGACACCTCTGCTAAAAGCAGAACAGTGTGGAAGAGACAAGTGCTTTGTGCTGCTCTATCAGAGGTCCATGCCCCTGGCTTTTATTCTGACACTCACCGCTGTCCATGGTGCCATTGTTGCTGTCAAAGTGGCAGCTGTTCGCTGCCCCCCAGAACACGTCCCTTTTTTTTTAGCTCTTGACTACACCAGTAACCCAAACCTGCATACTATGTCTTTCTGCAGCGCACCTCATTCCAATTTAAAGCTCATCATAAAGTCCTTCATGAGGTAAATGAGGCAGTTACATGCTCAGACCCTGCATACAGATAACGACCACCAAGGCCTCTGCACTCATCTGAACCCAGTGGGACCCGACTACTCACACTGGATCTAATTCAGACATCATTTGTCACTGTTGTAATAAAACCAGATATGGTAATGTAATAGGAGAAGAAAACAACACATGATCGACTCTATTCCAGGTCATTTCTACCGGCATTCATTTCTACCGGCTCGTTTGTCATGAATTATGCACTTTCATTAAGTAAATGTTTGCATAACGTGAACAGGAGCTGGGATTATAAATGGATACATTTGGGTTTCATTTTAAAGCTTGGTGCTTTTGGTTCGAGTTAGACTCAGATTTAGAAAGAAAATTCTTGAGTTCGTTCTGAAACGTCCGGCTCAAGCAAACGTCTGCTCTGTATGCTAGTAAGCCCGACTACCCCTGTGCATCCTCGCTTTATCTATGTGCATCCCTCTGGTCAGGGATGGACTGAGGCAGTACAGACAGCCTGGCTAAGCCGATCAAGAAGAGCTCAGTTATCTCGCTACTTAGAATTCGGGGGAAAAAAACGCCAGACTTTAGGCGGAGCATTTGGATCCAGTCCAGGCACAGAGTTCGCCAGAGCGCACCAACTTTCCAGCCAGTTGACGAGGCTACAGTAGGAGACATTGTATCGGTGTTACCTTTATATGTAATATGACGCTGTCTGTCAAGCAGAGAGGCGAGGCGATGAGGTACCTCAGGTCATCTAAGACAGACGTGGATGATATTACAGGCGGGTAGACGAGTGCCTTTCTGCGTTACTGGAAAGTGGTGGAGGTGTGCGAGCGGAGCGTGGATATGATGGTGCCAGACAGCATTCTCAGATTGGAGGGTGGCCTCTGTCTCGGCTGATGCTGCCTTTCGGCCGCCTGCTCAGACTCGCTCTGACTGCCCATACATCACTCCAGCAGGCCAAGACACAGAGAGCAAACCAATACAACTGTGAATACTCGTGAGCTTCTGTCTGTCTGTTTGCTGAAATAAGAATGGATGACTCCCGATTTAGAAGAATTCTCAAGGGACTAGCCCAGCAGTGCTGGCATTTTTGTTTCTTAATTTAAAATGTTTGTTTTGCTCTGCCAGTTACGGAATTTTTCATTTAGCTCTTTCATTTGTCCCGTATTCTGAAACATTTTAAAATAAAAATGCTCCTTTTTACTATGTAAAAAAAAAAAAGCTCAAATTGCCTGTTTGAATGAATTGTTTTGGATTCAAAGGTTTGGATATTTCAAATTTTCAAGCCTGCAGCCACTCACGGTGAGGTTATAACGAGTGTTTAGGGCTGCCAGAAAGAACAGGGCTTGTTTACATCTCTGTCCTAAGGAACCAACATTTCATGGGATTAAATGAAGTAGTGCAGTTTATTGTTATACAAAACACAAACTTTATCAGTGGACCTTCATAATGGGAGCTTTAACACTGATTTGATGTATTTAAGCGTCACTCCCATAATATATTTATGAATAAGATATGTAGCGTGACAATAAGAGGACAGAGCATTACTGAGATATAGTCTGTTTTTTCCTAACTTATGTCCAGGACAGCGAATGGCTGCCACAAAAAAAAGAATAGAAGAATAAAGAATAGAATAGTGCTATAGGGCAGTTTAAATGTCAATGTGTATATGAAACATTTACAAAAATGTATACATGGATTCAGACAGTGGGAGTTAGGGATATCTGTGTTCTGTTTGATCTGGATTTTGGAGCTGAAGATGAGAGCACGCTGGTGAAGTGCCAGATGGAGAGAGGACAGTGGTAGAATGAAGTCATGATGGGCTGTGGGCAAATGCTTGCACCTCCACATTGTTAGGTGCACTTATTAGGTGCATTTCATAACAAAACCTGGCAAGTGTGCAGATGTTCCTCCCCACAAATAAGTGCTCTTCAAATGCTCATATGATCCACTTACTTTCAGAATTTTGTCTGTGTGCAATGGGACTCCATGGTGTATTGCAGCTGACACTGCACTTATGAGCCATGTAATTATGCAAACCACCTGCGATTATATGGCAGCACTCAGGGTGGGGTGAGCTTGGACTTTTTTCACAGTGCTATTTAATTCTAGCAGGTCTAGGAAGTTGATATCAGTGTACCGAACATCTCATACTCAACAATCTAGCCCCCAAAAGTGCTCTATATGACACAGTTTACGAGCGGTTCATGGGCACTTCACACTTTTGCTGACTGTCTATGATTGCTGAAATGCTGTGGTGCCTTTTTGCACTGGCTCCTGTGATTTATTTGTTTTCAGTTGTTTCACTTTTTAAGTTTGAATTGCCATTTTCTTGTGCACAGTGTGCACAATCATATATTTGTGCTTTGTCCTCAGCTTTTGTCCCATGTGGTTAGTGCAGACTGTCCTTTCTTGACAGCCTTCGCCTCCTTGCAGTCACATTTGCAACAATGCCACGCACACCATGAGAAGCAATGATTGTGTATCCAGCCCCATGCATGGTTAAACTTGTATGATTGACCACAAAGAGGGACATGGATGGCATGACTTGGCATTAGACAGAGGGTGTTAGCAGCTCCCATGTCATTAAAGGATCGTTCCCATCCCCCATCACTTAAACTCCACCACTGAGACAATGTGCTTGTTATCTCAATTGGCCAATGTTAAGTGGCTAAACCACCAGCTGTGGCAAAAGAATAATATCTTAAATATAGACGGATCTGAGTGGCTGCATGCCCAGTGGAGGCAGCTGTCTCACACCGTGTGCTATGAACCGTTGGTCAGAACGTCGTCTCAGGACTAATACACCGTCTGGCAAATCATCCTAACCACAGGCTGTACTAAATCACTCTAACAGCGCAGTCTCTGTTGCATCTTATGAGGCTCTTATACGCATTCTCAACAGCGCCTCAAGGGAACAATCAGTTGTCTGCAACTGTGCAATGTGATTTACTTCTGATTATAATCTGATTATTAATCAACAGCCATTCATGATCCCTTATGAAGTAGCAAACCTATCACAGATTCTTTTTTGTCTCTTTGTGTGAACTGTTTCTAGAGCTCAAGTGGTCATGCCATTATAGTGTAACATTGGAAGCGCCTGTAATCAGCCTGTTCATGGAGATAGTCAGGGAGTTGAGCTCATTGTGAGGAACTACCCATGTATAAAACTACACGAAGAGCCACTTCAGGTGGAACTGCTGGACTGGACATTACTCAAGGCTGTTACCCTGCCATTACGCCTCTGGCTCTGCTGCCTGCATGCTCCCCAATTGCTTTTGCTCTAGTCCTACTTCAGCACGTAAGAAGCACTGCCGGCTGTGACAAGTACGTCTGCGTTCGTGCGTCACTTCACATTTGCGTGCGCTCATGCAAGCTGGCAGGAACAAACACGGCCACTCTTAGAGATGTCCATCTTCTGAACACTCTTGCAGATGTACTGACATGACTGGAAAAAGAAGTGTAGCTTTCATATGCCGGATGCAAACGCTGCTATTGTGATCAGTTTTGTTTGCAGTGTGGACATGGACAGGCTATCAAAGTGTTGCTTGTTGTTGTCAAACTAATGCTGAACACCTACACATCTAGAAGCTCAGAGAATAAGGCAAACACACTTACAATACTCACACACACACACACACACACACGGGCAGACTCCAGCACCTACACACGATCGGCTTTGGCATTACTCTTTGTGCTGGAATCGCAGATAAGTGTGAAATTGCATCGTTACAGGCGCCAACCTGCCCCACAGCATGAAAAAACTCTCTCTGATACATCCTCAGCCATGAATGGGGCTATGATACGTTATCAGATACATTCCTGGACACGCCTGGAGTCTCTGCCTATCGACCACGTCCGATAATCTTTTCTGTGTTTCTGAGGTCTTGCAGCACATTCCTGAGGACAGCCCTTTCAGCGATTTAGTGGATTCACCCATGCGTGAGACGAGCAACTCAATACCATGATTTCCATGACCCTGCCCTCACCCCCTTACCCAAAGACTGCTTTATAGCTCTTTTTTACCCTGCTCCCAATTCCGTCATTCTTCTGAGTGCGTAGCTCTTAGATGCGACCCCCATCCTCTGCTTTCAGGGCCCCCATTGTCCCTCCACAGCTCCTAGAAGGCCATCCTAGAGCAGGCATTAAAGAGATTTGGTGAGGCCTGGCCTTTTAGATGAATTAGACATGCTCAATGTAACCCTGACCGACCTGAACCCACATCAGGGGCACAGGACGAACGCCGGAGCAGGGAAAGGCTAGTCCAGATCGAAAACGGTGGCCTTTTTCTTTTAGGTGTGCGTTCTGGCATGCCTGTGTCTATTAGAGCCGCACATGGATATAATACCAATATTGTGATTTTACTGCAGCATATTGCGATTACAATTAGAGGGGCCCATGTTATCACTTTTCTGGAATTAAAAAGGCTTAAAGTACAGTTCATAAATCAGAATACCTCAAGGCAGTGTAATACTCCAAAATGTGCCTTTTTTAATTCCTGCTAATCGTTTTGAGTCCTGAATGTTTCAACACAATTCAAGATACTTTTGTGGCTCCAGTCCAATTATAATTGCCATGTGGTACGCATGGTATTAACATATGTAGGCTGGTGACACAAATACAAGTACATTTACAGAAACGCTTTTGTAATGCAAAACAAATTGTACAAAAGAGAATGCCATGTCAATTTCTTTTGGTAAAACGGGATTTTGTTACATGCATAAACCTCTGAGTGTTCGACTACACTTCATCGGTAGCTACATTTCCATCATTTCCATCCAAAGCATTTTTCTGAAGAACATGTTTTACTAAATTGTCGATGTAGACTACTTAATGGAAATTGTGCATAATGTTTCATGAACGGTGACTTTATTTTCAATCATGGTGGTTCACTGCTCATTGATAGCTGAAATGAAGCTGATGGTGGGGAGTTAGAGTCTGTCATTTAAAAAAGAAGGCTGCTACTTCAGTCCAATTCAATTACATTTTATTTATATAACTCTTTTTACAAACAAGTTGTCACAAAGCAGCTTTACTGAATCCAGCCCCTAGTTAACAAGCCAAAGGCGACAGATGCGAGGAAAAACTCCCTAAGCTGGAGGAAGAAACCTCGGGAGGAACCAAGACTCAAACGGGAACCCATCCTCCTCTGGTCGACCCAGAGGGAAGGGAAAGGAGAGTCTCTGTTGGAATAACTGACATAAGAAGGCCTTCATAAATGAACATATTGACAGATTGGCCATCTATGTCTAACAGAGTTGGTACACTTAAGAGTCAGTGGGAGTAGCTGAGAGTGTCTAGTCCATAACAACAGGATCAGGAACAACAATTGCAGCTGGAGCTCTACTTATAGTACTCTTCTTATGGTACTTACAGAGAGAGATGTCCAGAAAAGGACATTCTTAATAAAAAGTGCTCTGTATATAGCAGAGATCTCTCTCAAATAACAGTTCTGGATAAACAAGTTGCAACAAATGGCTAATATGTCCAATTAGCCATGGACACATGTCAAGTGGAACTTTTTGATCAGATTAATGGAAAGAAGTTGCCAGGCAGCAAAATCATTTTTTTCCTCAAACTTATTGCTTGCAATTTGTTCAAAATGTCAAAGGAAACACAATGGCTGTGCTTTTATATGGTGTTATTAAAGTACTAAACCCTTAAGGTGTAAAGATCATATGACCTAAAAGTTCAGGTCTGGGTTTAGAGGAACATATAATGATAGTTCTTAACTGAACCTCAGCACAGTTCTGCTTGTAACAGTATGAGCCTAAAGTGAGAAGCTATAAAAAATCCAACCTGTTTCTGCACTTTCTGTTTCAAGCATGCAGAGGATTGAGCTCCTCAGAACTGCAAGTGAAGTATTTGAGAAACAGTTTCCACAAACCTGTGAAATATTCAGGTCATGGTTTATGTACTTTTTAGTAAAGCTTTTCATTTCCCACCAGGCCGCGCGTCTCGGAAGATGGCGTGAAGCGAAAATTGGGAGTCAAATGGTCAAGCGAGGATTTGAGTTTTTTTTTTTTTTTTTTTTTTTTAAAAACCATTTAATTCAGAGATAATTAATCAATTGCAAAGGATTTACTTTGAGTGTCTTCTTTTGTATGTTTAGTTTAATTGAGAAACAGGTGTTCTTTTCTTTCCCTGCAAATGAGACCTGGCAAAGTGAGAGCTGGCGAGCGTCGAGAGAGAACAGCCCAGCGCTCTCCATTAGTATTCCTGAGATGGAGCTAAAGACAAGGTTACTTCAGCAGAGCGCTCTGCCTAAATGACTTAATTTCTCATATAGTTACTGTTTATGAAGCTTTAATTATGAGTCTGTACAAAACCTTGAGAAAGTATTCAGAAGCAATCAACTTTGCTTATAGTTCCAGAAATCATCGGAGGGAATGTTTCCTCAGACAGGATTTCGCAAATTAACAGATGCGTTTTGATTTGCTTTTTTCATCCTGAGCAAACGCATCAATAGGGCAGAATCTATCCGCTCGCATGCCTCTTTCATATGAAATAGTTTACGTTATGTGGGCAGCAATTTTTCCCCTTCTGGGGACAGAAGAAATTTAATCAGTATTTTAATTGATTCAGATGAGATTCGGCTGAGGAAGTTTGCTTTGAGTTGTAATTAAATCTGGTCCCTTGGGTCGAGTAAAGAAGTGGCCTAACAGCTTGGATGAGCGTTCGCTCCAGTCTGGGCTGGAGGAGGAGAGGTCCATGAGCAGAAGCGGACGACGCATCCTAAAGCTTTATGATTTGCAACAAGGGAACCCGAAGCACCTGGCAACCCAACGGCCCGTGGAATGTGATAGACTCCTCTCGTATATGGGAGTTTTGGAAGAGAGTTTATGACCCACTGAAGAACTCCTCTGTCTTTCTGTCAGCCACCCACTCGAAAATAGCCCAAAAGTGCTGAGCTCTGATTTATTCCAGGATTTAAGGATTTAATCTACAAACCCTTACCCTTCTGTGTTCAAGCAACATGCCTTCTCTGTTACAGCTGCGTTTGGGCCTCTGTTGCGTTTCGCCGTCACGTTTCACTGCTTTAGAAAATCTTCGAACCAATAAACTATCATTTAAAACACAATGAACAACATGACAGTATTTAACCATTTTTCGCAATGGCCATAAATGTTTTGGAGGTCACTTGGTTGATCTGTGCATTGTTTCTGCAGCAACTTGAAATATATTTGTTTTGATGGAATCGTACAGTTGCACAGCTGCAGACTGCATTTACATTTTTTTTTTCTTCTTGTAACAAAATGATATCCAGAAAACTGCGGCGGTCAGTTTTATTTCAGCACAGTTGTCTTTGTGCAGAGATTTTTTTCATAGCAAAGCATTTTTATCTCTCCCCTTTTGATCCTCATTGCTCACTCACAGTACTGTATACACAGAGAGACCGCAGTGTCCTAGTTTTTTTTTTTTTAATAACAATTTATTTGTTAGATTAAGAGGGGATTATTTTGATTATATTCAGCAAAAACATCAACTCTGGCAGAATGGCCAGTAGGGCACTTACAGAAAGCAACAGAAGACGTTCATCTATAGACCAGTACACAAAGACCGAATTTGTACTT
>JBBIGA010000002.1:10619564-10681947 GCA_037576975.1 Alestes dentex
TGGCCAGTAGGGCACTTACAGAAAGCAACAGAAGACGTTCATCTATAGACCAGTACACAAAGACCGAATTTGTACTTTACAGCATAGTTTTAACCTTAAAAGTTTGCTTTTTGTTTAGATTTCACGTCATTTCAGTTTCTTCATAATCCATTTTATATGCCGTTTGTTGAAGATGTCTCTTTTCCTTGTTAGTGTAACAGTTGGTGTTCTTTTATGTTGAATTTCTCATGTTCCCTGATGTCCAACTCACGGTCAGAATGGCCACATGAGGAGCTGCTGCACTTGTAATCTGAACGCGTGCGGCCGCAGTTCAGCCAGGCTCCAAAAATGATCTCCTGTGCAAATGCTCCTGCCTGACATCGCTGGCCATCGACATGTTCAATGAAGACACTGAGCTTGTTAAGTGCGCCAGAGGCTGCTCCTGTGTCCCCCAGAGGCTCCAGTCTGTTTGAGCTAGGTGTTCCTCAGCAAACACACACAGGGACCATCTCTCTCATGGGCGTGCGACCACCTTAACGACTCGTTCATTAACGAGGCCTGTTGCCGTGGCAACATACACATTGCTTTGGCAGAGAGGAGCCAGGGCTTGCTTGTCCAACACACCACATGATTTCTCGTCTGATCCCGGAGCTGTTGACAGAGACTCTGTCAGTACGTTAATTAGTGTAATCCGGGAGCTTCCCCTAAAGCCAAGTGCGCGCTGGCCACAGATAATTGACTGTCCACTCTGGCTGCCCACAACCCCCAAGGGATCTAACAGAGTGGTCCAGGTGGCTCTTTTGTTTCCCACGCTCTAGATTAGCTTGATTTCAGTGAAGACTGACTGAGAGCACGTCCACCTAGCCAGCATGTGAGAGAAGGAGCATTTCTGATCGAGCCGCTTGGCGTGTTCCTACTGGTGACACTTTTGTGGGCACACAGCAGTTGGCATTATGAATTGGAGACAGCTCTGCCCATCCTCCAGGGCATCATAAGGAGTGTTAACAGCTGTTCGGGACCTTAATTTGCCAGTTTGAGTGTTGCGCGTGTGTGGGTGTGTGTGTGTGTCTGTGTGTGTGTAGGCTTTAGACCCTTCCCCTCTGGAATGGATACTAATGAATTCGCAGCTGCTGGCTTACAGTTGTGGAGAAGCTTGTTTTCGGTTTTGTGTGTGTGTGTGTGTAAGTGTGTGTGCATGTTGGGTAGTATACATGTGTATTCGTTTATTTGTTTGGATGTATGTGTCCATTTGTTACTGTGTGTTTATCTGGGTCATTCTTTTTCTCTTGTAGCAGCTGGCCTGCATTGCCTTGACTATCTAGTACCAGCCTGGACCACCGAGGAATCAACAGAGCCCCCATATGCTTCTCACTGAAAATCGTTATTAGTGATATATCTTTCCCATTTTTGGAAATGAAGCAGCGATATTGGGTCCCGACTGGATCATAAATAAACCTAGATCCTGCATCCTGCTTCCATATGAAGCTGGCAGTAGCAGTGCAAAAAGTCTAACTTTGTCTTAATGAGGTTGTACACACACGCCACTTTGGACACGATTGGATGCCCGACCATGTTTTCTTCGGATTAGTGGTGCATCTCCAGGTACATTTTGTCTGGATGTTTTTTTTCCACTTCAGAGCTCTTGTATTCAGTTTATTCAAAGGAATGAGGAGACTGTTCAACTCTTCAATTAGCCTTGTTTTCCTGATGTTAATTACATTGGCATGATAGAGCATAAATTAGTCAAGCAGTTCTGGGGAAGGGGGGGGGTGCAGCTCTTGCCCAGTTCTTGAAAGACCCACTGAATGTATTTGTGACCGAATTTGTGAATGTAAAAACCTTTTGAAAGTTTCTAGAACCTAAACATGTAATGTTTCTTGGAAGAACCGTTAGTTTGGTAAGAAAAAAAAATACCTGTAAACTATGGTTCTTTGATTCTTTTCAAATTCTCTTCATACTCACAGATCTCATTTACAAAAAAATGTTCTATAGGCAACTGAAATGCTTCATTTTTGGCATCACTTAAAGAAGCTGTTGTGGCATCTGAAATGGACTTTTCAAATTTTATTAATTCAAGACCAGATACGCATAATCCACTCTGTCGTATCATACAAATAACAAAATTCTTTTTCTCGTAATTGTTTTAAGCTTTGATCAAAGTGTGGTGATGTTTGCCCATCTCTAAACACCCTGTAATGTTTGACGCTTGGGCGAAATCGTCAGTCTTCGTCAGTTCCTACCTGCGTGGACAGAAGCTGGACACTGTATTAAATGAACCAAAACACTCGATGAACACGGCGAAACTCTGAGGAATATAAACGTAGCAGGAAAATGACTCCTTCTTGTTGAAAGTTGCCAACAGCACAGATGCCAAGTTTAACGTCATGACGCATGAGTGTTTGCAGCATTCAACTGTCAGGAAAACATACAGACATGCCAGTACCAGTGCCTGTAATACGCTGAAGAACGTTTTTATTGAGATGCATTTATTTATGCTCCTAATTTTGCCTCTTTTCCACAGTCTGCTCTGATCTGGGGACTTCAGCTGAGCTACGCAGAATGGATACTGATCATAAAGTCTGTTGACTATATTCCACCAACCTCATCTACACCTTCATTTGCCTAATTAGTTACCAGCTGTAGTGTGAGGCGTAATTGATTGTGTGCATAATGGTTGATTTGCAACTTAACCAAGCTAATAATTTGTTATTGATTACCCCATTAAATTAAAAAAAAAAAAAAAAACAGACCACTGATCTGTGCCACTTCTCATTGTGCCTGCAGTCTCTGCAGCCATAGTGGGGGAGCTGGAATCAGAACAGTATCGACCTTAAAATCAGATGACTGGACCTGAGAATGTGAACTTGAGTGTGGATTTTGATAGGAGGGAGCCATTTCAAAATTGGGGGAACTTTAATATATCCTGCTAGCTCACATACAGATATTAGATTTCAGGGGACCAGAGGGTTCATTTTAGGTTCCATCTCTTCAGGCCGTAGTTTTGTCCAGGGATGATTATCAGCCCCCATTAAAGCCTATCAGCTGTGACACACGGAGAAGAGAGCACTTAGCACCTGGCACTTCCTCTCTTTCTGTGTGAGGAGATTGACAGGCAGCTTCCTTCAGAATGAGCTGTGATTGAGCTAACTGCTGGGTGTCGTAATATGGGTGCAGTGGGACTGCGGGAGAGCTGAATAAAGATGGAGATGTCATGCCTCCCCTAACCTCTAATAAGATCAGTCTGGATATTAAAACTCCTCCGCATCAAAGTGCATCTCACAGAGGTGGAAGTGGCCTGTACTTAAAGAGTTTTAAGCCACGCAGGCAAAGCCATCGTATTCTGTCAGGAACTTTTTAACAGCATCCCTCTACCCCGTTGCCTCCTCCCCCACCGAAGGCTAGTGCAATTTTATCTCTACAGAAAATGGGCTGTTTTCTGAAAGGATGTGAATAATGCCAGGTATACTTTTTTCCCCTCTGTGTTTAGCCATGTGTGCAGTGCTGCTACAGAGGCCATGAATTTTTTTGCTCTGTGAATAGCTCTTTACAGGGTTCCAGTAAAGAGAGAGTCACACTGAATATATATGACTGTTACCTCTATTAATTCATCAAGGTTTTTCTAAGTGCAATGCACTTTGCTGCATGAACTGTCAGAGAACTTGCGCTGGACTCATTCCAGCTCCTCCTCCCCGCCTTTCCCAATTACTCGATATTTATTGGTCATTAAATTACGTTTTCCTACTCTTTCTCCTATGGTTCATTATCAGAAGGTCAGAGACTGGTAATATTTTCAGAAACCATTTCTGTACAACTTCTTTGTCCTCTTTCGCAGGTGCCTTCTAGAGGCCCACTTTGGCAGCTAGAGGAGAGGCTGGCCTCCGTCACCATGACAGCGTTGCCACGGGACGTGACTTCTCTGGCTGCGTGTGGCCTTCTTCTCTGTCTCCTCGTTCTCCGTGTCCCCACTGTGCTATCCCAGAGGCTCCCTGCTCCCACTGAGCCTGTCCCAACCCCAGAACCGCAGAACAGGCTGGAGTGTACCCGCCGAGAGCACCCCACCGTCTCCGTTCAAGGTGAGTGCGAGCGCAGCGCCTCTGTTACAAACCTTATTTCGAAGCGCTAATTTCTCGCTTTTCTAAAGTGCCTCTGCCCAGAAAGAACCCACATAAGCACATTTTTTTTAGAATTAATAATGCTAGCAACATTGGATGATATATGCAGTGATTATGAATATTCAATCGTATCCAACCATTCCCATTAGTCACGCGGTCGCATATCTCAAATAGAGTGGCCGCAGAAAGTATCTAGGCATCTGCAGCATACTTCAGTTTGTATTAGGTTCATTGTGTGACCTTGGCCACGGTAGCTGGAGCTTGTTTAATCATGTAGAGATCTGTAAACCTATTCATAATATTATTATCACCCTGACAACAATGAAGATGTTCACTCTCATGTCTCAGGCCTGATACAAGTGGTGCCCTTGTAGGTATGATGACGACAGTGACAGCACACACACGGCCACGGGCTTTCAGTGTAAAGTGTCCTGTCGCTTTAAGAACCCAGTGACCGGCTTAGTGAGGCAGGGGCAATTGTGGTTTGCTGCTTTCCACGAAGGCTGCGCTAGACTGTCCTGGGAGGAGATAGAGGGGTTTGTTCAGACTGCTCTAGTCCTGTCGAGTCTCTCTGTCAGCCTGCTCCACATGCCAAACTCCAGCCAAGCAGAGCCGGCGAGTGCTGATGCTGGCGAGCACTGATGGACATGCTGAGATCTGTGGGAGATAAATGGCTTTCATTTCTTAAAGATTTCTCACCTAGCACGCAAAGAGAACAGAACGTGCAGTTACACTCCTCTGTCTCCCGGAGAATCTCTCCGGCAGACCAGGAAACAAGATATGCTCTGTGCCAAGAAGCCAGAGAGATCTGTTTAGACGACGGATAGAGATATGTACCCAGAGTGAAAGATGAACCACTGGCTATTGCCTTGTTTGTATCGGGGCAAGAAGTGTTTTTGTTGGACTCTCTGAGGGGCATGACAAAAATTGCAGAAAAATGGTCCACAGAAAAAAAAAAAGAAAAAAAATAGAAGTGACAGCCACAGGCTTTGATATTACTGGAAATCTGCCCAGACATTAGAGCAGCCATGGTTCATAAGGACATTGCCTGGGGCCTGCGCTTTTATTGCTACCAAGAAGGCTTGGGGGTTGTTTTTCGATTTGCCAGGTTTCTTTCCTGTTTATCAAAATGAGGAGATTTTTCAGGAATGCCGAAAACCAGGTTGAGAATTAGTCATTATTTTCTGGAGTTAGAAAACCCTGCGACTGTATGGCAGGCAATCCATCACAAAACATGAGAAACGAGCTGATCTCTTTCATTTGTTTCCACTCTCACCTGCTCATAGGAATGGCAAGTATTCTCCCTCTCATGGTATTCCATGTGGCTTCGTCACGGCCGCCCCTCAAAGCAAAAGCACTTGGGCATTGCTTTCACGATAAGAACAGCTGAACAATTGGCTTTGTATTGTAAGCTAGCACCTAAAAATGCCTCTTTATGTTAACCAAATTGTATAGAAATCCCTCAGTACACCTTAAAGCCCCCTTTTATGCTAGAGCAGTGGTATGGAAGTCCTGGCACAATGAAGGCGTCGGCTAAACCTGAGATTAGCTTCTTTGATGGATGAGCGTTTTTAAGTGGAGCACTCAGGCAGCCAGTGTGAGGAGTCACCTGGAAGAGCACGGGGGCCCAGGCTCTAAGCTGTGGGTTTGTCTATGGCTTCTTTTGAAGGCCTATGAAACCTCGCCATGGAAAGAATCCCTTCTTTAAAGCTGGTTGAGGGCAGTGGGGTGTGGCAGCCTCAATGGGGGCCTTTTTTACTCTCCTAAAGCTTTCCGGTAGGGCCAGCAGCTCGTGGAACGGCCCCAACAACCTGCTGCGCAGTTCCATCTGTTAAGCTACGTGTAAAATGGGATAAAGCCTAAATTACATTCTCCAGTGGTTAATGCAAAGATGCCTTTTATTTCTGTCTCAATTTCTGGGCCGACTCTTTTTAATAAAAGAACATAAAAATATTCATATATAGTCCCATGCAAAAGTCTCAAGCGAGCTGTTCAAAAACTGTTTGTCTGGGTAGTGAGCTTGTTTCATTAGAATAAATAAATGTAATTCAAATGCAGTATAATGTGATAAGAATTCCTTGTTTAAGAAAGCACTGATGTCTTGTGAGCTGGTTAGAGGAACATAAGTTTGGTTCCAGATTCCTAATCGATGCCCCCAGCCAGCGCATGGGTTTTGTTAAATTCCGTGTGCAGCACTCCTGATTAATTTAATGGAGTGTTGAGAGAGCCAACAGGAATTGGATAATAACGATGAACAGTGTTGGGCTTCCAGGGGGAGAGGAAATAGTAAACACATTGGTGTACATTTTTGTATTGATGTTGTTTTACATATTTTGATGATAGTGTTTTCGCATCATTGTATCATTACTAGCATATTGGGTTGTGGCTGTTGTGTGAAATTACACGTTTTGTTGATCTGAAGTAAGTGAAAAGAAGTTCACAGATCCTCTAGAACTAAAATATGACGTTTAATGCAAATTATAGTGCACATTTTCGTTTACTTTGCTGAGTTTAACGATACATTAAATATAAAACTTAACATAAAATATAAAATAACTTTTTCCAGTACGTAAAGACCCCATATCCTACGCTTTCTCCCTGATGCCAGCGTATTTGTGTGGTGTTATTCATAAATTAGAGTTCCGTAGGTTGTTTTTGTAACTGTGCCTTTAAGACTGATGTATGGAAACGGCCCCTGTTCTGAGGGGCTGCCTTGTTTTTGTGCTTCATTGAAAAAGCAGTCCAGTCTGAAACACTCCGTTTGGTGTTTATGTACCATATTAACCTCTTCAAATGAAAAAGAAAGCTTGATATACAAGAAATTGGCCCTTTAATTTCAACAAATAAACAATAATTGTGCGTTAATATGCAGGGGCATTGAAGCATTATTTTTCACCCGTCCTTTTTTTTTGCGACTACATTACTGTATTGTAATGAAATATTTAATTTTGTGAAACATTATAGTGACCTGGACACTGATTACTTGGTTTACGTTTTTGTAACATAAAGCGAAAAAAATAAAAAGCCTCACAGTCTTTTCTTTGATAAATATCTCTTATCATTTTGACACACAGTCTGCGACCTACATCTGACCTACATATATCTTCCAAATCCATCACATACCGGCTCTGAGAACATACACAGACATCTTATATATAAATCACTGATATTTCAAAAGTGCGTAGGCAGTGTTTTTGCTATAAATATTATTTGCTATAAATATTATATAATCTCTCTATCAGATTCCAGTGCACTGTTATGTCTGAGTTTGCATGTTTCATGCCACTACTTTAAAACAGATCCTGTGAGATAAGAGTAGAGGCATGTCATGGCAAATTTTTGTGCACGGTGCCTGAAATTTTTGCCACAAATAGGTGACCCAAGTCTCGTTCAACAAATGCTGCCATTAAATA
Source organism: Alestes dentex (assembly GCA_037576975.1). NCBI lineage: Eukaryota > Metazoa > Chordata > Actinopteri > Characiformes > Alestidae > Alestes > Alestes dentex. The sequence continues at coordinate 10,627,069 of JBBIGA010000002.1, forward strand.
CAATCATAGTCAAACTCCTTGAGAAAGTGGGCCTATTACTGGCCACACAGGTGTTCATGTTTCATGTGATTTCACATGATTTTTGTAACCTAAAAGGGCTGATTCTTAATGACACATCATGCAAGCTGACAGTTCGACGGCAGACGTCTTGTGTGCAGATCGTGCCCTCCCCCGATGTTATCCTTTCAAGCTGTCCTTCTTAGCTAAAATGGCTGTAATCTGCCCCTAGAGGATAGGCACAACTAAGTCATTGCTCTGTCTATTCCCTTCTCTCTCCCACAGCTACTATAATTGGCCCAAGATTGTTTGTCTGGACTGCAGAATGGTCTCGGTATCTGCTTTCCAGTGCGTAATGGTGCTGTCGCTTAAACACCCACCCTTCCTGGAGGACCCGTCGAAAACGAGAGAGCCATGTTCTCCGTGCTAATGATACCAGGGAATTTAAACTTTGAGGGCAAACGCTGTTTCGCTACAATTGAGCTCAGAGATTCGGGCTGCTGGTGGTTACATCCATCCATCACTCTAGAGCCGTTTAACACGCCGTTTGTCCTTGTCCCGGTCTAAATTTCAGGGCTCGGCATAAATGCGGTGTTTACGTTTGTTGCCTGCGGGTGCGCCGACGTCTGGTCAGTGGTAGAAAGCTTTCGCAGCGGTCCCTGTGCTCTGCGTACGCTTCTGCGCACCTTTCCGTGCCCCTTCTCTCCCCATTGCAGGCATGCCTGAATGGCTTAGCCTAGTTGCGGGCTCTGAATGTTTCTCTCATTGCTTTTGAGAGAGGTATTCTTTCAGGTTTCTGCCTGGCTGCGTTGGCCCTCGATTACCTGTCTAGTCCCCCTGAGTACCCCGGCGGAGTTTGGCCTCCTCTTCACCAATGTGACATTTCTTAGGCTATTCAATGTTCTCACTTTTTTTTTCTATTACCAGTCTGGGAGGATTTGGATTTCTCTAGCCCTGCTGCCTGTCTGCTCATGCAGTAGCCTCCAGCCCCCCGGAGGACACAGACAGCCTGGAAATCTCACAACAGGCGCAGGGCACGGACGAGAAGACAAAACAAAGGCAAATTTGGTATTTGCGCAGATAAGCTGCAGTCTGCCTGTCCTGATAAGATCCCGGGCGCCCCATGGAGAGATGGGCCAATCCTTTGAGGGGAGAAAAGGAAAATAAAGGAGCGTTTGCTAGGCAAGGAGGGAAGATGCCTCCGTCTGTCGGGGGACTCTGGTGGTACTCTCTGGTTGCACTGACGCCTACCTGTGCTGTGGTCTGTGGACCCATCTGTGTTGTTTATTATCAAAGCTCTTCTTACCTCTTTGCTGTGTGGGAGGATGCTATGCATAGTGACCAGTGTTGTTTGTCCCTCCTATTCAAATGATTGAATGTCCTTTCCCAGTTGAGAATCCTGTTGTTATTCCCTAGCAGATATTGTTCATCAGACACAGTGTCGGTCCCGTCTCACATTTTTAAATCGTGTGATTTTTAAAACATGGAAATCTCATTTGTTGCCTTACTTATCTGTTACCTCTAGGGTTACAGTGTGTCACGTGGCAAATTCAGCATATTCCCATTTTCACAAAGATATCTGGCTTCAGTAAGCCTAAAGCACCCACTGACAATTAATCAGTGTCACCAAAACAGATAACAGTCCAGTCCCTGCAGGTTCTGCGTGCTCACGTCTCAGCCTCCAGTTCTTCTATTAAAGAAACGGTCATGTTATAGAGCATCCATTCCAGAAAAGGCATGTAGGATTACATTTCAGTGTGAAATGCGGGTAAGTAATGTTCCTTTTAGACCAAATTTTTATTTTAATTAAAAGGTTCAATTTTTTTCCTCCTTTTGGAGCCTATTAACAATAACACTTTTTTTTCATGACCTTCTTAACCCATCTTTGTCATGGGAGCCAATAATTATGTACAGCTGACTGTACATCCTCGCATCCTTGTAACATTTCTAGTTTGTCTGGGGCGCCCTTCACATTTGGCCTTACATCCCCACTGATTTCTGATGAAAGGTAAAAAAATTTAAAAAAAGTCTTTTCAGGCTGTCTTTTTGAGATGATCTTTTTCAGTGAGAAATCCTGGAATATGCTTCTTTTCTGGAATATGCTTCTTTGTAATTCACACGTGTCATATTTAAAAAAAATAGAAAAGATTCTTACAGAATGATCTTAGGTTTCAGATAAGTGTGCACTTCACATCTCTGGCTCAGTTAAGCTCTCTGTCCCTGGTTACTAAGCTAAAATTATCAAAGTTGAATACTTTAAGCGCTTTGGATCTCGCTGTGAAATGATCTGCTCAAATCACAAAAAAAATACTGGCCATTTTCTGAAATTCCTTGTCCTCCAGGTCCAATTTCTATGACCATTCAGACTGAACCGTCAGCACAGATGACATATTGTGTCTGTTTTAGCACAAGTGCTTTGTTTACAAACAGACGGCGGTGCCGTAGGCTGTAGCATGCAGTGGGAACTAAAGAGCAGAAAAGAAGGATTTCACAGCTTGAGACAGACACAGAATACACAGACGCAATAAAGAGTCATTATTTGGAAGGAAGGAAGAGGGGGAAGTGCGAAATGAACGCCCATGGCGTCGGACATCACAGCTGCAGCTTGACTGAAGGAGTATTGAACATAACCAAATAAAACAGAGAAATAACGCGCACGCAATCACATTAGTAAACACACATATTGACACAGTTACTAAAAATCGATCTTAAGATTTAGAATCTGGTCAACTGAGAACTGAGAAAGTGATAGAAACTTAAAGTGATCCTGCAGCGTTATAGCAATGACCCTCAGTTTCCATACACACACTGTTTATTTACTTACTATGAAGTGACTGGTCACTCAAAACCTAACAGTCTCCTGCCTATAGGGGAGGTAAACAAAACCAAATGTTAATAATGGGGCAAAATGTATCTGTGATGGGTATTGGACTGAGAATATCGCTGTAAGAAGACCCTTATGCTGAAGTACAGTGCAGTTTTTTATAAAAAAAAAACAATAAATTGAATTTACTTCCTGATCTCTGCTGAAAATAAACTTAAAGGCAAAATTGCGTTATGTGTTATTCTTTATTAATGAGGACCTTACACTCACTGTCCACTTCAACAGAAACATCTCCACAGGTCTACTATATGCAGTAGTGTGCATGGATCTGAGACCTCCTTTCAGTGTATTTTATTTCTAGTAAAAATATGTTCAATACGTATATTACCTTTTTATGTTCAAAATATTTTAATTTTTATTATATTCTCAGAAACAATGGAAGATACTGTATATATTTATCAGAAACGTCTTCAATGCAGTTTGTATTTAATCTGTATTTAATTTGTCCACTCTTTACTTTTGTACACCCTGCGGCAACTTTAGCTCTCCTGTCCTTCGTCTCTAAACAGCTGTGACAACTCTAACATTCACACAAGCTGCGACTCAAACGCGCCTCAGCTGCCTTGCTTATTTCTTTTTCATGTGTATCTAAATTGGCTGAAGGAGATCTCTCTGAGGATGTTAGGTAAAAGATCCACTAGTCCACGAGTTTCCAGAACTGGAGATAGAAAGATTCTTAAATGATGGAGAGAAAAATGACACAACGTGACAGACAGCCATGCAAGACCTGTCACAATCACATAAACAGCACAAAGGATAAATCTTGCTTGGACTTCTGCCCTAAATCTTCAAAATCTGCAGGTGTTTTAGTCCAGCTTGCCACTGTGAGAAGAAAACTAACTCAACCATGTGGGAAGGATGAATAGCCATCAGATGAATGAAGAAGGCTTTGTTGAGAAAAGAAAATAGATCTAAAGAAAACCGAACTTTCGTACTGGATCACTTAAGCTGGATATGTGGAGTGAAGTTTCATGGACTAATATGTGTGAATTTGGAACTGGGAGTACTTGGATCGTGAGAAGCAGAAAATGCAACCTGAGAAGCAGAAAATGCAACAAGACTGAATTTTGGAGGTGTTTAAAAGAAACATAACTAATAAATCCACAGGATAGAAACATGTCTCCAGAAAAGAAAGAACCCCTGTAACAAAAACAAAACCCTGGACTGGAAAATCAGAAATTATATTAAGCGTTCAAGGCTTCTTTGCAATTTTCTGTTAAATATACACTTCATGATATTTTTTCTGATGGTGAGTCCATCTTTTGTACTGTAGACCATCTTTTGTCATGCACAAATGGTCAACCAGCCCCTGCCCCAGTAATCACAGCTCAGATTCTGGCCACATGACTGCTGTTGACTAGTTATTAACTGGGCGGTGGAATATTCTCAACACAGCAGTGACATGTTACACGTGGTTGTGGCATGTTAGTGTGTGTGGAGCTGATATGAGCACAGCAGGAACAGAAGTGTTGGTAGGGTTTCTGAAACCACAGGGGTATTGGTAGGTTGACCACCCCCACCCCCCACCCCCCTGTAGTTTCTTTTTTTTTTTAAAGTGGTCCCTCGTATTCACCCGTGAACACACCACAGCACAGTGTAAACAATGTGAAATTCTTTCTCTGCGTTGAATCCATTCTCCGACTGAAGCAGCAGGCAACCAGTGAAGCAGCACCCGAGGAGCAGTGTGTGAGGATGGTACTTTGCTCAGTGGTGCCACTAGCAATCCTGGGATTAAAACCCACAAACACCAGGCCACCAGCTGCCCCAAAGGTACACAATGTCCCGTTCCTTTGGGAAAGTTAATCTTTAAAATCACTTAAATTACACTGTCGGACCTTAAGAACCGTGTTGTACCTTAAAGGGTACATTTATGTTATTTGTTCCTCCAGGAACTGACAAGTATATGTGAAGCTCCTTTTTTACTCACGGTGTAGGATCTGATCATAATGGAATTAAAAAAACGTGACAATTATAGGGCTTTCAGATTCAATCCTGCAGTTTTTGCATTTGTTTACTCTCTAGGTTGCATGAATGTCTTTCTTTATCAGATTTTGTGAGATGAACAGAAACTTATCCACTTCATCATATCCACCTGAACAGTTAGAAACATTCCTCTTGGGTCTGTTTGCTAATGAAAATAGAGTAGCCTTCAAGTGATAGCTGAACTGTCTGTGGTGTGGGCAGAAACACCTTGTCTTGTGTGTGTGTGTATGTGTGTGTGTGTGTGTGTGTGTGTGTGCGTGTGTGTGCATGTGTGTGTGTTTGTGTGTGCGTGAAATAAAGAGGAAGTCTGTTTTAATTCTGTCTAACTGGGTTATAAAGGTTGTGATTTATGTCCCCTTTAGCACATACAGGCCAGGCTGCTAAACTGAGATCCTCTAGATCTGGTGGCCAATGCATTAATCTCCCATACCACGGATTGGCGGGGAAAAAAGCAATAATCGTCCATCAACTCCAAGATCCGAACCGTAGACCCTCTGGGAGCAAACAGGCTTTCATATTTATCCCTCTTTATTGTGCACGGACTGCCTGGTGCTAGATAGGCTTTATGGAGTGGAGGAGCCAGTCGTGCATTGAAAGGCAGGAGTAAGTGAGGGGATAAATGTCTTTTAGAGTAAGCCTTTAGTGTCAAACTCTTTAAGGGAGTAAACAGACAGCTTTAGCTGCTTGTGCAGTTAATAGGGCTTTGGTTTTATTTTTTGCACATTTATTTTAAAGCGTTTATAAATAAGAGAATTTGTGCTTGGGTGATTAATGTGAACAGCCTTATGTGCAAACGTGTCTTGGCTCTCAGGATGTGCAGCTTTTACTGCGAAGGCAGTTTTGTTTACTGGAGCTGAGATGAGTCTTTTCTGGAAGCGCCTCTTTTGGCTCCCTGTGCCGTTAAACACTTCAGCTTTCTCCTCAGAGGGGTATTCTGCGGCAGTGCATGCAGGTGACCCAAAGGTTATCATTACACTCGTGTGGTGTGCAGAGCCAGAGCTATGTGTCAGCCCATCTCCTCCTTGCTCTGTTTCTCTGGGCATTCACGCTACACTCTTCCGGACAGCATGAGTGAGTGAAGGATGCGCTCTTCTGCTCTGGGACTCATGGGAGAAATGCTCTTTTCTGTAGGAACGCTCTTCTAGCTGCAGCCATGCGGGAATCCACGCGCTGTAAAATACATTTTTAGGGCTGCCAAAGAGCGTCTGTCCATCACTCACCCGTGCACAGTCAGGCTCTAAGTGCATGGAACTCTGTACTGAAGTATGGAAGGCATTGGTTCAGTCGTTGCAGATAATTGTAAATAAGTCTGAAGTATGTGAACTGACACTAGTACTGCTGAGGTTCCAGTTTATTATTTACACCCAGTAACTGATGGACTATTCTCAGCACCCGAGTGGGTGTTGCCTTTGGAATAGTGTATCGGACACAGCAGGGTAATTAGGCTTTTAAACACTGTTTGTTGAGAATAGTCTATCAACCAAAATATCCAGCCAACAGGAGCCCTGTTGTCAGAAACTAACCACTGCTGAATGGCTGGATGGAGCTAGCACACACTAATGCATGAAAAGAGCATCTACAGTCTTGCACAATAAGTAGTTTAGTTACGTTTGGAGAAAACGTTTCTTCTCATATTAATGGTATTAATAGGCGTTGTGCTGCAGTAATAGTCTGCACTCTGCTGGCAAGGCTTCATACTGTTTGGTGGAACATTGCTGTAAGGATTTGATTGCGAGCGAGGTCATTTAGTTCTTCATCGCCCAGTTCCACAGTCCACAGCCCAATGCTGGGGAGCTTTACACCCCTCTGACTGGTGCTTAGCACTGGGCCTGGTGACATAAGGCTTTTCCTTACAGATTATACATCTTGTGTGTGCACAAATTGGTGCATGTGTCAGCAATTAATGGAGTGTGAATTGGCCAAATTCACTGATTAGGTGTGTCGGCTCTGTGACAAAAGCAAAAACATGATTTTCATTCTCATCAACCCGTTCAGTGACCTCTAATGTCCTGTAGAAGGGGACGCTACCATCCTGGAAGAGACCATTCCTATCGGAATAGAAATGTTGCAAACTGGTATAAATGGATCAGTCATAACTGATTACTATCTAGATTAGTAGTGACCTTTTTAGGGTTTTAAGGGACACAGGCCCCAACCATAATAGCAAAATGCCCCTATAGAATAACAAGGCCTCTGGGCCCTTTCACTCTTTCTCTTTCAGTTTAATTCTCTTTCTGCATGCCACACATGCACACATTCACTTGTGGGGAATATTTGGAAGGACGACTTATCGGACCAGATTGCTTTTTTTTCTACATCTCTGTAGGCCAGTGCCTGTGCTTTTAGCTCATTCGCCTTTGTAATGAGGGGTTTATGTGCTGTAGCTCTACTGTAATATGTTTCTCAATGTCGTTGTGGATGGTCTGGTCTTGCTGATATAGTCACATCACGTCTTGCTTTGACATTCACAGTCACCTGAGGAACAGTTGCTCTTCAGTTTTTCCTTATCACGCTAATGCATGAATATCATAGTCATAGAATGTGCACTTTCAACCACAATTTCCAGCCCTGTGTACCAATGTCCTTCCCATAAATCTAAACGCAGAAGTCATACTACTCACTAGTCAGTAATGAACCCTCTTTCAAAATCACTTTGAAAGCAAATATGAACGCCTGTTTCTTTTCCTCTTTCTGTCTTCATCCAAAATTTTAAGTCAACCAGGCCTGGTCATCAATTTTATACGCACAGTATATGTTCATTTCCAAGCTGTATAATGCAGTACACTTGTTTGAAAGCATACTCGTCATGTTTCTTTGTTTGTGTAATCAAGGTTTTACTTAATTTTGTCGTCTGTATGATTGTCACAGTCTTTTCACAGTCAGGCATGTTGCTCTACAGGCTTATACTGTAATACCAGTATAGAGAAGATGTCATCTAAACTACTAAATAATGCAGGTCATGACTTTTCCTGAATAAAAAAAATAATTATTATTTTCCTTTGGGAATGTCTTCCTTCCAAAAAGAAGTTTTTCAGCACACCAAGAGTGGGTAGTGTTGCCATCAAGACATAATTTAGAACAACAACCAATTTTGGCTGCTTTGAAGAATCTTAAATGTAAGATAATTAAGCTTTTTCAAATCACTGCACAATTCTATGTATCTCATAGTTTGACATATCAAATAGTTGACTAATAATAAGGACACCTATGCGTAAGTGGGTATAAGCTTTTAATAGTGCATGGAAGGTGTCACTCCAGTAGGTGTGAACATAAGGTAGCTTTTTTTGTTTTGTATTGTTTTCTTTTTTTGTCCAGTTATCTCCCTAGTGTTAGTTGTCACTAACTCCCAGCCCAGTGTCTGCTGACTGTTGTACGAGTCCAACCAATCTCAGAGTGAAGGTAAGCATATGCTTCACCTCAGGCATGAAGCCAGCTGCCACAGTGAGCAGCTGAGTTCACTTGGAGGAGAGCGCCCCGCTGACTATGTGAGATCCAGAACCTTTTTTCTGAATCAGCATGAGAGGAACTAACCTGTCCTTCCAGCAAGATCTAGTTGTGGTGACTTTGGGCTATGCATGATAGTGATATGGTCAAGTTTGCTCGCATAGTGATATTTACCCAACATTTATCAGCAGTTGCACCCCTCAGAGGCCATCTGTCAGACCCAATTGAGGCTGTAGTTACTAACGAAACCTGACTGGAATCACTGCTGAGTCTGCCCTGTAAAGCCCTCCTTTGTTATGTCTCTAGAAATTATGCCTCGATTTTTGGTGGCATATGCTCCCAGTTGATCTGAAGCAAATTCTGTAACACGGCCTTTTAGTGTTACAGCACAGGAATGATGTGCTCCTTTCACTTCTTCTGTTAGACTTGCATCAGAATTCTTGAGAGTCTTACGTCGTCCAGATTTGTGTTCCCGTGTGACAGGCAGATTGTTTTATTTGACCCAAACATCTGGATGACTCACTCTCCCTAGATAGATGCAGGCTGTGTTGAGTAGATTTATTTGCAGTGTTTTTGTTGGGAGGCAGGGTGACCACAGTTCTGACCCGTGCGCACGCAGCTGCACTTGTTTTGCATCTTCAAGGTGCATCACGCCAGAGCTTCTTAGAGGAACATGCCAAGTGACTGCACCATCGCTACACTGTACCCGACATTTTACAGACGTTCAATATTTTTATGGTCTAATTTAGAACAACAGCCGAGACTGTTGCTGGAAATTGGGATGTGAAATAGATAATCATCCAGTCTAAATTCAGAGGAAGACCTTGAGTGAAAAATTCAATCAGATGATAAGGCCCTTAAGGATCAGGTAACAGTTGTGTAATACTTCAGAGCGATTTCTCGCTATAGCTAATGTCAGATCCAGTGAGCTGCTGAAAGATCTTGTTCTTACTTGAAAGATAAGAAATCTCCTTGCATATTAGTTCCCCCTCACAGTTAAATCCCATTTCGAAAGCCACATTAAGATCACGGAAAGATCAGAAGGTTTTATTTTTACATAATGCTCTCTCTGTGTCATTTTATTCCCGTTTCAAAAAGACCCCGGTGGGTGCCCTAAATATCTGCCAGGGCAAATTGTTTTGATTTCTAGAAGCTGGTGTCAAACAGTGCTTTTATGTGTTGCATTTCCTGGAAAGTGGAGTTTTGACTGAGTGTCATGTTGAATTAGGATCAGCACCGATGATGCAGCCCAGCCGGAATTGTACCTCTCGGCTGGGTCTCTCTCATGACTCTGTGTTGAACCCAGTGCCAGGGCCTAATCTACAGAGCTTAAGAATTACTTGTACAGACTTAAATCACTCTGACTAGCTGGGGACTCCTATAGTACTTACTAAGTGTAGCTTCAGCTTTCTCACCACCTAACCAGCGGGTTTACAGGAACGAGCTGCAGGAGATTCCAGAAGAGCATTTTTTTTCTTTAAATTCCCAAGAAAATCATTAATCTAAGGATCTTTCTAGGGTAGTCACTATGAGCGAGACTGGTAATTGAGTAATCCATCAATTTTATTAATGATTTTGTAATAGTTCTGTTTTGTGTAACCCTTTAAACCTGATGCAAAGTGCTCTTTGAGATCACTGCCATTTTTCAGATACCTTTTAGAGGCTAACTGACCACTGTTAACAAAGCGTTTTATCATAAATCAGGGGATATTTACATTAAAGGCTCATTTTAGTTCTGGTGAATGCCAACTCTTTGATATGAAATCACGAAGGAATAGAAATCAACACATAGTGAAACCAGGACTGAAGTGAAAATAGACACTGGAACTGTAATAGGCGTAGTAATTACTTGGTTAAAAATACACAAAAAAAGAGGTATTCCTAAGAACAATCACAATTAGAAAAAAAACTTTAGACTTCAGAGAACACAAACCCATTACAAAGATTGAGCATATTTAACATTATAGTGTCTTGCTTAATTTTATGTTCGCACTGTTATTTACCCAGTCATGCACAGCCAAAGCAAGATGTTCACACTTGGGCTAGAACTTTCTCCAGGCAGCTACAGTTTGTGAGCCTGCCCGTTTCTTTAAAAGACTGAGATACTAAGAGATAACCACTGATAATCATAGCCCCACCTTTAGAAAAATGTTCGGACTGCGGAGAACGCCTTTAAAATGAGCTGCAAACACCATGTTTACTGTTCAAATTTGATTCATTAAGAATGTAAATTGTAAACTATTAATTTCTTAATTGAGTAATTGAGTGTGATTGAGTAATTGTGGCAGCCTTAACTCTTTTGCTTCTATTAACTGTGCTGCATATAATGACTATTTACATAAATTGCATTTATTCACTGAAGAAAAAATGTTTCGTTGCTGTGGTTGCCTTCACATATTTTATCTTCTCTTTCAGCACTCAGCCCTTGGATCTCTACTTTCTCCCACCCTGGTGTACGAGACTTCTCCCAGCTCACCCTTGACCTCACTAGGAATGAACTGATAGTAGGAGCGAGGTAATAACTTATGCATTATCAGAGCACCCAGTATAGAATGCTAAATTAGTGCTTTTTGGTCATTCTGTGCCAGCGTCCTAGTCATATCTATCTGTCATGTCATGGATTTCCACTAAAAAAAAAAAATAATTCAGCTTATGCATCTATACAAAGATGTGCTGCAGTTCATTTTTAAGTAATCATTTGTTAAATCAGGATGGTAATCAATAACAGAACCCTCTCAGGTACATGTGTATTTAATTGCTTATAACATGACTAAGCTGAAATATTAACTAGGGGTAAATAATATGTATTTAAATCAACTGATTTAATGTAAATACACTTCCACAGCATAATACTTTATTGAAGGGTGTATTTTTTTGCAATATTTCTGTTGTTTTACTATCAAAATCATTTTCAAAATGCTGGAAAGAGGGATTCACTCTCATGACCAAGTTATTTTGATGGCCAGCAAGACAGGACACATTTTGGTTGCCTCCAGTGCGGAAATCCTGCATTTCTGCATAAGATTTGCTTCGTAGTCAAAAATGGGTTAAGATATGTTTAACCATGTTTTTAATGCTCTCTCATTAATGTTCAGTCACTAATGCCCTTATTCAGGATGTTTGACGTCAATAGAATTTGTCCCTTTTGAAAAAACTGCACTCTCACAGGATTTTAGCTCTTGAACATTGTTGTCATTTTGAACCAATTATGTATTCATTACATAACTGGACATAATAAGTGAGCTGGCAAGAATTGACTCTTTTTTTATGAGTAGGGAGGTCAGTAATGTATGCCTAAAACTTAATTTTTTGGGGAGGAAACAACTTTTGCTTTCAAATTAGTTTTCTTACTGGTAGTTCACAGGTATGAAAGCTATTTTATAATTTGCTTGCTACCGCTTATCTAACCTTTGCCCTTTCTCCAATTTCTCTGCAGAAACTACCTCTTCCGACTAAACCTAAGCAACATTTCACTAATACAGGTGAGCAGAAAGCTGTATCAGGACTGTGGCTGATTGAATGCTAAGGTGTTTACGCTGTGACATGCTTGTCCTATCAATAAGGCTTTGGCAGTGAGGAAGTGTTGGCTTATGGCTATTGATTCTGAGAATGGGTTCGGCTCCCAAATTCATCTGGAAAGGCTTTAGAGGAGACAGTGGTGTCCAGCATAGAAACTGATTTGGGCATCTTTATATACAACTATCACATTTTGACTTGAGCTTGGCACATTTCAACTTGAAATCTTTACAAGGTCGGCCAGGGCTGCCTGAAGGCTGGATGAAGATGTGAGTCGGGCTGGCTGCGACTGCCCCACCAGCACGGGGTTCATTTGGCTGAGGTTCATTGTTACATTAAACACCAGTATGTGGCAGTCGAATGGAATCTATTTCAGTGTAATGTTGGCCTTATTCTGTGTCTGTTTTTGAAGGGACACATAGTCTCCAGTGAAATATAACTAGGATAGTTTTGGTTTACTGCCCTAGACTGGCGAGACATAAAAGAACAATACATCCAAGGCTTGTTTTTTTTTTTGTATTCTTTGTTGTTTCAGTGACTTCTCTGGATTTGGTGGTGAACCTCTCAGCTTCTAGCTAAGACCTATACTGTCACTAAGGTGTCCCAAAGGAGAAAGTTAGCAGCAATTTCATTTTGGTCCATTTCACCTCAACCCGTATAGCTCTGTTCAATTCCCGTGGGTGACCCAAAGCTAGGAATAAACAAGATGGATCTTTCTTCATTTGGACTAACTGGAGCGTCACGAGCAGTGCCGGGTTCAAATCGATGACCAAATCTCACACCGGCAACTGAAGGAGAAGGTCTGGGAAGGGAGAGCTTGTGGGGCTGTGTCAAACATCTCGGTCTCCCTGAACTTCACACCTTATATCATGGAACTATAAGGAAACACCTTGCTAGTGGTAGTTTTAGGGGCAAAATATATCCTTTCCATTTGTGATTTTTTTTTTCTTTCACTGAGAGTAGAAGAGCATCGCTCAAAACTGCAGAATGCATTTCCGTAGTCATTCATCAACATGTCCTCTCTGCCTGCCCTACGCGTGTCCTCCTGCACTTTTTCTTCTCCCCTCCAGTGAGGTATCACTCGCTCCTTCTCTCCCTTCGTCCCTAGCCCTCACACCATTAGTGTTATTGTACATTTGTCTGCCAGCAGTGGAATGGAGCTGAGCAGCAGCCAGCTCATCTCTGAAATGCATGTCTGAGTGCCAAACATGCGGGCTTTGGCAGCAGGGCCGCAGGGCCAAAGGGGAGCCTTTTCAACTTTTACCGAGCTGGATGAGGTGAGAAGTGCTGATGCCTTCACTCTGAACGCACGCCTGGGCCATTGAGAAAGCTGACCCTACCAGAACGCCTGCTGTTTCCATTTAAGCAAAAGTATAGAAACGCGGGACTGCTGCAGCCAAAAACTTGGCTTAAAATGAGTCATCGTTTTTCAGCTAGCCTAAGTGCTTTCAGTGACCCTGAAGTGTCTGCGTTAAGCAGCTGTGAGGCTGTTTTCTTTATCAGTGCATTCACTTTGATTACTTCTGCCTCATCAGAGCAGTGAGACATTTGGTTTTACTGATTGATCTCAGGACAACATGAGCCTACCAAAGACCTCAAGAAAAGTTAGCATGAGACAGCAATGATGTAATTTACATAGTACCTTTCATACAGATTTGTATTACAATTCATCTCAAAGTGCAGGGATGTGAGTCAAAATAATGAGTATAAAACTAAATGACAGTAAAAGCAAAAAAAAAAAAAAAAAAAAATTGAACCCTTTAAAAAAAAAAGCATTCTACTTTATTGAAGAAAAGAATTCACACTTTCAGAAGATTTTACCTTTCCAAAAACATTTTGCTCTTAAACAAATGGAAAAAGTGAAGACTGAACTTTCCTGGTGCATTCAAGTTAAATTGCTGGGTACATACGCCGTTAAATTTGTAACTACGTTTCAGCATGATCGAACAACAAAAGTAATCATTGTTTTTTTTTTTTTTTCGAACAGTTAATGTAAAACAGAAATGACTGTAAATATTTAATAACACTGTAAATAGTTAATAATCTAAAAGGATGAAAGAAATGATATAACACTTTGGAATTCAAAAACGAAGTTAAAATGGAGAAAAGCCAGGACGAACAGAAGCATCTACTTGGCCCACACGAGGCCTCCCATTTCCGCAGTGCTCAGAGAGCGTGCAGCAGAAGCATTACATTTTCTCAGCTTCCTCCTCAAGTGGGCCAGTTCACCTGATGGGATCTCCAGGTTGGGACGGCATGAATGAGGAAGATGTGAAGATGCCGGCGGGCCAGTTCTTCTCACTGGGCTGTCTGGCACGCCGGGGGACTCGCTGGGCGCTCTGATTGAGTCCCACCCTCATGCTGTTCCTGTTACTTCTGCTGGGTGCCCGCCTGCACTGGAACCAAGACTCATTACAGCGGCGCTCAGAGAGGAACTGTGAACAGCCATCTCTTTATCTGCTCTCCTACTCCACTGATCCTCCCCCTGTAGGACGCATATGTGCAAATGGACCAGATGTGTGCGGATTAACATAGATAGACTCGAAATTGGAGAGAAATGTTCCTCCTCCGCGAGACTTGTGCCTGCAGCTCCCTGTAAATCAGCTTCACTGAAGCTCTGCTCAGCACACTTTGCAGTTATTCTTCACATCCGCCAGTGTGTGACGTTGGAATAATGGCTCTGTTCAGAAGAAGGAGATAATCATAGACTGTCCTTGTGGGCAGTATTGTTTACAAACTATTTTTCTTGTGATTGACGTCTAGCTGACTTTAAGGTGCCACTGCTCAGTGGCTGTTTAAATACATTCAGCCCAGTCCTTTCCTGACTGTACGAAATCAAAAGGAACAGTCTGTCCGCCTACAGTAATATGACTGTCCCAGCGAACTCATCTTACCTGCTCTTTTGGCCAGAAAGAAAGACGATTTGAGCTGAAATGTCTGGTGTGAAAGAGGAACTTGACTCGTAACTTGGCTAAATCCGAGTTCTGTAAGTGTCTTGTCGAGCGGATTGTGGTGCCAAGCCACAGCGTCACAGAGAGCAAAAGGCATGTCCGTGAAGATGAAGAGGAGAGAGAAAGGCCTGTGTGTGGGGAGGCCTGCCTTAACAAGGCCGGAACGTAAACAGCCGGGTCACGCAAGGGCAGACGGGTTCACGGAGTGTTCTTAAATGACCAGCACTCTCCTGTGACTGTGGCTTACTCTCACACATAGTGAAGAGACAGGTTCTGAGCTCTAACCTACCTTTAGGCAGGGATGGAAAGAGTACTGAACATTCCTACTTAAGTTTACTGTTACTCTAGTGGTATTTTACTTTAGTACTTATAAAAGTACTTATTAATCTTAACATCTTACCATCTTAGAGTGCTGTATCAAGGAAAGGAGGGCTGTTGTGAAGAATACAAAAGAGAAGACGGCTCAGACAGTCAGATACTGGGTGATTCCGTGTGTGTTATTTCACAGTTTTAATGTCTACACCATCTTTGAAATAAAAACAAAGAAAAAATGGAGGCATTCAAATCTGGTAAAGACACTAATAATAAATGCTGATGCTGTTTAAAGTGGTCGCTTGTAGTACAGTGATAATATGCATAAGATCTCATGGGTTAAGACACATTTTTCTGGTTTTGCCTGTATTTTAAACTGGCTGCTGGTTTTTCAAGCTTCAGGCAGTGGAAGAGAAAATCACTACTCCCTCCAGTGCATTCCTGTTCTAGAGTGAAAGACTTTTTGCATGTTTCCATGCGCAGTGATGCACATAGTGGACATGGTACAGTGGAGCACTCTGTGAATTTAGACCCAGTCCTAATAGCAGTCGTGAGCGTCCACTATGTTGAATCTCTACTCCACACACATTGCTTTTAGCAGTTCTTACTGACTACAAGAGGACTGAAAAACAGAGAACATGATCAAGTTCATGTAACTGATGTTTTCTGCTCGTGGAGAAGTGAAGTTCTTTTGATCTCCTGCAGCTTTATTCTTCTCCCGCGTTCATCCGTGAGCTCGATTATGGAGTGTGATCCGTTTGGTGCTGTGAAAGCTGAGCGATTTCTGTATTTATCAACTACATAGTTTAGATCAAAAGTCAAATTTTCAACCCACTTGTTTTCTATTGCCTGCCAGGATTTTTTCTTTTTTTTTTTCTCCTCTGCTGAAGGACTTCCAGAGCCATCCATGAGTCAAATATGTTCAGTGAGCAGAAGCAAAGAAGTTGCACCAGTTTTCCTTCAGCACCTTCAAAAGTCTGACAGGGACTGATAGCAAAATTATGCTGCTCGTCTCCGAGCCACAATGTTTCCATTGACAAGTAGAGGCCTCTGCTCTAAGTCAGTAGGAAATGTTGCCTTTCTTTCGCTGTGTTTGACAGACATTGTTACAGCTGCATGGACGGAGGCCCCTGTGGTCAAGAGGTGACTGCCCTGTTCAGCTGTGTCCATTAAAACAGGAAGTCTTTGACCGCAACGAATGTCAGTGGGAGTCTTTGGGAATTGGAGTTGTTTGCATTCTATTCTTGTATTGTTTTGGTTTGATGTATGTCCTGCTTTCCCATATACTTTGTTGTAATCACAAACAACATCCGGCTAAAAATATTGGATTGGAGCCTGAGCGCAATGGCTGGCGTGCTCATTTATTGAAGCGATCTTGTAACGGTTTATAGAATCACGTAGGTAGCTCAGTGTGTGATGATTCCTCTCATATCTCAGAGCTGAAGGGGAGAGCAGGAGGTGCAGCACGATTTGGACAGACCATCAAAATGAAAAAGCGGCTGCATTAAACGGCCGCGGTTTGATATTCTCACCCAGCGGTCGCCCGCGGTCCAAATTTCAGCTCTCTGACCTCCAAGTCTGATGAGCCGGGGCTGATTTCATTCAGCCAACTGGTGATTAATTCCCCTCTGCAATTTGCGCAGATTTAATTATTGATGTGGTCTTTGTCACTGGGTGGTTATTATATGGCCTCCAGACACCGGAAAGAGTCAAAGCCTATAAGAGCAGAAGACGACGGGGGTGGCTTTTATTGGAAATTTGTTTCAGCCCATGCAGATGAGTGTACTTTACTTAAATGCTGCGTCTGGTCCGTGTGATGAGGCTGGACTCTTTTATTTGGGACCTGTGGCGAGTGCCGTTCTGCAGGAAATGTGTAGCCACAGTCCACTAAGAGGCATTGCTCACTGCTCAGGAGGTTGTCAGTGTGTTGAGGCAGTTTTGCTCACTCATGGGCCTTTCTCAAATTAAAGCCATCACTCATACCCGCATAAACACCGCGCTCTAGGCACGATGGCCTTTTGACCCCGTGGGGACGTTCTGTCACGTCGTGACTTCTGTGATGTGAAAGTGTTGACAGAAGCAATGTGGAGGCATGATCACTCTCTTTTGGTTTTTCTCTCAATCCCTGTCTGTCTCTCTCACAGTTCGGTTCGGTTCACAAATTCAGGGCTTTTCGTTGTTGTGCAAGCACAAAGAAACTGCCTTGTAACTTAAAAAATAAAAACTGTGTAAAACATATGCAATAAAGTAGGATTGGATCTGAAACACAGTGATTAGAAGATGTAGTGTGTCCAACATGGAGTACTGCTTTTACAAGTATGGGGTTATATTGCACATTTCCGTTTACAGACAGACTGTTGAGGTAAGGTAGACTGTACGTCTCATCAGGATTGTTTAACTTAAAGTAGAGAAACACCACACTTTTAGACTAGAAATTGAAATTGCTGAGATATACAAAGTCATTTAGAGTGGTTTTATTGTACGCCAACTCAGTTTTCTTGATAGTGGAGGTAATTTGTTGATATTGGTAACCTGTATTTACAAAACATGAAAAAAAAAAAAACCCACAATGAAGGTATTTCAGAAATACATTCCAGGCTAAGATTTATCTAAACTATCTTAAAACACTGTCAGGCATCAGGCAGTATTTTCATACATTAAATTCGTGGCATGTGTTTTTTTTTACTAGAATGGTGCATTTTGTGCTAAACCAATGAATTTGTTGTAATGAAATTTTAGGAAATTTGTTTAATTCCCCTTCAAAATGTATATTTACTGATATAACAGTAATGTACATTAAGCAGGGATGTATTTAAGTACAAGTATTGCATTAAACTGCATTTCACAGTATTACTGGTATGTACTTCCAGTAGTCCATATGTGAAAAGAGATATGTACAACAACATGAGTGAAAAAAAGTTAAAGGAATAAGGTGGGGATGTTACAGCAGGTGCATATTATGTTCCTGAGCAGAACATGCTGCCCGTGGGGTGTAGTATATATCTAACAAATTGGATAGGTAAAAAGACCCCGTCCCACTTTATCATGTTATGGCAGCGAAAAGGAGTTTTGACATGTGGTGTGTGGTGTGTGTTTATGGTTGTAGAAAATAGAAAAAACAAGAGTCAGGAATGTCTCTCTCTCTATCGCTGTCTTTTTAATTTCATCCAAGCCCAAAGTAAACACTTGCGTTCAGCACAGCTGCGAAGCTTCAAATGATTGCCCATTTCCTCCTTCTCTCTTCACTTTCACACACTCGCAGGGCTCCACACAATACCATGTAGTTTCTTCATTCAGTCTTACTAAAAGGGCGTGCATCTCCACGCTACACTGACTCCATTTTTCAGTGAAGTCGTTGACTATGGCCAATGCAGAGGGGTGTGCTGGAAAGAGGAGAGAGGTAAAGTGTGTGTGTGTGTGTGTGTGTGTGTGTGTGTGCGCATGTGTGTGTTGTGTGGATTGTTAAAAAAGGGAATCGTGAGTGTGGGGTGGAGGCAGTTTGGCATGCTTGAGTGCGTATCTGCGCCCTCTTGTGTAGGGATCAGTGTTGCAGGACAATGAGCCAGAGCCATTGGAAGTCCTGTCACATCCGTCAGGGCGTTGCTGAATGCAGGGGACCAGGCTGGCTGAATAGGGAACTCTGTTAAAGGACGAAGCAGAGCGGTGTCCGTGGCGGCCTATTGAAGCCTGCGGACCTTGAAACTCTACCACTTAGATGGATAGCCCCCTGCTGCAGGCAGAAACGGGGAGGAGCGTACGCACCTTAATCATACCCAGTACAAACTGATATGCAAATGAGAGTTTGCCCTTCAGATAGGTTAAGACTGAAGTGTTTTTTTGTTTTGTTTTTGTGGGGAAAAAAGATCTAATGTGTGATTGAGGAACGCTTAAAGTCTGAAGGAACGCAGCTTAAAAAGTGAAAAATGTAAGATTAAGTGTATAGTAAGTTTCCATCAAAGTTTGAAGGGGAAAAAAAGACGTTAAGTATGATAAACGCGGCTTAAAAATCGTTTATCGGAGAATAGACTTGGCATGGCCCTAATATTCCACGTGATTGACAGTCCTCAGTCCAGCACTCCCAGGCTACTATGTCGCTGAAGCAGAACTAAACTCAACACTGCGAACAGAGAAAATGTGAAATGGACTCTACATATGCTGATCACGTTTTAGACTATTCATGCTCTGTCCACTCATTAAAAACTTTGTCCAATATTGCCCGGATGTGCATTCAGGGAGTGCTGGTGTGGCCAGTTGAATGAACAAACATATGAACAAACAGATGTCAGGTGGAGTTGGTTGCTTGCTCCATTACGTGTGTTATACTCGGTTATTCCTGCTAGTTATGCTTGTTAGTTTTCACTCTAAGTTTCTCCATTTCCAATTGGGAAAGACCGCAGGGAAACCCACTGTTTTGTTACAGCTGTGTTGGACAACCCATATTACACGAGAGATTGGTGAAAGAACTGCTGACGTACACATGACTCAAGATTAGGACTTCTCAATTTACCATGGAAGAGTGTTGGTAAAATACACTGGCAGTTTAGTGAACATTGAAAAGTTATTAATTGGACATACTTTGTGCATGTATATTGTGTGCCAACAAGAGGAAAATTAACCTTCTTATGATATGGATTTAGGTTCCCTGAAACATAGATTTAGGTTCCCTGTGGCTTTAAGAACAAATTAGTTAACACACGATCAGCCTAATGTTATCAGTACCAACATTTTCTTACGTATTTTCTGACTACACAAGGTGGCACTAAGCAATAAGTTGCCATGTCTAGGAGTGATTGGACAGTGTAGTGGATGACACCATTGCCAAGTACTTGGGACTGTGTAGTTTGATTGTTTGTCAAAGAAAGTGAGTAAGTACATCAGTAACGGCCCTTGGGCAAAACTCCCAAACTTAGGTTCACTTACCATTATAAATGGTATAGCAACTAAACTCTGGTGTATCAACTAAATGGATACATATTATACATTTTTGTCTGCATCACTGTTGTCTTTTGCATCATTATAAAACGGAGCATTTTCTTTTATAGGCACAATTTGCAGTCAAACGTAACAATTCTCACTATACAATGTCATTCCAGTAGAACTATGTAGGTAAAGGATATTATCGTGGGCTCAAGTGATGCCCACCCATACTAATCCGAATGCTAGATATTCACTCCTAATTCCAATTTTATACTAACCATTAACTAGTGACGGGAGTCTATATGTGAGCAATCAGACTGATGGACCATTAAAGTCCTTTTCTGTTTGAATCTCCTTTTTCGATTTCATGGTTAGTCGATTGACATTAGTTGGATAGTCAAGCAAAGAGGGGGGGAAATGCTTTGAAAGGCGCCCTGTGTAATTTTTGTCTGATGTTCGTTCCGAATATGCCCAACCGGTCCTCTTGTTAAGTTGTCTAAGAGAGAAAATGCCTCGATAGTGACAAGCAGCGGGTGCTAGGAGGTGCCCAGAGGATACCGGGCAGCGTCCCGTGATACACACTTCATTTCTAATATTCATGGATCATAATTAGTTGTCACACCTGATATTTGTCATAGCTGACAGAGACAATAGCCTTATCAGCAGAAGCAGACCGCCAGTGAAAAACGTGTAATACTCATCCATCCTGCTCACGGTGCTGTGCACATTAGCATTTCCTTAATACTCATGCTAAATGTAATTCAGTTTTTTAACGCAACATCATCTCTCCGTATCTCTAATGTATAAATAATTCCTGACTATTTTATCCTCGCATTACAAATTCATGCCATCCTTTATTATAGGACGCCACAGGCAGAGCACTTATTTAAGCTGAAAAAGTTTGTGAAATGGGATGTCACACACAGTTGTAAGAACGAATGCAGACTGGGACAGTATGCTCACACACATGCACTCACACACACATACACACACACACACACACACACACACACACTTTAGCTCACGCTTCAGCCTTTTTAACTTAAGTGAGAGGAAATTTCAGAGCTGCATCAGAGAGCACAGGCTTATGAAACTCAGTTGTCATTTACTGTCTGCCTTTTACTGTTACTACTCTCATCTCCAAAACTCACTCTTATCTGCAGTTTCAAGTGTTCCTCAAAGATATTATTGTGCCTCCGGGGCTTTGACTCTGACAAATGAAGATATTACTGGGTCTTGGTTGACTTCATACAGAGACGAAGTTCTCCGGGCTTCAGTGAACAATATGACATAATTGCAGAGACGTTATATGAAGGCTTCACTCACCATGTCCTACACAAAGTTTGTAATTGCTCAGTTTAAACGTGGCCCATCCATGGCAGCCCGCAGAGGAAGGAAGCCGCAGAGGGCATGCAAACTTTTAATCTCATGAAAGGTTTTGGTTTCTCACAAAGTTTGTTTTGCTTAAAACAGAAACAGGCCTTGAAGAAATTGTTTGGTTAAACTCAACCTAGTTTACACAATTGTACACTCACCCAAAAGATCAGCCAAGAGATTTTTCACATTTCGCTTCTTTAGTTAAGCACTGTATCTGAGATGTGAATGTAACCATGTGATCAAAACGCCTGAGGTCAAATGGGTTTTTTTTCCCAAAATTCCCAAAACTTGTCTCAACTTACTCAAACCACATCCAGCTCTTTATTAAGGTGACTTGTGTGTGTGGTTCAGGAGTGAACAAAATGAACAAAACGTCACTGCTACAGACAGGTCTCTCAGACAACAAGGCTTGAGAGGACTGACCTTGGATTGAATACCTTTTATTTTTGTGATGGTCATTGCACCAACATATTATTCTATATTAGCCCTCCTTCTCTTGAGGTCCTTTGTATAAAAAGACTGCTTTCAATTGGATGCAGTTTGATCTGGTTAAGAGTTTTGGGTATGTACGGAAATTATATTTTGGGTATGTACGGAAATTATATTTTGGGTATGTACGGAAATTATATTTTGGGCATGTACGGAAATGCGCTGGATGACTTGACTTCTAGCATTTGTTAGCAACATGGAGCCGTGTAGCTCCAGTGCTTAACTAAAGAAGAAATATTTGGCTGACTACATCTGTGGTTGTTTTAAATGATTTTGAGGAAAACTGTGTAAATGATTTACATTGATTCTTAAGGAAACATTTTGCATAAGGAAATATGAAATTGCACTATAATTTGATTTGATTACATTTGATTCAGTTATCTTGGCGTGATTCTGAGCTATTTAAAAACATGCATTGTGTACTTTATTGTGCATTTTCCATTTTATTTTACAAATACAAATGTATATGTATGCAAAAAAAAAAACGTTTTTATCTGTCAAAAACGGAGTGCCTTCTCTTTTGAGTTTTATCGTTATTATTGAAAGACAATGGAGCTGAATCACTTCCTTCAGATTAATGCATTTTTACACGTGTAGTTACTAACAAAAGTATTTATTGTTATTTGCGTCTTTGGTTCAGTTTTAACTGTTGTTTATCGTTTCCAACTCACATTTTCTACAAGCAGCAAATAAAAGCAACATGTACCAAATCAAATTCAGCTCAAGAGTCCCTGTAGAGGCGTTAATTACCAACATTTCTTAGTGAATAGGCAATTACATAATTATAGGTATGTGCACTTGATCTACATTACCTCATCAGAGTGTATTTTTTTCGGAGCGTAACGCTTGTCTGGGGGAATTTACCATTCAGAGAGTTCATCCTCCCCCCAGTGAAAAGCCAGTATTGCGGCTTTGCTGCCAGGTGGACGGTAGCTCCCCCAAGGGTGGCAAAGTCCCAGGCACTGCATTGTGGCCCTCACCAAACATGGCACAAAGTGTGCCTTTCACAGGCCCACTTTTTAGAATGCGCTTTGCGAATGGCAGTGGAAGGCTGGCATTGTTCCAGTGTGGTGAGAAGAGGGGGACCGCCATGGCTAAGGTCAGGGTTAAGCTCACGGATTCTTCTAAGAAACAGCTTCACAGACGAGATGGTAATGACCCGAGCTATGACTCACCGCAAAGGCATTCGTCACAAACAACCCCTCCCGACCCCCGTCCCCCTCTAAACACATACACACACCATGCTGAAAAATACAGCTTTTCAGTTTCTTGGAGTGATGGGGGCCTGTTCGGCATGGCACCATTCCATCGTACCTGACAGCTGGGGCGGTGAGAGCCAGCAGAGCCGACAGGGGGGGGATAAAAAGTATAAGTGACAGTCTCATTCAAAACACTGCAGCCATGACGTTATTGCTGAACGAGGGCCCATCAGGGATATGGCAGCTTTTGAAGAGCCTCTTGTTCTGTCATTGTAGTTTGAAGTGCCTTGACATTGTTCAGCTTAGACTTTCCAGTACAGTCTCTCTTATGTTGCCTATATGGCTACACTCGTGTTAAACAAATCAAATCACAGATAAATATGTCTTCGTTAATGATGCTAACTGCTCGCTCAGCGCTCTGTGAGAATGGCTAATTGATCACTCCTGAAAGCAGCACAGGGTGCTCTCTGTGGAGCAAACCAACTCCACTGATCTTTATATAGAGCTGAATATATATTTCTCGCACTCTGTTTCTCTAATCTCCTTCCAGACCCTGCTTTTGGTGTGCTGAATTTATGTGGCCAGCCCTAAAGCATGGCTAGTCCAAGTGGTGGCCATCATGACCAGTGGAGAATAAAGATGAGGAGAGGAGAAAAGGAAGAAAGCGGATGGCAGAAGCACATAAGAGTTTCTTACGTATCCTCAGGTCCATGCCAACTTTTCCCACCCTCACACACACTGAGCCAAGCAGAACGGCTATTTTTAGGAGAGACAGACCAAACCAAGAGCTGGACCCAGGAGATTGTGAGAGCTGTATCTCTGTTATCTCTGAGAGTGAGAGAAATAGACAATAGCCTTCCCTCGCCATGTATATGATAAGGCCCTGCGTCTCCCAAGTTTTTGCAAAAATAGGAGTTGTTTGTAACAAGTACTGTTGTTTGTCATGCGAACACATCATATAGCCAACAAGAACTTATGGACATTATGGTCTTTTTTTTTTATGAAAAAGAACTTTTCATAGGATAACCTTCACTTAACAAGCACACCCTAGATTCGTGAACCAGCTCTACCAAAAGGAAGAGCCCGGTGGTAGCTCCGCGACCGTAAACAAAGGGAAGCGAGGAGGCATTTGGACTAGGCTAATGCTAACCCCTCACCAGCTATCGCTGCCTAGCATTTTCCTCACCAACGTTCAGTTGGTGATAATGCCATTCAGTCGACTTTGGATGATGCCGTCGAGCTGCAGAAATCAAAGAACTTGGTCCTTTGGAATCCGTCTGGTGGCTGGCTTGTGTAGGTGGCTGAAGGCATGGTGCAGCAGGTGAACGATGGCATCATCCACTCCAATCTTGGCCCGGAAGGCAGACTGAAGGGTGCTGTAGTGTTTGTATATATCAGCAAGAATAATCCATTCACAGCTACATGCAGGGAATATTATAAAAGGGCTATTTTACAGTGAAGAATGACCTTTTGACAGTGCAAAAATACAGGCACTGGTATACAGAGATATGGAAAACTGGTCAGATTAGTCTTCCTTCACCGTATTCCCCACAAGTGGGCGAGTGCATGTGTGGTGTGCACAAAAACAGTGGTACAGGTCTGAAGGCTTTCCCCCACTGTAAGGGGGTCTGATAGATATATTATGCTGGCATAGTGAGGGTCGTGGCAAATTAAAAGACATTCCAACTGATCACTATATCACCATTATATAGTACGAAACATTCGTATTCTGATGAGAGTTATCTCTTTCAAGATGAAAGAGAAATGGTGAAACCATTAGAATGCGAGCGGCACAGATTTAAAAACCATGTAATAATAACAAACGTTTTAAAAATGGCATCACACACAAAAGCCCATAAAAAACAAAAATGCCCCAATTTTTTTAAATTATATGTTTCAGAAACAAATGATAGTTTCTGGTGGGGAAAACCCGTAGAGGAGGTGGGGGGCCGGAGAGCGGCCGAGCTGCAGGCATGCCGAGTGAAAGCTCAGCAAACAGCGAGTGTGTAAGAAACGAAACCCCAGCTTTAGATGGTTTTACATCATTTGATACTTGTTGAAATCAAATTTTACTAATATGCCCTGAGTTCTAAGGGTTAATAAGTAAAAAATGATAAGTAAATCATATGCTGTCACCAAATCTCAGTCCAATGAAACGCCTGCAGGAGGTTGTGGACCACTGTGTTAGTGCTCTCCACGACTGTTGTCTTGTCAGAACATCAAACATAAAGTAATATCTTTTGATAAAACAGTGTTCTATCCATTTAGTACAGTCACAGAGACAGTTTTGTGAACGTGTGTGTGTGTGTGTGAGTAGAAACTCAGTTTGCAGTTTTACTGTTTCAGTTGAAAATTGAATACTGGGTGGACTGACTAATTCTAAAGGGCTACAACTGGGCAGAGGGAAATGGAGACATTGGAGGTGGTCAAAGGAATCGGACTGGATTTCTTTGCCTGAATGAAACTAGGTGATGGCATTTACATGCAAATTTCCTCGAGTCTTCCAACTGTTTCCTTGCCTCACCCACAGCAGCCGCAACACCACTTATTGTGCTGTTTACACAATAAACAAAGCTCAGTAAGGTTAATGTCTTTTCATACATCTGGCTGCATGCAGTATTACTGTGTGCAGTTGTATAACCTGCCTTGTGCTAAACCTCTGCTGGCCAGCAGTGAATGCTGCGACTCACTTTCCAGCGTTTATTTTTGGTTTCCTAGGCAACAGAATGGGGCCCAGACGAAGACACCAGGAGGTCCTGTCAAAGCAAAGGGAAGACGGAGGTAACTTTGAGCCCCCACTTTCACTGCTGAATAGTAACATTTCTTTCAAAAAGGCTGGCAACCCATTGGTTGGAGGAGCGTGCATTGTTCAGGCTTGTCACAGGACGCTGTGCAAAGTGTACTTACTCAGTGATTGTTAAAGCACAGATATGTAGTCTTGTTGTTAATAGTGATTGACTTAATTCTGCTGAAAAGTAGAAAACCTATATATATTATACATATATTGCCAGACATGGCCTCCATAGTCTGTTGTGCTGATCGTAAATACTGTGATCTGTTTGGCACGTGGCTATCTTTAGAGGACTGATTGCTTCACCACTTGTATCTCCAAAGCAATGCCGAAAAAGAGCTAATTGGCAAAAAAAAAGTAATCTCATCTGTGAAACCTGGACTCTAAACCCGACCCCAATTCATTTTAGTTTTGAGAATTTCTGTACAGGATTAACACATTACAATTTCATATAGTGGCAGAGCTTTAGAAAATGAAGCCTTTTCCCTTGTAATTTTTACTGTTATAGACAGAAACACTCTAAAAGGATGTGACCTGGCCTTTCCACTATGGACGAGTTTATAGTAGTTCCCTCCGTTCTCTGAAAGCCAGACCTCCCCTCTGTCAGCCCTGATGTGCCAGCGGCGTGTACAGTAATTGATGAAATATAAACCAACATGGCAGCCGCTCTCATCTAAAGTGGAGAGCACAAACCACTGTCATTTTCCGCAGTGCTAATGTATGCCACACACTTTTCTCTCCAAGACAAACTGATATCTATGCAAAGTGCTTCTTACATCCCCTCTCTGCTTGAAGTGTAGCCCTTTTTACTCTCTGTGCATGTATAACCAGGACGTTAAAAATGCACATTCCTTCACATATCTCTTGTTAGTCACTTGTAATTGACTGATTACTGGGTGCTAACTAGGGGTCAGGGGCAACACCACTGCAGCAACACTCTGACAGGTTTGACTCCCTCTGCAGGTGGAGTGTCAGAACTACATTCGAGTGCTACTAGTCAACAAGACAGAGGTGATCACCTGCGGTACCAATGCCTTCCAGCCTCTCTGCATCATCAGAGAGGTGAGCAATGATGGAAAGACTCTTCAGTTGAAAAACATTAGCAGTGTGCCACGTTAAGAGTGGACCATTTTTAAAGAGCACATCCATTATTTTTGCTGTGTTTCATGTTTTCATCTTTTGGAACTTCTCTCCCTGAAGAAGGCACTGATCTGTCTCCCTGTCTTGCTGTCTCTGTGTCAGACGGGGAATATGAGCAGTGTATTGGAGCGAGTGAATGGAGTGGCACGTTGTCCCTATGACCCCCGCCATAACTCTACAGCAGTGGTGACAGAGAATGGAGAGCTGTACGCTGCCACGGTCATCGACTTCTCTGGCCGGGACCCGGTCATTTACCGGAGCCTGGGAGGAATGCCACCACTCAGGACCGCCCAGTACAACTCCAAATGGCTCAACGGTATGGGTGCAGTTTTCTGGAGTACTTTCTTTCCGTCTGAATAACAACATTCTTACTACTTAATTGCAGTCTCCAGAGCTGAGGATCAAATATGATCACATCCATTCAAACGAGGTTCAAAAAGAGAATTTGAAAAAAATCACTCCGTTCCCTTCAGTAAGAACCAGTATCTTAATATTTTGCATTTTAACTCCATCATATTCTTTAACCATTTAGAACAAAATGATAAAAATCATTGACTCTCTAAAATAATAGGTATGGAAGGTTGTTTGTATTGATATGTATTGACAACTGCACAAAATGCAGTTTTCACTTCCTTTTTTAAAAAGTTAAAAAGTCCAAAAACATTTGGGTGTCAGGAGATGAGGCATAAATAATAAGCTAGTGGGCTACTTGAAAGAATTTTAATAAAAGAGATTAAGAGAGAACATTATGTTCCAGAACAGTTAATGATGGTGATGGTTTTTGTTTCCAGCAAAATACGGTTTTTGTACATTTCATTTTACTTCAAATACACTAAATTTGTAACTACAAACCCACACATTCGTGAGCTCCTGCTGGTGCAGGTTTCCTCTCTTTCAGTGATGCTTCCTCTTGTTGTGATGTTCATTGAAAACATTTTTCTTTTTTTTTATTAGGTGACTGAATTTAATTAAGTAATTGTGACCACCCTATTATTATATGGCCTCATACTGTGTTATATGATTTATGTAAATTAACAAAACAAAACAAACAAAAAAAAAAACGGAATCCGTCATTGTATGGACTACAACACTTCCTCCTGGTCTTTAGATGTTACTATTAATATGATTATCAGAAGCAATTACCTATATTTTCCTAATATGTACTATTATGGGATAATATTAGAAATCCAAGTATTACATTATGAAGTAACAAGTCGTTAAGAGTCTCATGTTTCCCATGTCTCTACATGGTATTTACATGGAGCTGTGTGGATGAGGCAGCCGTTAAAGCTCACTCTTCCTTATAGAGCAGCAGCCCTTTCTGTGCTGGGAACTGTAAAGCCACATCACCACAATCATTTCTCTGGCATCCACAGAAGCTTTTCACAGTAATCCAGGTCAGGCAGGGGAAAAGACAGCCAAGCGTGAGCACATGAGCCTCAGTGAGCCTCCTGAAAAAGTCAAGAGGTGTCAATAAACTCCAGGCTGCTGATGTGGCAGCCCTTCCCTATCACAATGTACTTCCTGACACCGAAAGTAAAAAGCATGGAGAAGCTTCCCGAGCGCTATTCCAGCACCGCAGGCCAGGCGTACAGCGCGTGAGGAGTGGGGTGGAGTGCTGGGCTCGGCCAGCCAGTGGTGTAATTATTCCTCGCAGCAGGGAGAGGGTGAAATTGCTGCTGCAATGCTCCACTCCACCAGAGACAACCCACCCACCCAGCATTCCACGGTGGGCTAGGAACATCTGAAGGAGACAGGAAGAAAGAGAGAAAAGGAGACAGAAGTAGAGAGGGATGGTGGGATAAATAAGCCTATATTACAGGGCTGGTAGCCTTATAGGATGCGCTGACATCACTGATTGTGTGTGTGTGTTTGTGTGTATATATTTATATATATATTGTGTGGACATCAGAAGAATAATAAACGGACTAGTAGGAAACAGGAACTCTTTTTTTTTTTTTTATTGTTCTTGGGGTTTTTTTTCTTTTTCCCCCTACCATTTCATAAAAGGACGATGTTTTCTGTGTCAGTCTGCATTAATTTACGGTACTACCTTGGGAATAATGGCGTAGCCTGTGCTTTTTGTCTCTTTGTTGTGTCAGGCGAGGTGTTTAAAGCGTGTCTGGAGCTAAAGAGTACATTTTCAATATGTGCATTAAAAACTTGTTTGGAATGTAAAACCATTTTTTTTTTTTTTTTGCCAAAACCTCATTTTATGCTGTACTTTATCATGAAAATAAATCTGTTGCAGAATAAGCTAAATATATTTATCAATATATTAGTGAAGAGTAAAAATATATATTATATGAACTAAGAAATGAGTGACACTTGAATATTAAGAAGGCATGGTGTTCCCTGTATTATGTTTATATTAACATGACAATGTGCATACAACCATAACATTCAAACCACTGACAGGTGAAGTAAACAGCATTGATTATCTTATTACAGATGCACCTGTCAAGTGGTGGGATAGATTAGAAAGCAAGTGAACAGTCGGTTCTTGAAGCTGGTGTGTTAGCGGCAGGTAAAATGTAAGGATCTGAAGGATCTGACAAGGACCAGATTAGGATGGCCAGACATCTGGGTAGGAGCAGCACCAAAACAGCAAGTCTTCTGAGGTGTTCCCGATCTGTAGTGTTTAGTACCTACCAAGAGTGATCCAAGGAGGAACAACCAGTCCCACAGAAAGGCGACTGCAGCACAAAATGCTGAAAAAATTAGTTCTGTCTATGAAAGAGATGTGTCAGAACACACAGTGCATCAGAACAAAACACGGCCAGAGTGTTCGAGCTGATCCCTGTCTACCACCAAAAGCACTTACAATGGGCACATGCGCACCAGAATTCGACCATGGATCAGTGGAAAAGGAGGCCTGATCTGATGAATCATTATTTTTTACATTATTTAGACAGCCATTTCTGTGGCTTATCTGAGAAAGTGATCGCACCAGAATGCTATATGAGAAGAAGGCAGGCCAGCAGAGGCTCCTGGCTTCATGTGGACGATCGGTTGACGTGCAGCACCTACTTAAATATTGGTAAACCCCTATTCCCTAATGGCAGTGTTTTTTTTTTTTGTTTGTTTTTTCAATAGCATAATCCAGCACTGCAAAAAATGTTCAGAAGTGGTTTGAGGAACATGACAGCATTCAAGCTATCGACTTGGCTTTCAAATTCCCCACATCTCAGTTCGATCGAGCATCTGTGGGATGTGCTGGACAAACTAATCTGATCCATGGAGGCCTCAGTTCACAACTCACAGGGTTTAAAGGATCTGCTGCTAATGCCTTGGTGCTAGATACCACAGCAGACCTTTAGAGGATTTGTGAAGTCCATGCCTTGATGAGTTGGAGCTGGTTTGGTGGCATGAGGAGGGCCTGCACAATATTAGGCTGGTGGGTTTAATGCCGTAAAGCTGATTTGGTGCATGATCACAGTAGCTTTCAATATATGCTGCATATTTCAATGTATAGTTGTACCAGTGTCTGTTATACCTGTCGAGTTCTTCAGTTCCAGTCCTGGAAGGCTGGTGTCCCACATGGTTTGGTGATTTCCCCGCTCAAACACACTTTCTAAACCTGGTGATTATCAGATGAGCTGCATCAGGGAAATTACCAAACTATACTGGGCCCTTGAGAACTAGAACCGAAGAGGCCTGACCTATGGTTATAAGCACATAGTCATCCTCGTATGTACTCTGAATTACAAACAGACACACAAAAGCATACAGATTACATTACTGGCCCCGTCTGAACAACAATTTTGCAGGCTTATGTCGCAGTGTGTATTCCGCCTGATCATTTGCTCTGTGTGCTTTATACTTTCTTCCTTTCTTGCCCAAAGTAAATGCACTTACTTATTCACTGAGCTGCTGGGATGCACAGCGAAGAGGCCCCTTCGGATATGAAGTGTGAATTAAAATCTCATTTCTAGTCATAAGCCTGCTCTGGTGGGGGCCACGGAAGGACGTCACATACCTCAGGAGTCCTGAATCAAATCCATCTGGCCCGTTATTGGACTGTGATCCCATAATGTGCTGACTGACTGCTTTTTAATTCGGGACTGAAATGGGAGGGGACCAGAATGAGAGCTGGGTGTTGGCTCCAAAACCTCTTATGATCAGTGATGTCAGTGGTACCTGTGAAGCGGCTAGCAATGTTTTATTCTTCTCTGAAGCTAATCAGAGCCCTCAATTCACCACCCAGATTAGTGCTATCCCCTGGCTCTGGCATGAGCTGAAATACACACACTCAGGGACCCCAGTGGCGCAGCAGTCTGGAAATGAGGCAATCTGTTTATTTTCAGTAGGGCAGTAGAAAAATACTGTCTGTTGTATTCACTCCCACACAGCTACACAGTCATGCGCATGCATGTACACATACATGACACATCCATATAAACATTGCCTGCTTACCCCCCCCCCCACATACACACACACACACGCACACACACACACCTTGCCAGTACCTGCTTAAACAAGTGGATCTACTTTGTTAATTCATGCAGCATTGCCCTACCCCACAAGTAGTAATTACCTCAGACCATAGATGGCTTAATTGGTATTCAACGCAGCTCTCTGACGGCTGTGTCCACCGAGACCCGTCTATGATGTGTGTGATGATAGGTTTATGCAAAATGAACATGTAAGAAAAATTCTGTGTATATCCTGCTAGCAAACATTTACGTCTCAGGCTTTTGATTGAGTAGGGCGAAACAAAACAAACAAAATCTTCAGCAGGATGTGAAGGAGAGCATTAGTGTTCCCACCTTTACTTCATTTTCATTCAGTCAGTTCTAGCTGAGCGCTACATGCATAGACAAAGGCCAGTAATATGGCATCTGCCTCCATAATGCGTGTTGCGACGGGTGGGCTGCTGTCTAGGGCTTGTACCTGCTGTGGCTTTATATTAGGCTTCAGATATCAAATCAAAAGGCAGTTATAGCTGCTGAAGCTTCTCCCGCTTCTCTTGCTGCTGTAGTAATCTGGTTCTTTGAAAGTGCTGTGAAGGGCCCAGCTGCGTTTATGGTCATGGTTATTTGTAGGTTGATATCAGCAGCAATTCCTCAGCTTAACCAGACCCCGAAGTCAAGAACGACTGACGAAGGGAGATGTAGCATTTGGATAATAATATCTGAGCCCACAGTATAGCACTGTTTGTCTATTGTTGCATAACTTTATGAATCACACACTGACCATTTTGTGTCAAAAAGGCACAGGGGCCAGTTTGCCAGATTCAGGGCATGCCGAAGGCCAGAGTGAAAAGAATATTCCAATGGTGATTTACAATTGGTGCTGCAGTTTAGTACAAGACTAGGAAAGGAGCCTTTAAATTCTAACATCAACCAAAAAAAGTCAGGCCAGCCATATAAACTGGCCATGAAAGTCATGTGGTTTGAAACAGCAAGTCTTATCACCTAGTTTAATGGTACAGGAACTTTACACAAAGGCAATTTTAAAATGGTTTAAAGTGTCAGTTATTGTCACAGTCTGCTCTGTGTGTCTTGATAGTGTCAAAATCAGACACTGTACTTCTCTGAGAAAAAAAAACAAACACATGAATGGTTTGTACCTACAAACAGCAGTGAGGAAAAAGATGCATGTGGGCCCTGTAGAGGCCCACATGCATTTAACAATTTCCTCCGGGATAAATAAAGTTTTCTGATTCTGATTCTGATTCTCTTCTCTCCTGCTTTTGATCCTTTCTTGTGAAATTTGCTGTATTAATATATTGTGATTACACAATAGAATAAGTGATTATTATTATTATTAGGTCTGATTGTTCTCTCTCTCTCATTGTTTCTCTCAGAGCCTCAGTTCATCTCGGCCTACGAAATCGGGAACTTCACCTTCTTCTTCCTGAGGGAGAACGCGGTGGAACATGACTGTGGGAAGACAGTGTACTCGCGAGTGGCCCGCGTGTGCAAAAACGACATCGGTGGTCGCTTCCTACTGGAAGACACCTGGACCACCTTTACCAAAGCCCGGCTCAACTGCTCCCGCTCTGGAGAGATCCCGTTCTATTACAACGAGCTCCAGAGCACCTTCTTTCTTCCTGAGCAGGACCTCATCTACGGCATCTTCACAACCAATGTGTGAGTGCACTCTACAGCTGTTTTAAAGATACTGCCTGATTTTCGCCTGGCTTTGAGCACACATGAATGTAACAGTGCAGTGATGTGTTGAAATCTGGTACCAAAAATGGGTTGAAGGGTGTTTATTAGTGTGAAGAATGCTGTTTACCTAGATTCCTAACAACAGCAAGAAGCATTTAAGGTGACAACAGCAATGTGGGTATTGTGTGCTCGGGCTGTTTCTAGTGTTTTTTTTATGGGTACAACATGTTTTTGATCTCCGACTATGGAGCTCCGGACTAGGGATGGTGTTGTGGGCCGGTGACATCACCTCCCTCAGTAGACTGAAGCAGCATCTTTTAAGCTTTTGCCTCTGGGCCGCTGGGCTTTGCTTACAAAGACACAAGGGCAGTTAGTGACTCTAGGTTATCTGATTCTGAGATGCATGAATGGTGGAGAAAGAAAGCGAATGTGAAGAATGCTCTGGAGCTCTTCCCTTAAAGAGTGCTGTGTCTCAGTGCCATTTGACCTTCTAATTAAGAGGCTAATGGAAAGAACATCTCTCTTTCTGTGTCTTGCTCTCTTACTCTCTGTCTGTCTCGCTCAACACCGTCGGTATGGGATTTAGTAATGCAATCATAAGAACTGTGTCTCCATCTGTCTGCGGTAAATTGAACACCTTCAGCATGGCCTCCTGGAATTTGAGGTTGTAAAATAGACTAGAGAGAGCGAGAGCAAGAGAGAGAGAGAGAGAGAGGGAGGAAGGGAGAGAGAGTGAAGAAGACAGAGTTGGAGCGAATAGAGGAATTGCAAAGTAGTAGCTCTCCCAAGTGTTAGGTACTGAGCTGGCACTGCTAGGCCATTCCCTCAGTGAATTAGTGCCTAAGGGTCCATAAGTACCGCTGCCCCTCATAATGAGCTTGCTGTGTTTATAGCCCTCTCCCCCCTGCAATGTCATTATCAATGCACCCTGCAAGGCGATGAACAATGCTAATCATGTCGCGTCACCAAACACTACATCACCCTTTTTTGTCTATGTGTTTGTTTGCCCTGTGGGCCTGCTTATCCTATCAATACTCATACTGCTCCTATTACTCATACAGTTCTCAGGACATAGCCGAAGCAAGGAGCCTTTCAAAGAGCTGACACTCATATTTTCTGGCTTCGTTTTTGAAACACAGCTTAAGGTACTGCTGTCATGTCTGCCAATCACTGACACATTTAGAAATGGAAAGAGAGCTCACGGCAGTTATTATGCCGAGAAGAAAACCTTTTGGGAAACAGATGCGTAGGTGTGCAACTCCAATCCAAGCACCTCCACCTTAAGCATGAGCCGTTTCATGGGTGGATTTCATGAAAGCACACGCACATCCTGTTCATTTACTGTAATATATTAAGACAAAATGCACCTTGAAATGAGATTTTTGCCCCCCGTGGCGAGCTCGTTGCTCTTAGCTCGTTCCCCGCCATGACATGTAGTGCTCGTGCGGCTGCGGTGCTCTTAAAGGGAGCTGTTTTCCCTTATTTGTCATTGCGTGGTAACTGAGACGAATGCTAAATCGAGCGGTGCTCTGAAAGTGTCCTTTATAAACTTTGTTGTTTCAACACTTGCAAAAAGTGACGTCTAGCCAGTGCCATGACTCATTGTTATGCAGTAAAAATATATTTGGCTAATCCTGCCTGTGTCCCTGCTTCATGAGAGGTTGCTGACTGGCCATTTTTTGCTTCTGCTGCGAGCAGGTATGCACTGAGGTTGAACTGTCAGACTTAATGTGTTTTCCCCCTTTTTGTCTCTTGCCCCCCCCCCCTTTTAAAGTAGTTTTCCTGCTTTTAGCACCAAACCCCTTGAAAGCGAAACATATACAGTAATGACCAGACAGAGCGTTCCACAGCGTCCTTGTTTGACCTTTTCAACATGCTGAGTCTGTTGTCACGAAGACCTATAAGAAAATTAAAATACTGTAAAATACTGTACCTGGATTTGCACACGGCATGCTCGATGCTCAGGCAGCCTCCAGGTAGTCAGCTGCGCTCACAGTACGATGACGACACCGCCATATGCTGCGTGCTGCACTGAGCATGTGTGGGACTGGGCCATGGAGGAGTAGGTGAGCGGAGGGCACTTCCTGCTGCCTGGCTGAGTGGCTGGCACACGGTGGGCCCAACATGCATTATATGCGGCTCGGGGTCCCCTCTAACTGACCTATACTAGCCCTAACAACACTGTGCAGCCCAAAACATTATATATACAGGCTTGAAATTAATTTTACTTGTTGTAAAAAAGAAAAAAGAAAACACATTAAGAGGAAACTTCCGCATAATTTTGTCATTGTAATGTAAACAACGTCGTTCAGAGCGGTTTGATATGAAATAGTGCCCGGTAGAGAAATGACTCCATTTTTCCAGGGGCCACGGTGTCAACAATGCAAATGTTAATGGAAAAATAATGGTAAATATGGGGAGGGAAAAAACAGTTTTCTCCGGGTACTGTTCTGCTGAAAAAGGCCCAGCATGTACATCTCTGGCATGAATGTGGTTAAAAGATACAGTGTATGCCAACAGCTTATCACAGTTTTAGAGACTATAGAGGCATTGAGTATTTTGAACGTCTGGTTGCTGTCACCACTGTTGTGAACAATTCTGATGCATTACAGTTCTTTAAAAACAACCATCAAATTACTTTTTAAGACTGTTTACGTCCTAAAAGTTTTAAAAAAATGTTTAGCTCACATATTTTTATCTCTAACTTGTGGTGCTCCTTGTTTAAGTTACTTACTTTTAGATTTGTGTTTCAGAACATTACAGATTTGTGTTTTTCATTTTTAAAATTGTACTGACATTTATACTCATATCTACTTTACTTGTACCCATTTCTTTTTTTTTCATTTGGGTTTCAGAAAATTTTAATTTTTAATTTAATGTCCAGATTTTTCATTTAAAATGTTTGTACAGTCAAAAAGGAGCGGTTCAGGATACACTGTGTGTTGTACTTGTATGACTATGCATGAGACAAATAAAGAATCTTGAATCTTGAAAAAAAGTTTAATAATGAAGCAATGTTGAGAAATGATGTCCTTCAAGTTTGCGCTGAAATATCTCATACAACACACATAAGTCATATGGTTAAACCAGTAATTGGCAGTGCTTGCTGAACATCACAGTTGGAGGCTCTGAATCACTGGGACACAGGCCCGCCCCTAATATAAAATCAATGGAGTGGAGCAGTTTAAGTAATCCTTCCTGGTCTATGAACTGCGACTCGCTCGTCCCAAAGAGCAAGAGAGCGAAAGACCACCTTCTGCTGCGTTACTACTCTTCTGATTATGAATGAGGGCCGATAAACACCGCTTTTCTACAAACAGAGGAACTTGACCAGCGTGTTTCTCAGATGTCTGAAGCTTTGTAGAAAACAGAGCTGAACATTAGGCATCTTTTTTTTTCATTTGAACCATTCTGTGCTTTTAATAAGGCAGGCCAGTACAGGAAACCTTTATGATGAATCAGTCTTTTCAAAACAGTACGCTCTCTATGAAATCCATTTTTGTCTCTCGAAAAGCACAGCAGACATTCAAGATGAAAGAATAAAAGAAAAAAAGTATCTTTAAAGGCTTGCGTTTGTTTCGTTCTCAAGTCAAAGACTGCTTAGAGTAGGGTACCTCCAGCCACATTAGCTGTTCTGCTAACTCCATGCTTTGGGCTAAACTGATTGAGAGCCCATGTCTCATCGTAGCCCAACATAGCTCATATTTCTCTCTTTGCCAAGCTTTTGAGCTCCATTGCCAGGCCCTCTCTCTTCTTCCTGCTGGCCATGTCCTTCTCCTCACACTCTAACTCCCAGCATGTGGTTCCCATGGCGGAGCTGCACGGCCAGGCCTAAGCCCTCTGATGGAGCTTCTGTCGGTGCCTCGCCAGACTACATAACCACAGCCCCCTTTCCAGGCCCCAGTGTGCAAAAGGGCCAGACTGCCTCCTGGATCTCTGCCGTGGGCACCATCTGTCTGTGGCTCTAGTGGTGGGACCACAGTTATTGCAGCTCATTTGTCTGTGGTCTCTTTTGACCATGCTTGGTTTCAGTCCGGTAGCAAGAGCAACCACAAACAATTACAGTCCTAGAGTATCTGTATACATGAGCTGTCGTTTTGGCTTTTATCAACCCCTTTTTAAAATGACGAGTTCATTTTTCGCCCACTTATAAAAGCATGTGTGCTACATAAGTGGCATATATCATGTATACATATTGATTTTAGTCGATCGATTATTCTTTCTAATTGCACCCAGTATTTCCCTCGCTTGCTACTCCATGCAGCTAAATAGCGTGTTATTATAACAGAGGGGAACCTTCAGCTACATTGGCTTTGGGCTGGCATCTGAGGAACTATGCACTAAGCACAGGTTAAAAAAGTCATTATGCACATAATGTGCCTGCAGAGCAGTTGATTGCAGGGATGACATTGTTAGCATTGAGCAGAGGTTTGCACTGGTTTCAGTGGCATTTACATAACAGCGGCGGTGTGTATCAGCAGTCATTTCACAGTGTGAGTGTCTATGTATTATTCTCGATGTGTGGGAGCAAGTGAAACAGATTTAGCTGTATGTGGCTCATTCCGGCTGCATTCCCCACAAGGAAATGTCACCCGCAGCTCTGTATTTTACGGCGCTGCCAGTATCAGGAGAGCGGCAGTCCTACAGTTTGCCTTTAAAGTTTACTTTTAGCAGGATAAACAGCCGTCCTCTGGGGAGTGATATGGGCG
Organism: Alestes dentex; assembly: GCA_037576975.1. Lineage (NCBI taxonomy): Eukaryota > Metazoa > Chordata > Actinopteri > Characiformes > Alestidae > Alestes > Alestes dentex. The sequence continues at coordinate 10,664,894 of JBBIGA010000002.1, forward strand.
TTCTCGTCATGGATCATCTGACTTCTTGCTTCATAATTATCATAATTATTTTTTTCCGTCTCACTCCCTCTAACCCCTTCCTTTTGTCTCTTTCTTTGTTGACTGTGTAGGAACAGCATTGCTGCCTCTGCAGTTTGTGCGTACAACCTCAGTGCCATCACCCATGCATTCAATGGGCCGTTCCGCTCCCAGGAGAACCCGCGCTCCACCTGGCTGCCCACCCCCAACCCACTTCCCAACTTCCAGGTACAGTGCTCACCCTCACCTTCTGTCCTCTGCTGGCATGGACAAATATCTAAAGCTATGAGCTACACTAGACAAAGATAATATTGCCCTGGCCCAACAGAACCATCTGCAGGTGTTAAAAAAAAAACAACAACAAAAATAAAACAAAAGCAGCAACGAATAGGAGGATGAGCTAAAGAGGTATATGTAGTATCTGAGACTGGTCTGTTAGCCTAACTCACCATGCAATGTCTTCCAGTGTGGCACTATCACAGTTAAAGATCACAACGAGGGCCTCACGGAACGAAGCCTGCAGGACGCCCAGAGGCTCTACCTCATGAACGATGTGGTGCAGCCCGTGTCTGTGGACCCATTGGTGTGGCAAGATAGCGTGCGCTTCTCCAAGCTGGTGGTGGACATTGTGCAGGGACAGGACACTCTGCATCATGTCATATACATCGGCACAGGTGACCAAACCTGCAGGCCCTTAGACAGCCGGCAAATGCTTTCCTTATCTGATAGCATATGGAGATTTTAGTGTCCACCATTCATAAACCTGCAATTTAAATTTTGTCATTTGTCTTTTGTCAAATCAGAGTATGGGACTGTTCTGAAGGCGCTGGCCACCACCAATAAAAGTCTGCAAGGCTGTTATTTAGAGGAGATGCAGCTCCACCCTTCCGGCATTGGAGAGCCAATCCTGAGTCTCCAGATCCTCCATGGTGACCGGACTCTTTTTGTGGGTCTGAATAACCGGATTGTAAAAATTCCACTGGCTAGGTGCTCCGCCTACAAAACAGAACAGTGAGTACAGCTGTCATACCATAACATGCACACATTAAAATCAGTACAAGTGAGAAATCTCACTCTCCGTCGGGCTTTGTGTACCCATTAGCCTTTCGTGGAGTCAGATAACCGCATACATTACTGAAATCCTTCATAACATGAGAAGATTGCTTGGTGTTATTTTGAATTGAAGGTTTTGAGTGACAGTGACTCAGTGTGAAGTGTCTAAATGGCCCGCTTTCACACTGCAGAGCATGGGCTTGTTCTCTCCACACTCCAGAGTAATCCTATAGATCTGTCCCTGGCACATAGATTCGAGGTGGGAAAAGAGACCCCCACTGCTCGACGGGCTCTATGTATTTTATCAGTGGTTTCAATCAGGCTGGCCCCACTGCCTGGCCGCATTGGGAACGAAAGTCAAGCTCAATTTGGCAGAGGGTAGCAATGGATGCTTTGTCCGCTGTGTGTGTCATATTGCTGAAGGAAAGAGGCTAAGAGTTGATCTGTGCGAGTGAGTGGAGGAAAGGACCAAGTCTAGAGGACCCAATAATCCGAGAAAGAGGTATAAATCACAGAGAAGATGCATGCATGCAATACCTGCTAACATTGGGCTGTGGGTTTTGCTTCAGTCTCAAAGCTTTTGCTGATGGCACATTCCTAAAAATGAAGGTGCCTGAAAGGTTGCTTGGAGCAATATCACAGAAGAATGATTTTTTTGTGTCCTAAAGAACTATTCAGTGCATGGTTCTTTGAAGAAATACTGGCAGGTAGTGTATTCTCTAGGAGTTTTTTTGTATCATGGTTCAGCTTCAAGTTTTACATTTTAAGGCTTTTTTTATCATAACAAAATACATTTAATGCAAAAAAACCCCAAAGATTTTCAAAAGCTTTTTTCACTGCTAAATTAAAAAATGTTCCCTGCTGTCTGTTAATGCTTAGACTTGAGGCTGGTTTGTGTAGTTTTGTTTGTTTGTCTAGTTGACAAAGTTTCTAGACAGATAGCAAGAATAATAAGGTCAAAACAGGGAAGATTCTGCAAAGTTTTAACGTGTTAGCTAACTAAGTTTTGACAGGGCAATAGTGTGTATTCTGTAAGTGTTTTGTAGTGGTGCGTTTGATGTACATTATCGTTAGATACCTGTTGCCACTAATGAGATTTGTGCACCAGTAATGACAGCAGATATGAGCATAAAACTATGCTCTTTGCAGCTGTCTTCAGTGGGCAAGACTCACTTGGCTTGCTGTTTTGCACACAGAACCCAAGATGATAGGTCAACACCTACAGTTTGAAACAAGCATGTCGCTTTGTGCCTATTTGGCCATCACATGTCTCTTAATATGCACAAGAACCGTTCAGAACTGTTACATCACTACTGTTACATCACTATTATGACATTTCTCCCTGAAAGGAAAACATGTTGATTCAAAATGTGTAATGAAACCATGTTTTGAATGTGTAAGTAATGCAAACATCAACAATATTGATATTTACATCAATATTGAAGCGATTGTACACTGCAGGTGTAGCAGATAAATGTTCTTTTAAAGGACCATACAGTAAAAGGCTGCTTGGGTAACCAAAGGTGGTCCTTCCTTTCATATTCATTCAAAAAATCACAGCACTCTTCAAAGGCAGTCCAGAGGAAGCGTGTCCTAAAGCACTCTCTTTGATTTCTGCCGAACTCAGCACAAAGTCGGTTAGCACCCACACTCACCTGCACAACACAGGGCCCCAAAAAAATAAGCCAGAGCACAGGTTAATGAAGCCATTCTGCTTTAGAATAACGTAGGCTAGTGGTGGTCTGACAGTGTTGTGACATGAATGCACCATGTAGCCAGCTCACAATATCATATACTGTTACACATTAACTTGCCCCAGTGTATTACAGGAGCATGTACTATATTTTTCTCAAGGGTAGCTGCTCTCCATTATATGTCACTCCTGTGCCTGCGTACGCTGCATTTTCCTCGGCGCTACAGTCTTTATAATGAACCACAGCAGCCTTCTTCTTGTCAAATTCAGTCAAACTCAGGCTGAAAGCTTTGCTCCAGAGAATAATCTACTCATAAAAGAGGGAGTGGGAGGCTTCCTCTGGTCTGTTGCTATCTGCTTAAAGTTTTATAACTGTCAATCACCAGCATCTTCAGAGCTCGCTTCAGAAGTGCTTTAAGTTTCAAAGCAGTTTATTTAGGCACACTTAAAATAGGACAGGGTCCTTTATTCACATAAACTACATAATTCTAATGCATTGTCTTAGGACCCGTAGTTGGAATTCTATTTAAAATGAGGAGGGGAAAAGGAATTCAGACATATCTGTTTTTTGTCATTTAATAGACATCCAGCCCATATATTCACAACAAAATGTCTTTTTATTCACTTACTAAGAAGTATGTACAAAAAGTATATGTTCATAAGGATAAATGAAATAGAGTGAGAAAGAAGTATTCAAGCGCCAAAAATGAATGTTACTATAACAGTTTGTTGCAAAGCCATCTTTGGCAAATACAGCTTTGAGATGTCCATAGTAAGAAGTAATTAGCTTTGCAGTATCCTAGTTCAATTTGAAGATCTTGATCTTGTTGAAACATTCATCTTCTCCCCAGATTTAGTTTTGGGGTTTTTTTTTGGATTAAATTAAATTGGCCTCTATTATACTCCCACAGTCCAGTACCTCACTCCATTCATGCTTTCTTTGATGATGAGTAGAGAGGCACCCCCATAACATGCGCAAACATTCATTCTCTAAACATGACAAGCAAAATTATTGCATTATATTACATATAGAAAGACTTCTGATTTGTATAAACGACTGTGCAATTAATGTACAATATATTCACTACCTCCTCCATGTCTAATGGGTTTTATATGGCTACATACTTTTTGTATCTGAATGCATGTTCCCCTCGGTATATGCATATAGTTATATGGCTCTGTACTCCATTACATCTCAAGGAGAGTCTTTTTCTCCTTGCTTTTACAAAGGCAGACAGAAGTAGTTACTTTCATACCTTTCAGCTCAGCCCTGAGACTTTTTCAGTCGCGGTATTCTTGACAGAACAGGCTTTGCTCTCATAAGGCATACAGTCTGGTTTTATTATTAACACCCCCCCCACCACCCCACCCCCGCCTGAAAAATCTGAGCTATTTGATCTTGGTGGGCCTTCTGTTGCAGATGAGATGTCAAATTCTATTGCAAAAGTCCATTTTTCACTATATTCTCAAGAAAAAGAAAAAGAAAATGTTCTGAACAACAGGAAAAGACCGACAACCTTCACAGAATGTATATGGGTTTGTGCAGTTATAATTGCATGGAGTCTTCTGATATCAGCACACAGCCTCAGGTTTTTTTTGTAGCTGCCGCTCATTTTGTAGCTGAAAAGAGGCACAAATTAACTTTTCTCTACCATTCCCCTTCCCTTTGGAGAAGTGTTTATTAGTGGCTTAATGCAAAGTGCTGCCTTCGGTGGTGGCTCAGGTTCTGTGTAATTACATTTGACCTCTCGGTGCTCCACCTCCTGCTAACACCCCTCACCACAGCCACACACTTCCTCTGCAGCAAAAAAAAACAAAAAAACAAAAAAACTCATTTACTCCATTTGTTTGGCCGGAACACTGTGCCAGTGGAGACGCCCGGGCACATCAATCTACTTCAGAGAACGACACTGAGGGGGAGAGAGAGGGCGAGTGTGTCTCAGGGAGGAATGGATGTGGAGGTTGGAGCAGCCGTGGCTGAGGTGCAGGAACAGCACTCTTCGCAACGACAAGCTCTGCTCGCCCACAGCCTCCTGCTAACCATGCAGAACAAAGGGGCTGTGTGGGAGCAGGAGGAACAAAACATTGCCACCAATCTGAGGAATTTAAACGCATGTGGTGGTCTAACAAGTGCATGGTGTTACTTCATGGCAGTGGCCAGATTAGACTATATGTGCTCTGCTTCTCTGGGGGAGTCAGTCATTTTACCAGAGCTAATGGAACATTTAAGAAGCTCCTGGGTGCTGTTCAACATTCTTATGTGGGTAAAAAAAAAAAGCTATTTAGGGCAATATCTCTGATAATGGCATTTAATGTGTCCATGTGAGGAAGAGATGAGGCGTTTGATGCCCAATGATGTGTTTGTGTTTACATCTGAGAGCTAAAAAACAGTTTGTACTCTGTCTTTAACTCAAGGGTAGATTATAAACAGCACAAACCACATGCTTTGCTCACAAAACCACAGATATGTGTGTCTGTGTGTTTGTGTCTGTGTGTTTTTTTGCCTCGGGTTTCTCATTACCTCTGATGTGGCCAACTTGTTTGCGGCTCATTGACTTTAAGGAAAACACCATGGTATGAAACAGCATGCTGAACTGATTTGAAACTTTAGCTGTGTTAAGTAGCGCCTACTTTTTCAGTTGTAGAAATCATATTTAGAGCCATCTCTGTGAGTAGGAGGACCATAATCTGTCTAGAACTCTGTTTAACCCTCTGGCCTTGTTCGTTTTTACTATACATTCAGCTTGTTCGTGGCCACGTCTGGCCAGTTGAAACCCGTGAAAACTACATTTTTGAATTCCTTGTTATTTACACTGTAAAATCATACAGTTTAGGTTAAAATGCTTTCATTCTAAACTCAACACTTGAGAAATGTAGTTTTTAGTGGTTTCTACCAGATTGTGTCATTTATCCATTTTTTTGGCCAAGCAAGCAATTTTATATAATATGTTATATAATGGCCATATATTTATATATAATTTTAAATATATTTTTATATAATTTTTTTCTATTTTTACTACACAAAGTTTTTAACTAACATCAGTTCTTGTCATAAGTATCAAATGTCTATTCCTTTGTTGTTGTTTTTTCAAATACCAGTTTGTTTGCACAATGCACTTGTTAGTAAACAACCTCAAAAATGGCCATTCTCAGTGCGACAGGGGCCAAAAATAGAACAAATCTGAAATATGTAACTGATTAACAACACTGAATTTTTTTTCATACACAAACACAGACCATTATCTGACATCCTTGAGGTCACACCAATGTCAAAATTGTGTTGTTCATTTTTCCACTGGAGTGCAGTAATCCATCATACTCCCCTATTGGAAACTAAGAATATTATGTAAAATTGCTCGCTTGGCCAAAAATTGATAAATGGGAAATTTCATTCCATATGCATTAACACAGCTAAAATGGTAAAAAAAAAAAAAAAAAAATGCGAGTGAAGTGGACACAAATGGCCAGCAACAAGACCAGAGGGTTAATCTTTGTCAAAGTGACCAAACTCTCTTGATCCACCATACAGACCTACTTTTTGGTGAACGGTTATGTCTGGCTTTTGCTTTTTTTTTACCTGTCGCTGTTGAAAAGGTTAGAATCTGGCCTGAGAGAGCTGAGCTTTATCGTGGGGCTCCGAGGAGCTCCCTGACCAAAATTTATCGCTTGCTGGCGCCAGCTTGTCAACAGGGTGCTAAAAAACACAGTGGTTAAGAGCTCACAGCAGCGTGGCCCGTTGGAGCACTTGGCCCGGCACTTGAGGGAGTGCCGAGCAGGACGAGAAGGAGAAGGAAAGTAATCAGAAAGTGAAGGCATTTATTACTACTGCAGAATGTTTGGCTTTTAACTGACCCCCCCTCTGGCAGACTTCCAGTACAGAAGCCATTTTTCCTTTGTGCTTTCTCTCTGCCTTCATTCAGGCAGGCAGTGTGTCTTAACCCCACTGCCCTGAAGTTCTGACAAACTCCAACTTTTCGTGTTTTTCTGTGTTGAGGTCATTAAAAGATCTGACTGGGCCATCGTGCAGCCGTCTCCTGCCTTTTCCTTTTCTTCAAGCTGTGTATTAGGGGTTTGGGCTGACAATTGCTCTCCTCAAGCTTAGGTTTATGGGACCAGCAGGGAGCCACACAGACTCCAGACCACTTTTAAGACCCAGGGCCAGGATTAATGGGTAGAGTCTGATAGCTTTTCTAAACTAGTTCACTATAAATCCTGGAGGCGAAAAACCTGACAGTTCCTCGTAATCCTTACAGATGCCAGTCCACCATGTAAAGCATGTAAATCAAACACCAAATATCTAGTAATAGTTTTATGTACTCTTCTAACCATTAGTCTGTCATGCAGAGTGATCGAGTGTATTGGTTTCGGATTGGAAATACCCTTCTCGCAATGAGCAGTACGACACAGCAGTGACACAACAGACATCATGTCTTGCTGAACGAACTAAACTATATTGCTAGTGCACAGTCTTAAGCAACAATTTGGGCTCCAAATTATGCTTTAACACACACACGAACACACACACAGTGTGTGTGTGTATGTGTGTGTATGTGTGTGTGTGTGTGTGTTAAAACATCATTTGCGTTACACCAATAAAAAAATGTTAAAACCAATAAAGTATAGATTTAAAATGTTAAAATATTTAAAAAATTAAGAGAAATGTTATCTCTGTGTTTTCGTTTTTTCCAATATTTTAAATATGAGCTTAAACATTTTCCATACTTTTTTTGCAACTGTCCTATGCAAACAGAATTTGCTCTCAGGAACCAAACAACCCCCCCCACCCCCAGCTGCCATGTTTACAATGATGAGGGCATGATTTGCTGTTAAAAGGATGCTAAAACTATTTGCTTCCTATCTTTCTTTTTTAAAAGGCCCATAAAAAGGACAGTGCTTTTATTGCCTTCCCTATCCCTTTAAAACATCCATTAAGCCAGCAGAGAGTAGATGAGATTTATGGCGTTCCGTCAGTCCCCATGCCACGTTGTTTTATGTGTTGGTTTATTTCCGCCTCGTGTACTGTTTAAAATTTAACAAGCCATGTTTTGTGGCTTTGCTCGCGATGTAGTGAGCTATTAGGAAACCACACTGAATTATACATCAGTGTGGTTCATGTCACTTGGACTCTTGCTGGATTACAATGGCAGTGTCTCATGCCTGCATATACACACACACACACACGCATACACACATACACACACCCACACAGATACACTCCAAACCTCCTTTCCTGTTCATGACGAAATACCAGCCTTGCCTGGTGCTAACTAATGCTTATGGCATGCTATTTTTAAAACAGTTGAGCTGTCAGAACGGAGAGGTGGAGGACTAGTGTAGCTTTTTTTTTTTTCTGCTGCTGCAGCTTTTTTTTTTTTCTACAGGAGTGAGAGGTAGGTCAGACAGGAGCTAAACATTTGCCTGTGCCCTCTAGCCCAAGCGTACAGAACAGCTCACTCTCTCTGAGGGACCACTCCGAGGGCTCCAAACTGTGGACGACCACACACCTTCCCCAGCCCAGGCCTCTAATTTCTCTCCGAGGGGTCAGCTGGCACATGGCTGAGAGAGGCTGTGGCCTGCCAGTGCCGCTAGGCTCTGTTTGTGTGTCCAGCGGTCCGCTGTAAGAACAGCCCGCCACTGTTCGCTGCTCAAATTGTCAAATCAGCATTCCCTTCGAGCTGCTGCATTTTTGCAGTCTTAAGAGCTTACATGGATGGCTGACTCTCGCTTCCACTGGTTCATGGGAGCGGATTTCTCCACTGTAATTAATGAGACCAGCACCTACTTCTCGCTTAAATGGGTTTTGCTTGCAGGTCAGTGCCCTGAGGGCTCGTCTCTGTGCTCCTGGTAACTAGGGCTAATTGGGCCGTCTGAACCACATTGATATCATTATTCCCTTTCTTCCACAAGATGCCCTTAATTGGCAGGAAGCATCCAATTTTTTTCAGTTATTCCCTACACATGTTGACTTCCAGCAGAACACAAGGGTCAGTGTAAACAACAGTGGTGGATGGGCTAGTTCACATACACTGCTTAAACTTTAGAGCAGTGGTCCTTCTGTTAAGTGTGAACTCATGGCCCTCAGTAGCTGTGAGGCTTGTTGTCAGTACCTGCAGGGTGAGGACATGGTTTTGAAAATCAATTTAATGCATAGATGTGGATCTGAACACGTCTTTTGCCTCACATTTTCAGAGATAATGGTCAGATTGTGCTCTGTTCAACCAGCCCATACAAATTGAACAGTGACCTAGGTTTAGTGAGATGGTAAAGGAAACTGTCACAGATTTCCATGGCCTTACTGAAATGTATTTATGTATATTAATGGATATTTGTTCAAATACTAGATATTTGTTCACTCAAATGAGTGCTTTCAGGTTTTGATACATTATGTTTCAATTATGGACCGATACTGACATCATTAATAGGGATGGATATTGACTAGATGCATTACATTAATGTATTTTTTTTTTTTATTCTGTGTATTTATTAGTCTTATTGCTTTTATAGTTAAGAAGTAATGTGTAGTCGGTGCCTCATGCAGGGCTGGCAGTTGTGACACTCTAGGTGAAACAATATTACGCTACCCTGGCAGATTTATAACATAATGAATACTAAACATCACTTCAAATACAGTGATGTGGCTCATAAAGCAGTACTTTATGCTGAAACGGTTTAATTTTCACGTATGGTTCAGATAAACGGTGAGTGAGAACCTCACCATGTAAGTGAACAAGCCCTTCAGAATGGATATGGAGCAATAAATTCTTATAACATTAATGTGATGTTTAATATGTTCGTAGCTAAGCTAGAAACAGTGAAACAGGCTTTCACTGGCCATCGCCATTCTCCATTTTATTTGAATATGGTATTATGAGCTCATATTGTGGGGTTTAATCCTCCCCTCTCCTGACAGGCACAACGTTACATGCAGAGGCCAGATTTCTCAAGAGTGCAGTGGACAATACACGTTAGAAAGCGTCTGCCTTTAACTCACGGCTTCCTTCATGTTAATTTTATTTTATTTTGCGTTTTGCCTGTATATGGGTTTACAAAGAAAGCCTCGGACAGCCGGCCAGACACGTTAGATAGCCGACTGAGCCACTTTCCAGACGAGTTCCGAGGGAAGTTTAATTCGAAAAGCGAAATGTTCAGTCCACATCCTGAACCACTCCTGAAATTTCACTCCAAGCATCTGATTTATAAACTGCACAAAAACAAAGCTCTGGGTATCTGTTTTGACAGTTTGCCCACTCACATAGTGTCAAGTTGCTAAAATACAACTGTTTGATCTGTGTACAGGCCGATTTTAGCGAAGGGTGGGGACGAGTTAGTGGCAGACTTAGAAGTGGCCAACACATTCCATAGCCTCTCACAGAAACTTGTGCTTCAAAAATAGCAAGTCAAAAAGCTGCTTAAGTAATGCGTACTCCATAGACCAGGACTGGAACTGTCAGAATAGATGTACAGAAACTCTTTGTTTAGTCTCTGTTTATTGAAGCTATACTATAAATAAAATAATAAAACCTCAGAGACCAGTAAAGAAGTATAGATGCTGTACATTTACGGCATTTAGCAGACGGTTTTATCCAAAGCGACTTCCATTCCCTAACTACAGGGAACAACAGTCTCCCTGGAGCCACTTGGGGTTGAGGGTCTTGCTCAGGAACCCAGTGGTGGTTTGCTGAAGGTAGGATCCAAACCTATGACCTCTTGGTTAAGAGGCGAGTATCCTACCCACTAGACCACCACCACCCACCGAAGCAAAAAGTAGATTGCTTACCTCACAAATATACTTCAGTACAAGTAAAAGTATTATGATTTGTAAACACTCAGGAAAATACTAACCCGTTGAATTTTACCTACGAACTGAGTAACTAAGCACTGAACTGAGTAAATGTAAAAGTAGTTGCTGCCTAGACTTCACAAACAAATAAGCTTTAGCATTTTCACAGAGTGCGGTGTACAGATTGTAAATTATGGAAGACAAAACTAGTGCTAATTGGCATTGATATTACTAGAGAAAATGTTTGCATCTCTGCTTCACCCCCTTGATGACTTTCTATGACAGTTTTGTTGGAATTCCACCAGTACATGTTGGCGCAAATATCTGAAGAACCCGAGGAGATCAAGAGATAAGCATCTGCTGTATTAGCAAGATGTAGAATAGCAATAATTACTCCAAGCCAGATTCCACGGTTATGGCCTGGAGTGTTTGTGCTCCAGTCAGAGTTCATTTTTGGCACCGTGTGCTGCATCAACACTGTGTGTTTTCCTCCACCTTAAGGCTGGAGCGCCAGCCGCCCAGCTCAAACAAACCCAGCTGCTTCTGCTAGAAATAAGAGTCTTTGAGGCTAAAGGGGCAGTTTGGGGGTGGCCGGCGCGTGAGGGGTTTCTCACCACTCTGCTGCGCATTCCTGCACCACTCACGCTTCTCATAGCTTAACTTCATTAGCGGGTTTAAATTTAATTACACCTCATTAAGCCTGTGTTTTTTCACCAGCTTACAAATATTTAATCTCCTTTTCAATGCACTGTGCCGCACGGGTACGGGAGGATTATATCAAGATTTGTTTGATTCTCCCAGGAAAGACACCCTGGGTGGGTGTCGCTTCATTTGAGACTCACTGTGAACCTACTTGTGGTTTGGTAATAATAGTTTAGCTGGATGAAGCTGCTATATTTACCCTATTTCTCACTCTTTCCTTCTTTCCCTGTCTCTGTTTCTGTTCCAGGATGTGCTTAGATGCCAGGGACCCATACTGTGGCTGGGACAGGAAGCAGCGTCGCTGCACCACCATTGAGGACAGCTCCAACATGAGCCAGTGGTTCCAGAACATCACGGCCTGCCCGGTAAAGCCAAGTTCAAATTTATTATTAGCAGGAAACTCTGTGGATTGGTGGGGGGAGATAAATGTTGCAGAAGTAGTGCAGAAAATACAGTTTGCAGTAGCATTAAAAATGAAATATACAGCGGGTAAAATAAGTATTGAACATGTCACTAATGATCTAAGTAAATATATTTCTAAAAATGCTATTGATATTCTCACCAGATGTCGGTAGCAACCCATGCAGTCCACACATGCAAAGAAATCAATCCATAGATGTCCATAAATTAAGTTATGTGTAATGAAATGGAATGACACAGGGAAAAAGTATTGAACACATGAAGAAAGGAAGTTGCAAAAAGGCATGGAAAGTCAGCTGAGATCTATTGGTAATTAGAAAACAATCCTGCCACTTGGTGCAAATGAATATCAGCTGGTTCAGTCCCAACTGATGGCCTATAAAAAGGTGTCTCATTACCAAGGTGTCACGCAAGAATAATCTCATGATGGGTAAAACCAAAAAAAGGGCTCTCTCAAGACCTTCGCAACTTCATTGTTGCAAAACATACCGATGGCGTTTGTTACAGAAGAATTTCTGAACTACTGAAGGTTCCAGTGAGCACTGTTGTGGCCATAATCTGGAAGTGGAAAGAACATCATTTCACCATCACCCGGCCATGACCAGGTGCTCCCCACAAGATTTCAGACAGAGGAGTGAAAAGAATTATCATAAGAGTTGTCCAAGAGCCTAGGGCCATTTGTGGAGAGCTTCAGAAAGACCTGGAATTAGCAGGTGCAAAGGTGCAGCACACAAAACCCCACTGCTGAAGAAAAACATGTTGACGCACGTTTAAAGTTTGCTGAACAGCATTCAGATAAGCCTGTGAAATACTTGAAGACGATAGTCTGGTCAGATGAGACCAAAAGTGAACTCTTTGGATGCCATAATGCACACCATGCCCGGAGGTCAAAAGGCACTTTATATCACCCCAAAAACGCCATACCAACAGTGAAGTTTGGAGGTGGAGACATCATGGTATGGGGCTGTTTTTTGGCATAGGCACTGGCACGCTTCATATAATTGAAGGAAGGATGAATGGAAAAATGTACTGAGACATTCTTGATAAAAATCTGCTGCCATCTTCCAGGATAATGAAGATGAAGTGAGGGTGGACATTTCAGCAAGACAGTGATCCCAAACACAGCCAAGGAAACTCTCTATTGGTTTCAGAGAAAGAAAATAAAGCTGCTGGAATGGCCCAGCCAATCACCAGACCTGAATCCTAGAAAATCTGTGGAAAGAACTAAAGCTCAGTGTTCCTAGAAGGGGCCCACAGAACCTTCAGCATTTGACGACTGTTTGTTTGGAAGAATGGGCCAAAATCACACCCAAGCAATGCATGTGACATAGTTTCTCCACACGGGAGGCGTCTTGAAGCCAACAAAGGCTTTTGTACGAAGTATTGAACTAATTTCAGTAAGCATGTTCAAGACTTTTTCCCTGTGTCATTTCTTTTTATTACACATTTATGGACATCTATGGTTTGGTTTCTTTGCATGTGTGGATTGGATGAGTTGTTACCAATATCTGGCGAGAATTCCATGTCAATAGCACCTTTAGAAATATATTTACTTAGAAAATTGGTGACGTGTTCAATACTCATTTTACCCGCTGTATAAGAGTTGAAATACAAAAATTCGTCTCACACCTTTAACAACCACCCACACACTAACACATATACTCTACAGTTATATGGAAAACCCCTGGCGAAATTACAGGTTTTGTTAAAATTTTTTTAAGTGAAAACAAGAGGCTTGCAGCTCTGATTCACCTCTAACATACATGATTCAGTTAATCAAGGGCTTCATCCAGGACCAAGGTTGGTGACTAATTCAGGGAAACTTAAATAAGGCATTTTGTTCTATTATAACATACTGGGGGGGAAATAAAAAATGTGTCATGACATTTTATGTTTTTTCGTCTCTCAGTATGTCAAATTCAGCAAATAAACAGTAATTGTGCATTAAAATGTGTTCTCTGTAGAGTACTTATTGTCATCTAAATGACAGCGCCCCACTTCCACATATTACAATAAATGTTTAAAGTGTCCTGTTGCCCTTATACAATTTCAAGCGCAAGCTAAAAGAGTGAAGTGATGAATATCCGCTGAGAAAAACTGAGACATCATTCATGAACCAGACGTATTCGGCCAATATCAGTATGACCTCTGATACTGGCTGTGGAAGAAAGGCTTGACGATCACAGGACGATGAAAGGACATGTAGGTGTCTGTGTTTGGATACATAGGGCCCAATGTATTAAACCTTCACGTCAGTTTCAAGCACTGTTGGATGTATTCTGCCCAACCACTCAGCACTCAGCATTACCGGGATACTAATCACGGGCCTGATCATCTGGAATCGTCAACACATTTCTTGGCTGGTTCAGGTCTTCAGTTAGATGGTATGAATGATTATGGTTATGGTATTATGCTTGAATGATTTATTTGTTGGTCACTGTGTCGTTTAACAAATAAAAAAAACATCCTTCTGAAACTGGTCCGGTTCAGGGAAATGGACTGAAAGGGAGAACTTTTGAAAGTCTCTCAGGAAGTCTGAAGAAATATTTCTCAATAATATATTTTAAAAAGAAATTCTAGCTGTTTGGAAGCAAAATATAAAAAAAAGAGGGCGGCTCAAGACTTTTGCACAGTACTGTACAAAACTGTAGTTTATGGGCTCGGTGGAGTGCAAAATGCACTTCTGTCCTTCATGTATATGCGTTTGAAGGTGGGCCATGCAAAACGTTACATGTTTGACTGATTACATTGATTTTCCAAAGATTGAGGAGCTTGCGGCTGCCAGTTTTGCATGGATTTTCCTTCATATTTTTAAAACAGGTGTAAATTTGTTACCTTCTCAAAAAATGTTTTGTTGAGAGACTTCCTTTTACCATATTAGTCAGCATCTGGGTGGAGGCTTGTGCCTCAAACACATGAATAAAGAATGTTTATCGCCAGAATAAGATCTCAGATCAGATGTACATGTGAGAAAATGCAGTGCGGAATATGCCGTGATGCGGCCCCAGTCCGTATTCCCGTTTCACAGACTCTGCATTCTTGGCATGAACTTTTGTTTTTGTTTGGTCTTGTGCTTGTTGTGTTCTCACTCTTAAACCCTGTGCCTCACAAGTGCAGTTTACATGAGAAGGTGTAGTATTAGCGAAACAAATCTAGGTGCCTTGTGTCCAAATTTGGAGCACTTTGAGCACATGTTGAGGCTGCATCCAGGCACATTTTGCACTGTGCCTGCACTCATACAGTTATCAATTCTTCACAAAAGTGAATGCAATAGAGGATAGAATAAGCTAGCAAGCCTCCTGCATGCCATTCTCACTGCCTTTTCCTTTCTTCCTCCTCCGTGTGTGGCTTGCGGCCCAGCACAGGCTCCTCACACATCTACTGAGGACTCGCTGTGCAGTTTAGTAGCTGCTGAGGCGTGAAGGGTGGCACCACCAAATGATTGATGACATCATCTGAGCCAGCTGTTCTCAGTGGTCTCAGTTTCTCAAAGTCAATTAGTTTTGGTTGAAGTTGCCCTTTCATGGTCATCGGCACACCAGTCTGCAGAGTCTCTGATGCCTGTTGGAGGGAAGCTGGCGGTAGATCAGCATGAAAGTGTGGCCACCACCCAGCTAATCAGCCTGTTGTATTCAGCACCGCTTCATGCTGCTGCCTTCTCTCATTTTTGATTCCAGCTGCGGAACCAAACCACGGACGGTGCGTACGGTCCCTGGGCCCCATGGCAGCCTTGCAACCATGACGATGGTGATGGTACCAGTGCTTGTTTGTGTCGTTCAAGGGTCTGCGACAGCCCACCTCCCCGGTGTGGAGGCAAAAAGTGTGAGGGCCCTACCATTGAGGTGGCCAACTGCTCAAGGTAACTACAGTTTTTGTAGTAGTTTTACCAGGTTTTACCAGTTGTAGTAGAGTAGGTATAGTTTACCAATGAAATGCAGTCCTGGTTCACAAAAAGGGGTCCCTGAATATATTTGCTATTTTCTAAATGAGATGGGTAGGGAGTTGTTTCTGAGTCGTTATTTGATAAACCCTGACAGGAGCCACTCATTAGCTAACACTTGAATTATAGGAGGGAAATAAAGTGAAAACATTTAGTGAATGCACATATGTATGACATACGCTTAGTTCTGAGGCTTGATAAGTTGGAATAGAACTTTTTAAACTCTGGTGTCTGGCTAAACAGTTTGAGAACCCTTGCTTTGGAAAACTGTTAAAGTTTAGTTGGTTTCTCTTCATAAACTCTTTATTAAAAGGTAACCAGTTATTCAGAGATAATCTACTAATAACGAGGGTAAAGAAATGAAGAGTAAAAGCCATGAAACGAAAACTATTTATCATTAATAGAGTCAATACAAATGATAAAAGGACTGCCCTTTAAAACAACAATTTGTGAGTGGAAGAATTGCCTTGTTTTCCAGCTCCATGCAGTGTTGCAGGCTCATTTTGGAGAAGCTGTTTATTTTTTCTGTGAATTTTACTGGTCCCTTCTGTGGTTCATTGTAGGAATGGGGGCTGGACTCCCTGGTCGTCGTGGGGCCAGTGCAGTACCAGCTGTGAAATCGGCTTCGAGGTGCGTCAGCGATCCTGCAACAACCCCTCGCCCAGGCACGGCGGCCGAGTGTGTGTGGGCCAAGCCAGAGAGCAGAGGTGAGAGACAAAGCGGTCATGGAGTTCTCTCCCCATCACACCGCATGCTCATTCACACCTTCTCTCTCAGACAGCGCGTGAAGACAGTGAGACTTCTGGAAAAAGACATTCTCTTCTGATGTTTGACACATGATTGCTTGAAATGATGTAACTGCAAAATCTTGAGTTACTCCTGATCTATTTTCTGCATATTTCAGCTGTCAGTTGGTTTTCTTTGATGCTGAAATGCTAAAGTGCTGTCTGACTGCTTTTTCTTTTCTTTGTTTTTTTTTTGTTTTGTTTTGTTTTTTTTGGACTGATTGCTCCGTGTGTTGTGTTCAGTTTGATGTTTTGTGGAACAAGGGCACAGTGATGAGAGACTCTGTATGTGAAAAAAGGTCTACTTCTTTCCCTCCAGATTCTGTAATGAGAAGGTGTCGTGTCCTCAGCCAATTTTCTGGTCCTCATGGTCGCCCTGGTCCAAGTGCAGTGCTGAGTGTGGAGGAGGAGTGCACTCCCGCTCCAGGAACTGTGAGAATGGAAACAGCTGTCCAGGCTGTGCATTGGTGCGTTATCATCTCTGTCTTTCTCTCTCTCTCGCTCTCTCTCTCTCTCTCTCTCTCTCACTCACTCACTCTCCCTCTCTCTCTCTCTCTCCCTCCCTCTCTCTCTCTCTCTCTCCCCTCTCCCTCTCCCTCTGTCTCTCTCTCTCTCTCTCTCCCTCTCTCTCTCTCTCTCTCTCTCTCTCTCTGTCTCTATTTG
>JBBIGA010000002.1:10682047-10695595 GCA_037576975.1 Alestes dentex
CTCTCTCTCTCCCTCTCCCTCTCTCTCTCCCTCTCTCTCCCTCTCCCTCTCTCTCTCCCTCTCCCTCTCCCTCTCCCTCTCTCTCCCTCTCTCTCTCCCCCTCTCTCTCCCTCTCTCTCTCTCTCTCCTCCCCTGAGGCTCACCATGCTCGAACTCGTCCGTCTATGATAACCTAGCAGCTTCACTCTCAGGGGAACTTGTTTGATCTAAGAGTGCAGCTCAGCACCGGACACTCTCAGCCCCGACACCCTGAGTGGAAGTCACATTGCACATTTCTTTACAAGATACACAGCACCTGGTACAGTTCCAACAGCGTACTGTAAAAAGTGCAGTACACTGCAAATATTATATATTTAATAGTTAATATTTAATAGTTTTCTCAGGAGTTGATTTTGAGAGACTTCTGATCTCTAAACTGCAGTTTGTATACGATAGTGAGGAACACATCTCCCTTCAGCTCAGCAGTTTGATTCCTCGCTCAGATGATCATGTCATACTGTATCAGTAAGCATCGTTGGGCAAGACTGCAGACATCCCTGAGCAAGTAAGCTGTAAAAAATGTTCTTGGATGTGCTTAGAGTAATGAAGCATCAACATCTCGACTGCCTTATTTTTTCAAGAACAATGAACAAATTCCAAGGCAGATAACTTGACAAACAATTTATAATAAATTAGTCATAGATATTATTAATAATAGATAATAAAATTGATCTCGATATTTGAAATATAGAATTTAACATTGAAAGATAGATTTTGGACTAGATTATTATTAATGTTATTAAAATGAATGAAGCGCAATCTGAAACTTTTGAACAAGAGTGCCCCTGCAGTCTTTCAGTGCACTGAATACAGATGTAATGAGAAATGCCACAGCAGTCAGCTTCACTGGGTAATTAATCATGTGGTGCAAAAGGTGCTTGCTATGCAGTTGTACTTTATTTACAGTGTGACTGATTCAGGCTCACCGTTTTTCTCTCTGTTTGTGCTCTCACCCTCTCTCAAGAGCGTGCAATTAATTCAGATCTAATTGACTTTATTAAAACTCAAATCAAGTTTCCTCGCAAGGGGGCTGAAATACCTCCCTGGAGCGCATGGAAATGAGCCATCAAGTTGTATCGGTACCCACAGATGACGCAGCAGTGCTGAGGCATGTCCCGAACAGTATTTGCCATAAAGCTAAGTGGCTGTCCTGTGCAGGCAAGATGAATGAGTCGAGCAGGTGTCGCAGTTCGGATATTACTGATTCTCGTCCCTCCGTCTCTCTGCAGGAATATCAGGCCTGTAATCTGGAGTCGTGTCCTGAGGTGAGGAGGAACACGCCGTGGACTCCGTGGGTGCCGGTGAATGTGACGCAGGGCGGCGCACGGCAGGAGCAGAGGGTGCGCTACATCTGCCGGGCACAGCTGGCTGACCCGCACGAACTACAGCTGGGCAAACGCAAGATAGAGACGCGCTTCTGCCCCAACGACGGCTCAGTGGCCTGTGAAACGGACTGTAAGTGCACTCTCATTCTTACTGAACACCAGGAATGGGCATTTATGACCACTTCACAAACATGTGCGATTTATTAGCATTCATTTTTTTGCATGCCGCTCAAATAAGAGGTGATCTGCACAAATTAGAGTTGATCTGTACAAATAACAGGTGACCTGGCTGAATTAGTGACACTGTAGGTACAGATTTAAGACTCTACCAACTGTCCCTCATACCGATAACATCGTACAGTAACATCATTTGTGCTGTACAAACCTTTTGTTTGAAATATGTTCATATCTAGCTC
This sequence comes from Alestes dentex, assembly GCA_037576975.1. NCBI lineage: Eukaryota > Metazoa > Chordata > Actinopteri > Characiformes > Alestidae > Alestes > Alestes dentex. The sequence continues at coordinate 10,683,828 of JBBIGA010000002.1, forward strand.
CACTCAGATGCTGTCATATCACTTGTTATGCGATGCAGTATAAGTTCTGACACTAACTCAGGCAAATACTTTTAGTATTTATTTATTTTCAGTTCCAGTCTACTCATACACTTACATTCATGCAGATGTAACTGGATAATATTACAGTTAGAGGCAAATGTAGCATTACGAGTCTTGGCCAAGGATTTCTCAGACAAATCCCACTCAGACCCCAGTCTGCTGCCTATGGGGCAGTAGTCCACCATGCTGCACCAAATGTGTGTGTTACAGTATAACATATCCTATTTGGAAATTCGATTCAAAATGTAAATAAATAGTTTTGATATGCATATATTTGCAAAACCATGTTAGCCACTACAGCACACACGTTTATACACTACAGGTCAAAAGTGTGGAAATAAGAAGTGAATTTAAAAAAGTTTTAATGAACTCAGTTTTGTCAACAACAATCACAGCACTTGTTGACTGATGTGTATTCAAACCAAATATTTTTTTTGCCCCAAAATATTCTACTGGGTTTTCAGTGAAGTAGTCTTGCTTTAATATATTGTACAGTCGATGACAAATGTTTTAAAACTTCCAAACGTTAATTCAGACGTTGATTTTCCGAGCGAAATTAAGTGCACGTCTCCTACAGGGAACAAACTGGCATTTTCTGCTGTTGGAGCACAATTTCTCCTTACTTGCTGAATGTAACTTCCAAAATAATAAACCAAAGGATTGAAAACTTTTGCAAAGATTATGGTTTTTTTTTTTTGTCTGTTTTTTTTTTTTTTTTTTAATTAAGAAAATAAGGCATAATCGTGCACTGAAACATGCAGAAGTGTGTTCCCTGTAGAGGATGCATACTTATTTATGTTGAAAGAAAAACATGTAAATGCCCAAATCTTTGTATATAAAGCCTTCATGGATGTTTTGTTTAGAACTGCTCTTTCCTTTGGCAGACCTACATACAAATCCTTAGAATTTAAGGATTGACGTTCGAATTATTTGCAATTCACATGAAGATCAAACATACATTTTCAGAGGCTAATTTAGCACGCCTAATTGAGTTAGGCTAATCAAGCCATTCAGAAGCATCTGAATGGACGAATCATGATTAAGGCTGCAATAAAACTCTGCAGGACAATCATCAGGAGAAAAACAAATTGAGATTTAGTTGCACAGACCGCAGACGTTTACTCACGCCATTTTCTTTCTGATGTCTCTGTTTTTTCAAGTTTGTTTTTACAAAGTTATTGTTACTTTCAAACTTCCAAACTTTTGGCCTGCCTCTCTAATATCCCATATCACACAATTCAACAATTCTGACCTTCACAGAGCAGGGAGGGAAGTGGGTTGCTGAAGTTCAGCTTTTAATATTTAAGACTGTTCGCCGGGGACCTCAGACCTCCCCTCTGAGCACTGAGATGCTAATGCTCCAGGGAGCCGCTGAGTTCCGTAGTCACACACCTGACTTCAGCAAAACACAGAGTGCTATGGGAGTGGTGAACATGACTTCAATTTCCTGTCTTGAAAGCGCTTAGCGCATTAGTCAGTGTTGCCTGAGGAGATTTAGCTGTAGATCCCCTAAAGCCCTTCTGCCTGCTTGTGGTGTGTGTAAGTGTGTCTGTGTCTATGGATGTACGCATGTGTGTAAATATAGGACATTTGGGCTCTGGCTCTCGTCTACATTAGTGACAGCCAGCAGTCACTGTTCAGCTGTCGTTTGCATTGTGGGTATTAGCCCCCATGTCGGTTAACTGTAACTTCCTGTCAGAAGTCGAGTGAACTGAGCTGTACTTGAGGGCACACATGGAGTGCATTAAAAGGGGGAGCCGTGCTAAAAGGATAGCTAACTGTGTAGGTGGTGAGACTGTGGCAGCTTGAGTGTTCTGTCAGGAAATGCAATAAAACACAGCATGACGAGGTGTTCTAGCCAACCTTGAATTACTCATGAAAAGGCCAGCATGTTCTGAGCCGTGGCACCACGCTATAAATTAGGGAAAAGTGCTAAACCAGTGCTCACACATTATAAGTCTAGGACAGAGTGAGAAAAGCAGCAGAAGAAAAAATGTTATATCAGGTTGGGAATGTGATGTGAGGTGTGTGGTTGTGGTGTAACATATTTTTAAAGTAACGTAAAAGAAAATACAGTTTCGACATATACACTGTTCAGCCACAACATGAAAACCACAGACAGGTGCAGTGAATAACACTGATTAACTCAATACAATGGAACTTTCCAAGGGGATAAATATATTAGGTGGCAAGTGATCAGTTCAGTCAGGGAGCAAAGTTGATCCGAACAACTTTAAGGGCCAAAAAGTGATGGCTAGACGACTGGGTCTCCAAAACAACTGGTCTTGTGGGGCGTTCCCGGGATGCACTGGTTAATTCTTACCAAAAGTGGTCCATTTAAGGACAACTGGGAAACCAGAGAGGGGGTCATTGGTAGCCAGGTCTGACTGATGTGTGGAGTGAAGACTAGCCTATCTGATCAGATCCACAGAATATCTCCTGTGGTGCAAATTGTTGAAAAGGTTCATTCTGGCCTCTGCTGATCTTTTAACTCACTAAAAGAGCAGCAATGGCATTGCTTCCTAATTTTACACACTTTTATAAGCAGTGACATTGAATACATTACCATCTGTGTGCAACAAAGATTTTCTTTTTGTCTTACCTGTTCCATTGAAACGTGCTCAGACAACTCTTGGAATCCATGCCAGCAAAAGTTGGAAATAAACCAAATACTACGAAAAAAATTTGAATGTCATGTAAATATTTCTAGATTCTACCTTTTGCTCAGATTCTTTGCTGATATTATATGACATACATCTTTCATTACAACTGTTTTATTAAATAAATAAAAAAAAACCTCCAGAGAAATCCAGACTTGCTCTGTGGTGAAAGTGATGATGATGCGTAGTTGATTAGTGCGATTATCCTGCATTAATGCTGTGTTGATTAATCAGGTATTGTGCGCTTAGAAATGTAGACGCTTAATTGCCATTTAACACTTGCTGCAGGCAAAGTGCCTTTGAAACGTGTGCTGTGCTTGTCTGTGTGTGTGTGTGTGTGTGTGTGTGTGTGTGTGTGGATGTTTCAGCTTTAGTGGATGAGCTGCTGAGGACTCCGGGAGTGAGGTTGACCGGTGCGGGTTGGTCATCATGGGAAACGTGGTCAGCGTGCAGTCAGGACTGTGCAAAAGGCTACCGCACACGCAAACGTACCTGCACCAGCAGCGATGGCAAGAGCACACCTGCCGCCTGCAGGGGCTCTCCTGTGGAGTACCAGGACTGCAACCCACAGCCATGTCCAGGTAGCCCACACACACACACACAATCACTCTTTCTGCCTTTCTGTCAGTCTTTCCTTTGCTCACTCACACACATATGAAAAGTCATACAGTGCCGTCTTTCTCACAGTCACACACACACACAGTCACACACACACTTGTGCACACATGTGCAAATACATGCACACTCACAAATACAAATAGATTTTACTCCCCCCTTCCTCTCACATACGCAAACACACACACACACACACACACACACACACACACACACTCAGTGGGAAAACAGCTGCTGAGTCCATTAGGATGTGTCAAGTGGATTACTGATTTCATTAGCTAATGGATAGCTGAGATGTCCCAGTGGGGCCAGAGGCCCATGTTCCAAGCCTTTTCTTGCACTGACAGATCAGTCACACAGTTTTGCAGACATTCTATAATTAACCAATGCAGTGATTAATGCGGACCGATCGGTAAGAGACAGTCTGATGCTTCTGTGGTTCCCGCGATCACCAGATTCTGCCGCTGGATTTTAGCTCTTGTTATAGATGAATATCTACAGGCTTGGCCTTGACCCATTTCAAAACATCTCCAATCTATTCAGCGGTTAGTGAGACAACTGTCTGTGTTAGAATCACTCTCAGCCCCCTATTAATGCGAGGAGCTTAGAGGAATTAGGCAAATAGAGCTGGTGTTTGATCTGAAGGCTAGTGGATGCACTCTTGATCATATTAATAGCACCATGCCAGTGCTTTCTTCATTTTTGACAGAGAGAGAGAGAGAGAAATTAAAGATGAAAAGCAATAATTAAAATGAGAAAATGCATTTCCTACATCACTCAGTAATGCATTATTAAGGATGGCTTTTACACCAACAGTGTTTGCAACCATTTCCATTTCCGCATCATATTTGCCCCTTGGCTCAGGTGTGTGTACCGACCCCCTCCCTCCCAGTACTTCTGTGTGTGTGTGTTTGTGTGTGTGCTGAGTTGTTAGACTCATGGTGAGTGTGGCCACCTTGCAGTCACCCTGCAGTTGGTCATGCCCCAGTTCACCACTCTAATCCACTGGAGGAAATAGAGTTTTTTGCAACAGGGAGATGGAGCCAGCCAACACCCAGTCCCCCCACCACCCCGACACACACACACACACACCTCACCCCTTTCTCCCACCACCTCATCAATCTGATGAAACATCAGTGGAGGATTGCAGCGGCTTCTAACAGCAGAAGTACCAATAAAGCAGATACTTTTTTAAGGGTAGGGGTGAAGGTCTAAGCAGGGGTGGATGGTGGAGGCAGTTCATTCATGCAATAATGGTCAGGCTCAGGTGTGGACGGTGCCTCTGGGGGGCCTAATGAAGAGTGCTGGGCGAGCAGCACGAGCACCCCTCTCTGCCTGAATGCCTGCTTCCCCCTTTATGTCCTGCAGTCGCTGTCATAAGAAAAACTCCATTTAAAAAACTCACAAGTGGAAAGGAGAAAGGAAAAAAAATCTTAGCATCTGTTAAAGGAATAATCAAACTTTTTCCAGCCTAATCTCTATCCATCTGTAGCACACAGTTGGTTACCATGCACCAGTATTTTGCTGTACATAGAAAAGAATAGAAAACCCAGTGTTTAAAGATATACTAGAACCCAATGGGCAGTGGGCTTTCTATTTATTATAGAAATAAAGAGAAATATATGTGCATCTTTTTTTTTCTGTGGTAAGCGACCGTATGGTTCAGATTCTACTTATAGAGATTCGATTGAAAAATGCTGGAATATTACTTTACTGTAGACTTTCAAAACTTTATAAAAAAATTTTTTTTAAATTCTTCTGCTTTCTTATGACGGGGATGAAATGTTGAAATGTTTGCCTGTTGGCGCCGTGAGCCTCTCTGATCCCAGCCTCTGTTGTGTTTTGTTTGTGTATTTGTGTTTGTGTTCCTGTTATCGCTGTGTGTGTGTTTTGCGCTGTCATGCCTGTTTGTGGCGCCTTGTGTTTGTGCTGCATCCATGTCTGCTTATCCCGCTGTTTGTGCCTTTCCCGCTCGCCTGATCGGCCTGTGCTTGTGTGTGTATGTGGTGTTTGTTTGTGCGTGTGTGTGCGTGTGTGTGTGTGTGTGTGTGTGTTGTCTGGTCTGTGCAGTGAAAGGCGCCTGGTCTTGCTGGTCTCCGTGGTCGCAATGTTCAGTGCCCTGTGGCGGAGGGCACTACCAGCGGACACGCAGCTGCACCAACCCCGCCCCCGCCCATCGAGGGGACATCTGCATCGGCCTGCATACAGAGGAGGCGCTGTGCAACACACATGCTTGCCAGGGTAAGCTCAGCTCAGGACCAGCAAAGTTCTCAAAGATGTAGCCTATTACCAGCCGCAGGTCCTGACCAGTCACTCCAAACGGAGCACGCCTCTGTCTGTATGCACACGAGCAGATCCAGATGTTTTAACGCTGTTCTGTCTGTCCATCCTCACTCATACTGTAACTCTTAAAGTGATGGTTGAGCCAGGAATAAAATTAGCACAGTTTTCCCCACACCCAGAATGTAGCTGATCAGCCACTACACAGTTTGCTTTTCAGGCTAATGTAGCTGTCAAGTCATTTATTGTCAACAGAGAATGAGCAAGAGAGACAGGGAGAACTGCATACTGTGATAGAATTTATCACATTAACATGTATGTGATATATGAGCGGTACACAACCTAACACATGTTGGATTTTGCTATAAAAAACAACATAATATTTGAGAAACATTACTATTTCACTGTGAGAAAACCTACCTCTGCCGATAATTCCACCCAAAGTGGCTGTAATATTACAGTGTCACAGGTGTGACAGACAGGTGTGACAGACTGGCATATTCACCAGAAAAGTGTGTGATAAAGACACAAACATTTTACCGGTTTTTGGTTATTGTGTGTTTACCAACCTAAATGCACAAAAAATTAACTGTCCAGACCGCATTGCTGTAGAAATACAAATGGTTTATTTGAGCCCGTTTAACTATGTTAACTCACTTGCTCTTGTCTGTTTTACATAACATGTATGGCAGTGTGAGAAAATGCATAGGCAGCGCTTTTTGAGGTTACTTTATAACTCATTGTGGTTTGAGAAAGGTGTGTGATGGTGTTGGACTGTGATTTACATGCTAATAGTGGCTGTAACTTACTAGTTACATTAGTCTTGAAAAGCTGATGCATATTAAAAAAAGCCACCAAACGTGTCTTGGCTGATCATCTTTAGGTGAAAATTTGAGCAAATTTGATGTTTGGCTGTGTCGTCACTTTAAGAAGCATATGATCACTGTTGTCAGTGCCGTGGAGCTGTTGTGAGTGTAATAAAGGTTTACTGTTGCACAGTTGATCATTATTGCTGTGAGAGCACTGCTCCCAGACCTATCATTCACGCCAAGAAACCTTGATATACCTAGAAACATAACTGCTGTATGAGTGTGTGTGTGTGTGTGTGTGTGTGTGTGTGTGTGTGTGTGTGTGTGTGCGCGCGCGCACATATGTGTGTGCATGTGCGTATGCCTGTATGTGTGCGAGAGATAGAAGAGCGCTGCAAAGTGCTGTAATCATATTCTGTGGTCGGAAGTGTAGAACAAGGACTTCTGTGGTTTCCAGTACAGAACCAGCACAGCTGCTCCCATAAGGAGAAAATCAAATATTTATGAAGGAAGCTAATCTTGGAATCATGTGTGTGAATGGCAGCGATTCCCTTAAAAGAGGGGAAAGAAAAACATCTCTCCGATTTAACAAGCTCGGCAATACTCCAGTTTTAGCCCGTGTTGTATTTCTTCCTTAACATGCACTTAGTTTTCCTCAAGTGCCGTGATGTTTCTGTGGGTTCTAGATGTTTGTTATAAATAGGAAACTGATTCCCTTTTGATGACTGGTACAGAAAAGAGGTAGTTCGTTTGCCTTGCAACACAGTCTTGCACATGCACAGTTCAATCAATCTGCCTGTGCGGCTGTTGTCTCGCTGCCATCCATCTCCTAATGTGGTGGCGTGGTGATCCCCCAGACCTAGTCGCTGCAGATTGAAGACGCTTGTAGGCTGTCACTCAAGAGCCAACCAGATGGCCCAGTATGTGCCATGTTTCTTTGAGCTTGGCTTGATTAAAAACGTTCTGAGAGGAGGAGTGGGTGATAGGCAGGTGCAGAAGCTGCATGTGTATCAAGAGAAACATTCTCAGTCCATCAATGCCACTGGCCTACCCTTTTTTTTCCTCTCTTGACTTTGCTAAACAAACACTTTGCTTGATTGAGGCAAACAAACAGAGATGGATGTAGCAATTATCCGCACTGCTTAGCATCGTTATTAATCGGGAAGAGGAGGGGCTTTCAATTTCCAAAATGTCCGTAAAATCCTTGCACCAGCTTGGGCTGCGTGAGATGAGGATTTTTGACGTGGCATCTGAAGCTGCAGTCTCGGCCTGCTCTGTTTCTGAATGAGAAATTCCCAGGCGGCTGAGATGGCATCACAAGACGTGTCACTGCCAAAATACCGAAAAGGGGAAAATACTGAATGTATTTGTTGATTCAGTTCCTCCAGCGTGCAAATCCAAGTTTTCCTGAAAGTCTGTCCTAAGTAAACACCATGGTTTCCATCCCCCTGAAAGTGTCTCCTTGGTGATTGTTTGGAGCTTTGATTCGGGGCTTTGGTGCGGCGTGTGTGGGCCCGAGAGCCGTGGCCTGGCTGGACCCTCTGCTCTTGGAAAGCATGTGTTTATAACTGTTTGTCCGTGCAGGTGGCTGGATGGCCTGGACTGTGTGGTCTGCGTGCGACGACACGGGTCTGCAGGTGCGCACTCGAGAGTGTGGCACTCAGGGCTTGACTCCCTGTGTAGGGAACAGCACCCAGTACAAAGACTGCAACGAAATCCCAGGTGAGAGATCAGCATTGTCTTACACATACACACTTGAACCCACTCACGCAGATGTATTCAGTATTCTGTTGCTGCTTCACTAAATCCCATACAGAGCCATGCACTCTTCTTTGTGCCAAAAAAGGTTTAGCTTGACAGCAGCTTCATTTGCTGTTGTGTAATTCACTGTCATGCCTATTAAATAATCATATATTTTTACACCCCTTCAAAATCCACTGTTGGCTTTGAAATAGATTAGCCGTAATGTGTTTACTTGCACTGATTCATCACTCTGGCCGGTGGAGTGAAAGTGGGTTTTATAAGTGGAGAACTGATCGCTTCCAGCCTGCTAGAACAGAGGTTAGCCGAGCGGAATACCAAGTGAATCAGGCACTGTAATTAATATTAATGTTATGTCACAACGCCGGCTCACATCCAATTTCACTCCAATTTTGGGTAGTCGCATTTGAAATCATAAGGTCTGTTGGACAGTGAGGAGAGAGAGCGATTTTGCCAAAAATTAATCAAAGAGGTTTGCGCATCTCAATTAAAAGCGTCTACGCGCTCCCCTCCACGTCCATCTGCCAGGGGATGAACATCCACCTCTTTAGCATATCTGAGATCAGTTTGAGAAGCGCAGGGGAGGAATGGGATTATAATGGACTCCCTTTGACTCGTTTGCAGCTGTGGGAACACCAGATCTGCTCCTTGAACTATGTGTGCCGAACCACAAATCTTCAGATGGAATGCTAATGCATAACCTCTAGTCTTTTGTAATAATTAGTTTTGTAGCAGGAATTGATATTTCAAAGAAGAAAAAAAGATCAGTGAGTGCTGTGGAAACAATCTCATTTCAGCATTAAATGATTAGTTCAGCAAAAAATCTAATTATAAAATGTTCTACTTACCCCAAAAGTAGTCAACATGTTTGGTGTCAAAATTTTAGCGTAGGCCAGGAGCATCGAAGCAACAGGAGAAATCAATAGTCCACCGAAGTCTTTTCTTTACATATATCCCCTAAACTTCTTTCAACTGGTTATTAAGGTGCATGCAAACTCTAGTCAATAGGCACTCCTACAGAACAAACCATGAATAATATGATGTTTATTGCACTCTTCACATTTTATATTTCATATGTGGAAAAAATGAGATAATGTCAGAAAATATATATAAATGCATGTGAAAATCTGTTCACGTGAAAAACAATGTTCTGTTTTCTGTCACATGTGAATACATTATGAATACATTATTTACATGTATTCATAATTTACATTATTTATAACTTGTGAACACATGGTCTTTGCATCTTTTTTGAAAGGGCACCCAAATCTTTTCCATAACTACATCCCCAAAATTAATCTCAACCCACTCAAGTCACATCCAGCTCTTCATTAAGGTGGTACAGACTCACTGATGTGATTTAGTGAGTGAACATTATGACTTCCTGTGAGCTATAAAATTGTCAAAACTTGTAGATGAACACTTCAGGCATCCACTTTAGACAGCAGGGTCCCTTCTCACAAACCAACTCACGAGAACGAGTAGTGAGCTAGAATCCGTTTTGGTGGTCTGAAATACATTTTTTCTTATCATAGGTCAGTCCTTCTTATAACTGTTTTGTGAACCCCTCCCAGGCATACAGTGTCCCAAATCACATCAAGTCTCAATAAAGAGCTGAAGGTGGCTTGAGCGGGTTTGAGTTTCTAGATGCATTTACAGAAAATATTTGCGTGACTATTGTCTTTTAGTGTTTGTTAGCAACAATAACCTTGTAGCTTCAGGGCTAAACTAAAGGGGGAAAAAAATGGACACCAAACATATTTTGGCCGATTGACTACATACGATTATTGTTTTTCATGGAAATAAAGTAATAAAACTACTTCTACTGAACCTGACTTTTATGGTATTTCCTCTTCTTTATCAGTGGTTTCCTGGCAACATGCACTGCAGTCTATCTCTCTGACCTGCTGCTGGGTTACTGTCATCACTCTTCTGTGTGTTGCCCCAGTTCCAGAAATGTTGCCTTTCAGAGCAGTGAGCACAGGACAGTGGTGATTGGCATTCTGGCTGTAACTCAAGAGAGGAGAGTGTGTGTATGTGCATGTGTGTGTATGTAGAGCAGAGATGAGCTGGTGTGTAACTCCCTCTCTCTCTCTCTCCTTCTCTTCTTCCAGTAATTCTGCCTGCTTCTGGCTATGATAAGGACCAGCAGTGTGGGGGTAAGTGCATCAGCCAGCGCGTTTTTAGGTGTGTGTTGATCGGTGGACGCATGTCAGCATGCACTCATGCATGTGTATCCGTGTGGCTATATGTGTATGTGTGTGCATCACCGTGCAGGCGTGTACGTGTTCTCGTACAAATGCGTGTGTTCCTGCATCCCTGCTCTTTCATGCGGGCCCCAGGAGGCAAGGTAACCCCTCCACTGTGTGCTCCCTCTGCAAGACTCTTAATAATGTAAATGAGGGCTGGATGGAGTGAGGAAAAGAGGAAAGATGCACAGGGCCGAACTGGGCCCTTCACAGCCTGCCGCTCTGCTGCCCCTGAGTTGAGGCCATTCTCCACGCTCCACTCTCCCCCAAACCTCCAGCACCACCTGAGCTTCAGCCACACCTTCACATGAATAAACACCGCTGTTCAGAAGCTCAGAAATCAGTGCTTTGAAGAGTATAAAACCAGTATGGATGGAGATAAAATGGTATATAAAATGAATATAATATAGACTCCTCTGGGCAACTTCATGGGTTTCACCTAATGAATAGAAAGCTGTTAAAAATAACATCATCATTCTCATCTTAGATCATTTTAGATTTGTCCAAAAAGAAGAACACAGCTGTAAATGATCTTAAAATTCCTAAGACAGCTGTATAACCTCAAGAATAAAGTTATAACATTAACATTCAGAATGTTTCGTATTTCAAACTGGTAATTAAGTCAGGGCAGTATAGGGATAAATAAGGGGTAAGGTTTCAGCCTGCTGTTGTAAAGGAGGCACTATACAGGGCAGCCATTCAGAAAAGTGATCATTTCAGGTTCTCAAACCATTCCAATCACGGGCCAATTCTGTCCCAGCACCTAACACACCTATACCAGGCCATGTAGAGTACCTTAAATATAAAATCGCAGATGATTCCAAATTTTTGAATGTTAATATTCATAAAGTGGAGGGCAGGCCAGTGTTTTTTAGGCCAGTGATGCGAGCTGCGGAGGGTAAAGGCTGCCCTCAGAGATGGTACCACCATGCCAATTTGATCTCTCTAGGTAGCATCCAGAGCCAGCTATGGCCAGCTCATTACCCGGCGTCCCCCAAGAGTGGCGCTCTCTTGTGTGCTCAGCAGCCAATTAGAGCAGCACTGCGCAGTGGCATGGCACCCTCTTCTCTCTATCGCCATACTCATTACCGCCATGGCCGGCTCCGCTAATCAGAGCACAGAGCCTCAGTGCTGCCCCAGTCACTCTGACACTCTCCAACACCTGCCTACTGCCGGATGGAACACTGCAATGACTATTACAGACATATTGAGCTAGTAATGAGGAATATAGTGGTTTCGCAGAGTTTTTTCTAATATGACTATTACGGATGAATTTCCTCTCAGAATGTGCTGGTCAAGGGGAAAAAGGGGAAAGAGTGACAGCTGATTGCAGC
>JBBIGA010000002.1:10695695-10710859 GCA_037576975.1 Alestes dentex
CTTCTACATTTATTTTTTAAATGTAGCCCTCTTTTTTCCCCCTGTCGTGTCCAGCTGTTTAGCAAACAGGATGTGAAGCTGGATGCTATGATGTGCCAGACACTGATGAAGATTTTAATGATACAAATACTAATTAATATGGTATATCTTCACTTCCAATAAAGCTCAGACAGCATTACTTAGTGATTAAGCTACAAGAGGTCCCTTGGGCTGTCTCTATATGGAGGACAGCATGTGCCCTTTAATGTCTGGAGAAGGGTCAGAAAATTCTAAACGGTACTCTTTCAGAGGGCCCAAACGCAAGGCAAAGACAACTGTATGTAAATAAACATTTAGTCTACTCAAGATAGGAAAACCAAAAGGTCGCCTGTCAAAGATAGATGATGAGTGTGTTTTCATGTCAGGAGGTCATGAAAAGTATAGTCAGCATGGGCTTGAGGGCTATTCAAGGTCCGGTGTCCGTGTAAGTGTACATGAAATGTTAATGATCCATGAGAGATTCACGCACACAAGGCATGGTATAGAAATCAAATTGGACGTTACCATTCATGATGAAGAATACTAAGTAAGTGATACCTGACCTTGTATCTTTTGGAAAACATTTAGGAAGGTGGAGACATGGGAACAAATTGGAGTTTTGAATATTCAATTATTTTCTTATTGGCAAAGAACCAATAAGTGGGTGTAATCTGAAAAAGGGTTGTTGTTGTATTTTAAAGGTGTATTTAAACTGAGTGTTGTCGAGGAGAGCATTTGATCACTGCTCCCAAGGACCATGAAGCTGCTTTAATAAACAGCGTTGCCTCAACTTTCTGTTTGATTCTAAACTTAGGAAAAAGATCCAGACTTTCGCTCCAATTCTCCACGACAACACGTTTTGTTTTGCCAAGAGGAGCTATAAGAGTTCGGTGTAAGCCCCCTCTTGTTACTTGAAATTTTGTCTTCATTTGTTTATTTACACATTTGATTTTTTTTCCTTATTAAGATAGATCAGACAGGGGGAGAGAAGAGAGAAAAGAAAAGAAAGAGAAAAGGAAGGGAGACAACAGAGAGAAACAAAAAGGGAGAGACAAAGAAGAGATCCAAATGGGTGTTGCTGCTACCGTGTCATCGCTCCGACTGCTGCATCTGAAAAACAAGAAAAAAGAAATTGTAGCCCTCATACTATTGACCTTGGTTATCTTTATTTTCCCAGGTTTCACTCTGCTGCACCTGATAGCCACAGGTGTGTCGTGTTTCCTGGGCGCGGGGCTGTTGTCGTTCCTGGTGTATGTGTACTGCCAGCGTTTCCACAAACCCTCGCAGGAGTCTGCTGTCATTCACCCCACCACTCCTAACCACCTCAACTACAAGGGCAACACCACACCAAAGAACGAGAAGTACACACCCATGGAGTTCAAGGTGACCTCTCCTGTCGCATCTGATGCTGTCTCTTCATGACATTTTTTTCACAGAACCACTGTCTCTCTCCACTGTCAAGAGAATACGCTACAAAATCTGGGTTTTATAGAGAATGTGTGTAAAAATCATTCGATTTATAGAAATCTGTTAAAAAGGAGCCAGGCCGTCTTTTGCCTTCAGAGCAGCATCGATCCTTCCTGGAATTCTTTCAAGTGTGTTTTGAGCCATTTTTGGTGGGAAATTGATCCAGTCTTCAAGCAGCAAGAGACTAACCATTGTATTTAACTGTTTGGACCACAGTTTTCCCCAAAGACAGACTTCTATGTAGAAAGCAAGTACAAAGCAGTATTATTTTGTTACACTTTGTGAAGGTCTAAGTTTAGTGTTCATTAAAGCACATGTGACACTGGGCTTATTTGTAAAATTCCTAGTGGAAAGGTGCTCACTGTTTTTTTTTTTTTAGCAATTATCCAGCCAAGCTTCTGTTCCCGTGAGTGAGTTTTAACTTACAGTCAGCCAATTTTTGTACCTTCCTGAGGCGGCTTTTCTTTGTTTGAAAAATGCTCTGATTTTGGACACTGTACCTCAACACATTGCAGGTTTTGGGGCTTTTTGAGTGGCAGTACCCAATTACTCTTATATTGGGGTTTTTTGTTTGTTTGTTTGTTTGTTTGTTTCATTTATATGTGTCTTTCACTACAGCTGTGAAAGTATAATGTATGCAGAGCAGAAAGGCATAAAATACATGTTATTTTATATAAAATATATGGAGTAACAAAACACAGAGTGAACTACTTTCTCATTTGGTGTGCCGATTATATTCGCCTTCCACCCTGTAATTTAGCAGAAAGCCACAATTTAAAGTGAGGTGGCAGACTGATGGAGACCGGACTTAGTCGAGAACATGGCAAACTGCGCCAAACTTCCATTAATAATGGTTTTTTTTGTTGTTTTTTTTTTTTCCCGGTGGACTGGGCCCCATCATTTGTTTTGTGCGAAATGTGCAGCTCTGAGATCTGTGATTGCGGGCGGATGAGAGGTGCTTTTCGCTCTCCCTGCGGCTGCTTGTTTAGCCGCCTCTCACAGTCCCATGCAGCTCCTGGCACACACTCAGTCTTTATTAATGGGCTCCATTACACTGTTTAAGCAGCAGCCGGCCAGTGCACTCCCACAGCTGGTTGTGACTGATTGTTGAGCCCATCCAATTAGTTGGGCTCAGCTCACTCTCTCCCACCTCGTGTCCTTGCTCTGACACCTGTGCGCGCCCGTAGCCACCACTTCCATCGATCTGCTCCGTGCCCGCTGCTCGCTCTAAGCTCATTACGAGGCTTCAGGGTGTGGACGCCAGTAACTAAGGCGACGCGTGTTAGCGTAAGTAATGGTGGAGCGGCAGCTGCTCTGGCCGTCTTTGAGAGGCACTTCTAGGCACGTCCGTCCGCAGATGGCTGAAGCAGAGGTGTCATTTAGTGATGGGTGTGATGAGAAGCATCCGGTGAGAGACGTACTTTAATTAGAATGAAGAATCTGGTGTCGCAGAGCCACTGAAGACAAACCCCAGATGTTCATCACAAGAGGGCCAAAAAACGCAACTCTAGTTTGGGGTAATGAAATACTTGATTAATTAAAGCAGGCACAAGTATTTAAACACTGTAATTATTGTGTGAGTATTTGTTGTGCTGCATCATGGAAATCAGGGAGAAAATAATTTATCCTTTAACAATGTTGTGTCTTTGCCGGTATTGGGGATTCTGTACAGTCAAAAGTTTGATCGCCCTGGTCAAAAGACACATTTAGTTCATTTTCTAAGCAAAAATATGCACACATCCTCTACTAAAAATACACTTGATTTTTTGTTTGTGCACAGTTTGTATTTTACAATTTTATATTATAATCATATATGTATTGATTGTGTTTGATAATATATAATTATGTCTTATGTAATTATATAAAAAATCATGAGTGTCTTAAAGTGATTTCTTTGCCAAGGACATATTATATGACCATATCATTGTATCATAAGACTGAAAAACCTGAGGTTGTGTGCTTTCTCGCTCAGCAAAATTTTATTGCTGACATTAGTTAGGACCAGAAACAAAAGATTTTTGTTGTCAGGGTTACGTCGGCGTAATCCGCTGAGGAGAAGTCACACACCAGCTTACCATGTTTGTGCATAATGAGCAAATGTAAATTTGTCTGTTACGGAATAATGCATTTCTTAGGATGCGTCGAGATCGGATTATTTTGTCCTGTTCGTTAACTCAAATGTTGGTACTGGTCAGGATAAACATCCTTTCACATTGACCATAATGTAGCACTCTCATAGCTGTCACCCATGACACAGGAAAATTGTGTTTTTCTGTGTACATGTTTATGATTGGGGGCTGCTTATGAGGACGGCAGCAGGCACTTGGAAACACACAATAGCTGCTGTTTATTATATTTTGCATTATGCCATTGTTGCTCAGAGACTCTCATCCAGCCTGAGTCATTACAATCACTGATGAGCGTCGCACACTTTTTCTCCAATTACCGAGCTGCTGCTGCTCTGGAGCTGTTGAGATAAATGACATTTCTCAAGAGCGCCGGCGAGCTTTCACATGCAACTTTCATCCATGACCCGCAAGTCTATTGCCTTTGAATTATTCAGCTGCTCTGCTGCGAGTGTCACTCCGAGGCGCTATCGATATTTATAGTGCTGGCTGGATAAGGCACGCTGAGCTCACACTCGTGACCCTGAACTGTCTTCTACTCAAAGGCATGAGAGGTCTCGTACGCTCTCACCATTGAAAGACCTTACCATCTGTTGTGCGCGCCAGCCAGAGTTCAATTTTTGCCTCTATCACTAGCTGTTCACACCCTTTCTCTCTCTCTTTTATCCTAACTGACCTTTCTTTTTCTCCTCTACATTCTAGACGCTGAACAAGAACAACCTCCTGCCAGACGAAAGAACAAACTTCTTCCCTTCGCCGCTCCAACAGACGAACGTCTACACCACCACCTACTACCCCACAGCCCTGGGTAAATATGACTACCGGCCCGACTCGTCCCCCTCGCCCTGCAGAACCTATAACCACAGCTGAGACTCCTCCCGGCAGCACTATGGCCACAGTGACAGGGGAGAAATGACACTCTGAAGCTTTCTTTTTTCCGAAACCCTTACAACGAGCGTCTCCCTTGCTCTCTCAGCATCTGATGAGCGGAGGTGCTCTTCTGGAACATTCCTGACTCCTCGCACATGGAGTATGTTAAGCATGTCATCTAAATCATGATTCGCAGTCTCTGAATGATGGGGGGAAAAAAGGGCCATGTAAAGGGACCAAGTACAGCATTCCATATGGTACTCTCTTCCAAGGAATGCCTATGATTGTGTAGCTACACTGATGTCACTTATTTAAATCAGCATCTCTCTGGAAGAAAGTTTCTGGCAAACGTGGGGAAATGACACTCTAGGCCTCGATGTAGGACAGCACCACAGTCTGCAGTCCAGCACACAGCGGCAGTTACAGGGCTCTACACTTGGAAACTATTATGTCCTTGCTACTGCGCCAAGAAAATGGACAAAAAGAAACATGGTTAAGGAAAGGGATCAATACTTACCCTATTAGGCCTGCTTTTATTGAGCAAGCTTCTGTTATCACTGGACGCAAATGTAACAAGAGCCATGAAGTTCCTCTTTAGAAGAGCTCTCAGAAGACAAGGTAAAGCTGAAGGAGTAATGCGCTGTTACTGAGATATGCGGAACTTGATACAACACTATATGGGCAACACTGAACCTAACTGGTAAGGTGAGGCAAAACTGGCATCTATTCCACCATAAAGCAGCAATGGATGCAGCCCAGATGTGACTCTGTGGGGTTTAGAGGAGGAGCAATAGGAATGCCAATGATGCCTGTGTGCTTCAGAGTCCACCGCGATCCTCCAAAATACTGTTTTCAGCTCTCGGATGGAGTACGTTTGGATCTCATATAAACATGCTCTACTGAATCCTGTACGCCTTGGTGGCTGTATCAAATACAACAAGCTCGGACCAAGGTGGACTATATTTTAATATGAAACATTGTAGAAAATACTGATAGCTTGGCACTTGTTTCTTGTTTTTTAAAGATTATTTTAAAGAGGGACTTATTTGACAGCTGTTTTGAGGTGATGTAGGGTAGATGGAGATTAGAGGTTTTATTTAAAGTAAAGAATTCAAGCAGTGATGGGGGTTGTACTGATCATGGTCACTTTTCCCATGTTTAGATACATATTTTCTACTGTTTAGAGCATTATTAATCATCGTTATTTTCACAATATGGGATAAGTTACACATCATTAGTTGTACTATCGAATATTCATGTCCGCCAGGCTCTTACAGCAGTAAATCAAAGGTTCCCTCTCTTAATCACAAATAACAAAGCATTTTTTTTCACAGTAATTTGAATTTGTGCGAGTGCGTGTGCGTGTGTGAGCGTGAGTGCATGCGTTTGTGTGCGCGTTTGTGTGTGTGAGTGTGTTAAACATGAAACAACGGGCTCATATTTTAAACAATGTTCAAAATAACTGATGAGATCATTAAAAAGGGAATACACTTTTTTTTTTTCTATTTCTATATTTATCCCATCAATATTGTACCTGATGCACTGCTCTGCACTCCATATTCCATGCACAAACATTACAGAGTAAAACGGATATGGTGATTCTCGCTGAGGTGTGGTATTATTTATCATTAGCCTGGTTTGTAAAGGGCATTGAGTAACTAAGCTATTTTTATTATGCTTGTCAAATGAATGCTGTCAGTGGTGCTTTTTAGTTAAGCTAAGCACGAGTGCTTGATTTGTACACAGGTAATGCCCCACTATGACACATAAAGGATAGTGTAAAGTACATGTATATTGTAAAGCTAACACTGTTTGTTTTTTTTAAGCCTAATAGTTGTAAAAAGATGTGCAGCAGCGGTGTATATACCAACTCTAGGGACAGTGTGGGGATGGAGCTTGTCATTGAGTCTAGTGTTACTGCTCTGCAACTGCAGAAGAGCCAGACGTCTTCAGCTTTGAGCTGTAAAGATGGTACGCACCTCTGGAAGACCTCATCTAAACTTTCCTTCATCTCTCGAAAGATGACGTGCCTGGGAAAATGGATTCTAAATTATTTGCGTGCTGAGACCTTGCGAACTCGCCTAGAATTACACTTTCAGTTACGTTGTGCAAACACTTTATGTCCAAACGTCGGTAGACACCTGCCTATCCACTGTTTCTTCTGAAATCAAGGGTACTAAGAAGAACCTTGTGGCCCTTTTGTTACAGTAAAAGCTTCTACTTTTCTGGGAAGGCCCAGAAAGTCTAGATGTCGGAACATTGCTGTGAGGATTTGATTATATTCAACCTCAAGAGCATTAGTTAGGTCACATACTGATTTTGGATAGTTATTTCCTGGCAGAAACACCACTCCAGTGTATCCCAAAGTAATTTAAAGGTGCTCCATCATTCCAGATTGTGCAGTTCCTCTGCTCCAACATTCATTGCCTGCAGGCTTTATACCCCTGTAAGCGACGCTAGATGTTGGGCATGCTGGCATTCCGTTCATGTTCAGCTGCCCGTTCTATTGGCAATGCTTTTCTATCAAGATTATTAAGGACATTACAGTGCATTGAAAATTTAATATCACCATGCGAAAATGTGTGCACACAGTGTGGAAATGTGACAATTCATCATGGAGAACAAGTCAGAAATAACTGATATTTGGTGCAGCTGCATTGTTTCAACACTGAACACTAAACTGAACACTAAACAACCAGCACGAAACAAAAACCCTATCCAGTACATAACCTCATTCACCACACTCCTCCTGCCTCCCAGCTATAATCTCATTAGTATAATGCCATAAATGAATACAGTTATTTTTCTTCATTCAAAGGCTTTTCAAAGTATCATGAGAGTATCCGAGCGAGAACTGAGGATCTTGAACTGAATCACTTCGAGTCATGGGTTGAGTATATCATTACAACCCAAAAGATTACACAAGCTGCATGTGTGCGTGTGCAAGGCAAGTTTATTTGTATAAAGGTCATTCAATTCAATACTTTACAGAGATAAAACAAGCAAAAAAAAAGCATAAAAAGGAAAATAAGCAATACTGACCTCTGTCAACAATGGGTGCACTTTAAAGTAGCTGAATTCACTAATTATATCTGAATCCTTTTGAACATATAGTGTATGGCAGTGTAATGCCTCTGACAGAGGAGGTTTGACTTCACTGCAAAAACTCCTGATCTAACCAAGACTTGCAATCTTATTTCTAGCCTAAACGGTCTTCTTTATCTTGTTTTGAGAATAATATACTATATAAGAGCGGATTGGTAAGAATATTAAGATTGTTTGAAGATATTTGATCCTATTTCAAGAAATCTCAGACTAGAAACAAGTGAAATGATCTGCCAGTGCAGTAAGATATTTACACGTGGTAAGATTTCTTAAAACAATTTAAATAATCTTACAAATCTGCGCTTATATAGTATATTATTCTCAAAACAAGATCAAGAAGACCTTTTAAGCTAGAAATAAGATTGCAAGTCTTGGTTAGATCAGGAGTTTTTGCAGTGTTGTAATTACCCACCTGTTGTTATGGTATCGTATTACCAAGTGCCTGATGCAGTTCCTCAAAAAGATGCCCAGTCTACTGAATCCTGTGAAAGTCAATTGTGCTGTTATTTTTGCAGATGCATGACAAGGCCTGGAGTCCTCTGTGATTTCAATTTACCACCTCCGCTGTGAGGCTCAGCAGCATATCTCATTTACCAAAGCATGGTATTTACCTTCCCATTTAACAAGACGAAATTAGCGGCCTCACTATTTCTGTTTGGGGTATGACAGCCGTTTCTGTTCCTGCTAAATATGAAAGAACACAGCCCGCTTATCCAGAGCGCCCCGGAGCGTAGAAAATCCCTCTTGTCTATGCCATGTGTCACATCAGTTTAAATGTGTTTGCTGAGTGTGGCCATTTCTTATTATTTCCACCCCATCCAAGGAGCTCTGCCATCGAACAGGGAAGGGGACAGATGACGAAATGAGGCGCTCCATCCCCGCAAGGCTTGGTGCCCTTCTATGCAACTGACCTGGTGGTACTGTTAGATATGTGATGTAGACTGTAATCACTGCCTTTTAGACACTGTGAATTTTTGGTACTCTATATTTTTGTATATTGTACATTGTAAAAGATAATAAACCATGATGCCAACTCAAACCACGCTTAGCAGACTCCTCCTCTCTGGCTCATTCTTGCTCCTTACCCTTCTGTTTTATATTGTCTTCCTAGTGTATGAAGGAAGGCTTTTCAGTCTGGCAATCTTGAGTCAGTCTGCGAGGCTTTGTCATGTTTCCAAATTCAGTGTCAGCCTGGCGATCACACAGATCCATTTGTTTGCGCAGGAATTTGCTTGCTTGGCTGTACAGGTGTGAAGGATATCAGACTACAGTGCTGACAAGACATACATATGTGTGATATTTCCCCCCTGTGACAAAGGAGCCCTCCAAAAGGAACAAATGGATGTTAGGCTTTGCGTGCTACTGTGTGTGTGTCCTGTTCCATCTGTCGCTGGTAGACATCATTCTTAAACCTCTAACTTCCTCACGGCACGTTCATTTCACAATGTCTGTGCACAAATATTAAAGGAGGCATCGCAGTGTGAGATTTATTTACGCTGGGGATAATCTCAGTACCCCAGATCTTATGTGAGCTCACGCAATTGAGATTCTGTGGAAGTTACTGCCAGCAGCAGAGCTTGTTTTTTGTAACACGGAAATTGAGTTACGGAGTTTGGAACAGGTGTAATAGTGAAGTTGGTGGTAGCTATAGGACCTGGCCTGCCTGAAAAAAAAAAGATGTTGTCCAGATGTCAGAGGTTTGCTTTGTTAGTTTTTCTCTGAGAAGCCTTTGTTACCCAAAATCTATTACATTAGCCTCATAACTGTAATGGAAGACTAAAGAACAGATGTAGTCTACAGACACCAAACATGTCTTGGCTTACTAACTATACTGTGTACCTAAGATTTTCTTTAAGACCATAATTTTAATGGGACTGACTAATCTTGAAGTCCTTGTGGGCATATAATGTGCATGCACTGACAATTCATGAATTGTATCTTTCTTCTCTTTCAGTGTGGGCTTTCATAACAAAATTACGTCCACGTTTACGGCATTTAGCTGATGCTCTTATCCAGAGCGACGAACATCAGTGCTTTTAATGTTCCACATCTGTTCTTCATACCTGCAAAGCTATACTTAAATTAACATCTGCTTTTAACCAAGTTCCTGACAGTTAAGTTACACACCTTAACAAACCCTGTCGAAGAGAAAAAAACAAGTCAGAGGTTAATGCACAAGATTAAAAAAAAATTGTTTCTTGTAAATGCCTACATGTCAAACAAGTACCTGCCTATAAAATACCAATATGTAGATTTTGGTCAGATAAGAGTGACCTATTGGTGTGTAGTTCCTGTCTGGATGGGTAATTGAACCTTAAATCCTCTTTGTCTTGTGCAGTGGTGTTACTGACTCATGTCTATTTAGAAAGAGAGCAAATGGCAAGCACTGGTGACTACATGGACGTAAGTAGGAGTTAAAAATTTGGTTTTAAATGATCAGTTGTAATTATCACCTATAATTTCATTAATAATAATTACATTGCAATTTACTGACAAATAGAATAGTGGTTCCCTATACACCGTGCACCCTTAATCTAAGTCTAAAAATAGGCTTTGTTGCCTTATAGTAAAACTCAACTGGCACCTTGTGCCCAAGTTCATGGTCTCCTCCTCAGTGAGGAAAGTGAAAATGAGGAAGATGATGAAGGGCAAGTGAGAGTGGAGTGAATGCAGGTGGGAATTGATCAGGACACCTACACAGGCATGATGCAACCAGTCTGATCGATCTTTTATCTCAGACTGTCACTGTGAAAGCTAAACATGCTGTCATTGCCCAGACAGAGATAGGACTGGTGTCCCAGGTAAGATCAGGAAAGGAGCACTACTTTTGTTCCAATCTATGTGGACACCGGGCTGATTTGTACAGATCAATAGCTTTCTCACTCATTTCAGCGGTAAGATCTCAGTCCTTGTGTTCCAGTGTTATGTCTGATGCTATAATATCTTGCCACGGTAATAGAATTGTTTTATGTTAAGCATATTTTCTGCTCGTATACTACATAACAAAATTCCATTTTTTGGTCTGAATTCTAAGCCCAGACCGAGAGCAGCTGTCAGTTCTCCTGCTGGTTCTCTCTGCTGGTTGTGCAGGGGTCCTTGAATGTTTATGGAGGCTGGAGGAGCAGTGCCAGGGCACTTTGGCTCAGGTGCTGCACAGCCCGCTCCATCGCAATCACTCAGAAGTGCTCAAAGTGGGTTTTATTGATGAGCGTGGGGCCGCATCAATCAGCCACTATCTGCTGACGGACTGGCACTGACTGATCACCCCGCCTCCTTCTGGCCTCTGGCCAACTTAGACCATAACCAGCACAGATCCTTATACCAGCAGAGAGGACGGAGCCACAGGCCTGGTCATGACGGGCAGAGCAAGAATGGAGAGAGAAGATCTTGAAATAAGCTCAAAATACGTCACTATTGATGTCAGTAAAAGCTGAAAACCCATTCTGAATTCTGGTGTTTCTCCTTCTTCACTCTTAAAAGGTGCCTGTCCTGTTTTTTTCTATTATCCTGCTTTTCTGGTACTGGGTTAAAGGATACCAGCCTCTTCTCTGACTATATTTGGATCAGTGTCTGCACTGGCTGTATTGGGCAGCAAATGTGGTCGGATTAAACTGTCTGAGTTTCTTGTCTCGTGGTTTCAATTTTAATGTTAAATCAACACTAGATTCAAGATTCTTTATTTGTCACATGCATAGTTATACAAGTACAAGACGCAGTGAAATGTATCCTGGGATTGCAGGAGTAGTAGTACAGTACACTGTCGTCTCTAAGGCTATGCTTCCTGGCGAAGTGGAATATGTCTAGTTTGGTTAGTCACAATTCATGCTTTTCGTACATTTTACTGAAGGCACGCTTGATCATTGTACCACAAAGCTTTTTCTGTCTTTTACATCTTAAAGACGCTGTGTTATTTGAGGTTGGTTGAAAAGTGTTCTCTAAACATGTGGTTAGGTTATTCAACTCTGTTGGACCAGATGGAGAGCTGGCTAAGATTGATAAATCTGACTAAGAGCTCTGGAGACTTTTGTTGTAAACCTAGACGATGTACATGCATAATGGCTGAGATAAAGCTCATATATTATTAGGTAGTGATCTGAGATTACTGTGGTCTGGGGAGGAATAACAGTGTTATCCACATTAACACCAAGGGTCAAAATTAAATCATAGGTGTGATGGCAGTAATGGGTAAAACTAGATTTTGAGTAGAACTTACAGAATAGTGGGTCATGTTCTTTATCAGAACGAATATTGAAATCTCCAACCATTATTACTTCATCACTAGATTCGCTACCTACTCATGGGAAATCAGAACATTCTCAGAGGAACTCCGAATAAGATGGCCTGTAGATTGAAGAATGAAGTCTTATTTGTATCTGAATTGGTAATACTAAGAAAAATGAATTTCAGTCAAAGTGGAGGTGTAAGCTGTTCTCTGATTAATATTCAGGGGATTTCTATGAATGCCTTCCCCTCTGCGACGTAATATAGGGTTGTGTATATAGTTGTAGCCTGCGGGGGTGGCTTCACTTAGTACAATATACTCGTTACTTCTAAAATAAGTTTCTGTAAGACATAACACATCAACATTCTGATCAGTGATTATTTAATTTACACTGATTGCTTTAGCAATGCGTGATCTTATGTTAAGCAGCCCCAGCTTTAGATCTAAGGTGCTGTTTCTGTTTGGTTCCTGGGACAGACAGGGTCTCAGTAGAAGTCGAGGCTGTGTGGCATCTTAAGATAGCTAGCAGATGGCCAGTTTAGCTAGTCTGATTTCTCAGCAGCAGCTATATAAACTGCGCTGCAGACGGGCCAACAGGCTACGGGGTATACTGCAAGAAATGAGAGCAGCATCCTCCCGTGAGAGGTGGGCACCATCCCACGCCAAGGAGCCAGGAATTGTCCATAAAACCCACACTGTTTTCAAAGCACCACCTGGACATCCTGCAATTCATCACCCAAAGCCTGCAGTAGGTTTCAGTGCCATGCTGCACTGAGATGGAGCCAGATCATATAACAGCATTAGACATCACCTTGGCTAATTTACACACCTCCTTAATGATTTTCTTTATAACCTCTTGACTACCACAGATGTATATCGTTAGTTCTTACATGAATAACTATACTAGCATCCCTATGGCCAGCTAACAGCTGCACAAATTGGCACCCTGGCTCCCGGGGTGAACAGCTAATTGTCGCTGTTGTTGGAGCCCCAAAAGAGTAGCTAATATCACATGTCATAGAATAGAATCAACTTTAACCAGAGCACTTTAAACAGTGGGTGCCTAACTCATGTGAACTGAAGGGGGAGAGTGGAGGAATTGGTTATTGGGTGAATGGAAGAGATAAAGTGGTGGTAGGTGTGTAAAAACTGTAGGCTTTTCTGTCATTTTCTGATACTGAAAAATGAATAACGTAATTGGTTCTGACTGGAAACTTAACAAAAGGGTGGGCCACACCAGTTCTCTCAAATAAGTATGTTTAACGCAGAGCTATCACAGGTAAATAATAATACAAACAAGGAAAACAAATGTCCAGATTTGTCCTCTCCTCTTCAGCAACAGCACTCAAGGCTATACACTACATGGACAAAAGTACTGGGACACACCTGTTTTCCGGGGTTTGGGCTAGGCCAGTTACTTCCAGTGAAGGGCAGTCTTGATGCTTCAGCAGACCAGACATTCTGGACAACCACAACTTTGTGGACATAGTTTGGGGAAGGCCTTTTTCTGTTCCAGTATGACTGTGCCCCAGTGCACAAAGCAAGCTTCATTAAGGCATGGCTGGAGGAGTTCAGTGTGGAAGAACTTGACTGGCCACACAGAGCCGTGACCTCAACCCCATCCAATACCTTTGGGATGAACTGAAACAGAGATTCAGATCTTCTCATCCAACATCAGTGCCTGACCTCAGAAATGCTCTACAGAATGAATTGTCACAAATTCCCACAGAAACTCCAAAATCTTGTGGAAAGCCTCCCAAGAAGAGTGGAAGCTGTTATAGCTTCAAGGGGGGACGGACTCCATTGACTTTCACACAGTACTAGGTAAATGTACTCTGTGACATCACAAAGACAATGAATTAAAAACAGGCTGTTTTTGCTGCTCAGATTCCATACACAAGTCCATAAGTATTAGATCCACAAGTATTTGAACATGTTTTGGCATTTTCTCTGTATGCCACCACATTGGATTTGAAATTAAATAGTTAACTTTCAGCTTTAATTTAAGGGATTTAACAAAGACATTGAATTAAGCCTTGAGAAATGACAGTCATTTACTATGAAAAAAAAAAAATCTTCCATTTTCAGAAGCTCAAAAGCAATTGGACAAAGTCATATAAAATATATGTATGTCGATGACTGCCTGAAATCTGGAAAACATGGACATCATGAAACTGCGAGTTTCCTCCCTTGAGATGCTTTGCCAGGCCTTTACTGCTGGTGCCTTCAGTTGCTGCTTGTGTGTTGGTCTTACAGCCTTCAGTTTTGGGCTGATATCAGGTGAGTGACTTGGCCATTGAAGAATGTCCCATTTCTTTACCTTGAGAAACTCTTGGGTTGCTTTTCCAGTTTTAGGTCATTATTCATTTTCACTGTAAAGCGTCTTCCTGTCAGTTTTGCAGCAGTTGGCTGAATCTGAGCTGAGAGTATAGCCCTATACACTTCAGAATTCATCCTGTCAGTAGTCATATCATCAATGAACACCAGTGATCCAGTTCCCCTCTCAGCTATACATGCCCATGTCATAACACTGCCTCCATATTTTTCTCTTCCCATCATTCTGGCATGAGCTGGTCTTGGTTTCGCCTGTACAAAGAATTTTATTCCAGAACTGGGCAGACTTTTTAAGATGTTTTCAGGCAAACTCTAATCTGGCCTTCCTGTTCTTTCAGTGTTGCCTGTGGAATTTACATTCATGAAAGTATCTCTAGATTGTGGACTTTGACAGTGACATGCCTACTTCTTCAATAGTTCTTTGTGAGTGGGATTTTGCTTCACCAAGGAAAGAATTCTACAATCATCCACATTAGTTCTGTGGTCTCCCAGGCCTTTTTGTGTTTAACGAGCTCACAGTGCATTCCTTCTTTTTAAGAACATACCATATTGTTGATTTGCGTAATCCCGAAGTTTATCTATCTGGTAGTTTTATTTTGTTTTTATTTTATTTGGATTGTTTTTTTTAATCATTGCTCGCTTCACTTGCATTGACACCTCTTCAGACCAAAGAACAGCTACCAAATGCAAATTGCTTTGAATCAACATCAGACCTTTTATCTATTTCATTTGTTGTGGAATCATAAGGGAATGCTCGTCAGTCACATGCCCAGTTACTTTTGAGCCTCTGAAAAGAGAGAGCTTAATGCAAACCCCTTAAATTAAAGCTGAAAGTCTTCCGTCACGTCTTGATTGCTTCATTTCAAATCCATTGTGGTCACATACAGAGAGAAAATGACAAAAATTGCATCAATGTCCAAATATTTATGGGCCTCACTGTGGCCTCTGAATTGTGGATGATTGACTTAAGTTTATCTTTACAGGTCTAAGATACAGACGTGGACTACTCGAGCACTGATGTA
>JBBIGA010000002.1:10738598-10761822 GCA_037576975.1 Alestes dentex
ACACACACACACACACACACACACACACACACACACACACACACACACACACACACACACACACAAAAACACACACAAAAACACATACCACAACACACACCACAACACAACACCACACAACACCACACAACACACAAAGCAGAGAAGAGCCAATCAGCAGGGTGTCTGGCTCCTTTAATCAGCCTTTCTGGATCCCCATCCAGGCTCCTGTCCATAGTTCATTTGAATAACAAGGCGATCTGGAGTTGGGTTCTCGTTTGCCCCACGGTCTTAAAGTGATGTAAGCTCCATCATGTCTCAGCACTGACTTTCCTGCTGTCCCAGTTCTAAACCCAAATCAATGATTTGCCAACTGATTAACAGAAAGTGTTACACACTCATTTTCCTAATTACAACATTTTCAAAGCCGTTCCAAGAACTACTGATTGGGACCAACAACAAAACATTTATTCATCAACTGTGGACAAAAACGTTCCTTTAGCCAGCCACACAGTTTGGTGCGTCTGCTCTAGTGCCTATCTTTGTGACGCGGCCACTTGATTAGCATTTTTGGCTGCTGCTCATTAATAAGTTAGGAGGGCAAGGGTAAATTAACTAGGGAGTCTGGGAGAATCTAAACTGGCCACACACACAAAAAAAGCTGAGCTTTACAAAACAGTGACATTGACAAAATAATGTTTTCCAAGGTCAGCGAGAAAGAAAGAGAACACTTTATCTCTCGACAGCACTGCGCACAGGAGATTCCCAAGATAGGTACAGCATATCAAGTGTTGTTAGATACAAAACCTGAATTACATTGTTACACTGCTTCTTCCCACCACAACACAACGTGCTGGTGCTTACCTTGCCATAGCAACTCCAAACACACAGCCTCCAACTATGGACCAAAATCCTATCCATCCAGCATCAACCTGTTACACAGAGAGAACAAGAGAGACACGGAGAGAAAAGGAGAGAGAAAGTTTTACATAAT
Source organism: Alestes dentex (assembly GCA_037576975.1). NCBI lineage: Eukaryota > Metazoa > Chordata > Actinopteri > Characiformes > Alestidae > Alestes > Alestes dentex. The sequence goes on from JBBIGA010000002.1 coordinate 10,739,572, forward strand.
TTGAAAATGCCAGCTGCTTTCACACCGTGCTAAAATTTCATATTGTACGGGCCAACAGACATCCAAAATTGCCAGCATGAAATATTTTTTTCCAAACACATATAAGTTAAGAATGTCTTTTCCCTGTCTTATGTTTTCTTCTGACAGTGACAATATCCATATGTACGGGAGGAGTGGGGGAGCGAGAGAGATGGAGAAAAAAAAAAAAAAAGGATTATTCATTGCTTGTGATGCAGGAGCATTGCTCATAGAAAACCGACTGCAGATTGAAGCAGCGTGTCTGCTTTCTGAGAGAGAACATGTCAATCAGGTGAACAGAAAATTGCCAGTCTGCATTCCGTCCATGGTACACGTCTAGAGACTGGAGCACTCTGGTTCAAGTCCAGGCAGACGTTATACATCAGACAGTGCAGGGAAGGTCAAACCTGGGGTCAAGCGTGGCAGCAGTGAAACAGTACAAGGGACTGCATTTCAGAAAAACAACAAAACAAAGAGAATGACTCAAAAAAAATGACTCTACAAAATGACTCAATTTGATGTCTGATGGACAAAACAATGAATTAAAAAATAATGGGTCCAAAAAAAACAAAAAAAACAAACAAAAATATGATACAGGCTCCATCTTGTGTATTCTGGTAATTACAATCTTTGGTACAATGAAACCAAGCAACACGTTATGCGCCATTTTTCTTTCGGCTTAAATCAAAGATCGGTTTCTGAGGAAGACGTTTAACCACGGGCATAACACGTTTCTACTCTATACAGACAGATTGTTCATATGTTTGGGCTTTCTCACAAACACAAAACGCCACTTCCAAGTAAGTGTTTACACTAATTAGGCAAGCAAACACCCATTTTTAACAGCCATTTGTCTGCCAGGAAGCAATTCCAAGCACTTAATTCGGAGGGAGGAAGTTAATTAATGGCTATATGCTAACGTGAAGCAGAAAAGACAAAATTTGTGGCATGTTAAGGCGTTCTCAAGCATTTTTGAAACACAGTCAACAAATGCGTATGAGAAGCTGAAGTTACAGCCAAGGCTTCAGGCTTTTGGCACATTAATGTGTTTATGGCCCTTAATACTCTCTTGCTTGAAGCCTGGGGGCAAACAAACATGGCCTCAGTGGATGAAACAAACTCTACCTCACCAACCTACAGCAGTTTCCTTGCAGTTTCATCAGAGAAAACAGCCCTTTTTTCCAACATAAGTAGTGCACACCTCTCTCTGTGCTTTTTTTGAGGTTCTTTCACTGTCTCTTTTATTCTCACACTGAGCAAACCACCGTAAGTAGGAGCTGACTTTCCAAGGGCAAAAGAAGTCTTTATAATCAGAGCCTGCAGCCACTCAGCGCAAGCCTAATGGCCAGTCTCCATTAACGGAGCAATTACATGCGACTGATTTGCGCAGTCAGGGAGCTTCCTCTTAAACAATGCTAATTACAGTGATGTAGTCTTGTGCACTTTATTGTACTATCTTGCCTGGTCTCATTCCACTCTAACAGAATAACTTACAACACCACCATGCACACAAAATGCAATCTGACCAAGCCCAAGGGCTAATTACACCAAAAGGGCTTAAGTTGGTCGCAATTTTCTGGATGTGTCTTTATAACTGTTACATCAACTGGTTGTAAGCTGAATTTTCACCGAGACAGGGAGGTATAGAGTCATGAACCCCAAAATACATGATTGTGGTTCAAAAAGGAACTGCGATATGCAACTTAATCTGGTACACAAATCTATCATTGTGGTTAAACATACTATATGATATATATTATATACACTACTGGTCGAAAGGTTTAGAACACCCCAGTGTTTCAAGCTTTTTTTAATTTAAATTCAAGCAGTTCAAGTTCAATGAATAGCATGAAATGGTACAAAGGACAGTGCTGAACTGTGAGAGGTTTAAAAAATGGTAAGGTTGCCCAGAAGTGGGAAATAATTCTGTAGCTCCATGCAGGACCTCTGGTATGTGCCTGGTTGGTTGGGTCGCCCTACAGCAAGATAGTGACCCAAAACATAAGTCCAAGCTCTGCCAGAACTACTTTAGAAAAGGGAATAAGATGGTAAGCTGGAAAACATGGAGTGGCCAGAATTCTCCAGACTTAAACTCCATCTAGCTGCTTTAGGATGAACTGGACAGAAGAGTGAAAGCAAAGCAACCTATAAGTGCCGCACACTTATGGGAACTTCTGCAACACAGCTGGGAAGAACTTTCTGCAGAATGAACAATGAGACCATGAACCACTTGAATTTTAATACAAAAAAAAAAACCAAACAAACAAAAAAAACCAACAGAAAAATTGGGGTGTTCTAAAACTTTTGACCGGTAGTGTACATATATATGATGTAAAAAAACTGAAATTATTGCTGTTTTTTTTTTTGTTTTTTTTTTTTACTTTGGTCATAAATGGACCAATGAAAGTGGGTCGAAGTTGTCAACAGTATGCACCCATGTAGCAATTCTGTAGCAAATCATGTAGCAATTCAAACAACAGTCATTGTTTCTTTTCACATGGACATGCACAACTAAAACTAATTTAACTGTCCTAGGTGTAACTCTAGTCCGAGCAACGGGTGTATCGTCCTCGTTTTAGCAACAACTGTCCCACTGATGCAGCCCTTGAACTTGTTCAAAGTAGAGGTGAAAGTGGTCAAGTGCCATCCTTCACTGTTCTCTGTATACTCACTTAGAACCTAATGTTTTTTTATCTCTACTTCCATCTCGCCTTTAACAGTGATTTGCCATCTTCATACTTTACCAGGAAACAGGCTGCCTGCCACAGATCAAAGTATAGAACTCTATGAGGGGCACTACTGCCAACCGTGCACAAACAAGTTTGCAGCTCCAGTGAAACCTAAGAACCTGTAGGTACCTGTGTAGGCACACTGGACCAGTAAAAGATGTCAAATTTGTGATGTGACTGAGATGCGACTAATGAACAGAAGCTGGATATATGACATTCATATGTCATGAGACATTCTCACAGTGGGTACTTTATCTGAGCATATACATTTTGCAAAAAAGTTTAGCAAAAGGTTTTGCAAAGTTTTTGGTGTCCAGCAAAATTAAAACTGTATTGTTTTAGCCATATGAGTAGATCCAAAAAACATTAATACTGCATGACCAAGAGTCCTACAGTGCAACATGACAGGAACAAGAGTTTTTTTTTTTATCTTTTCTAATTGGTCTGATCTTACAAAATAAAGATTTGGGGGAAGGTTAAAAAAACAAACAAAAGGAAAATGAAAGCACAAACTGAAATCAGACAGTGCTTTAGGGTGGTGCTATTAATAACCGTATTCTCCAAGAGAATCGAAGCTTAAAAGTGAGGACAGATACATTGATGCTGATCCTGACAGCTGTGAAAGACACAAGAAGAGGGCATCGTGCCTTTGCCTGATTTCGTTTGCAACAACACCTGTCTAATGATGACCTTGAACAGAACTGCCACACAAGGGACAGTGAAACTTCACATCTTTGGCTCCCGCAGGCCCTGTGTTCAGATCAGCCTTGAGTTCTATATGCCCGTTTTATCTCACCGCCCTCAGGTTTCAGATGCAAATGTGAGGAGGCTGGGAAGAATCAGGGACGCCGAGATGGAGGACTCATCTAATTACATTCTAGGGCCGTTGAACATTCTAGGGCTGTTGAGTATTTTTGCAAAGATGCAAATAAAGCAGTCTCTAGCATGTATGTTTGATTAGGCACTGATGTGGCTTTGGATTGAGAAAAAAAAGAAGACCATAATTAGATCTTTTCAACAACAGTTCTTAAGTTCAAAGTCTATTCACACCAACTTGCCAGTTTTTAATGAGACAGTCCAGGAAGGAAAGCAGTTTTTGAAGATTTTGCTGTGGGCACTCAGCTACGGCTGTTGTATTTGTGTGTATGCCCTGGGGTTAATTATGAGTCAACATTCATTTTGGACAAGGAAATTACATTTTTTGTATATTTGCCTTGCTCATAATTAAACTGCTCATTGACGCAGCTAAAAAAAAAAAAAAAAGGAGGATCAGATTGATGCCGATCCTCAGGTAATTGCAGTTTAAAAAACATTAACCCCCACCCCTCAGCTCCTACATACTGATATTGCATATGAAAGTCAATGTGTTCTGCTGAAAATAAACAGCCATCAATTTGCAAACACTTCTGTATTGCTACAACTATAGCTTTCTTTTTTTTTTTTTTACTGTCATTAAATTTTGTTTAGTGGTGCTTGAAATTATAATGCTTTGCAAAGCCAATCAAAACTTGCATTAAAAATACAAAACAACACAACAAAAAACCCCCCCAAGGTCTTTCAACCAATTTCTTTAAGTGAAGAAATACGATTCCTTACCTGGCTGACTCTGACAGGAGTCAGAATCATGTCTAACACACCAGACCATCCAGCAAGTACTCCTGTTGGTACCGAATAGGCGAGCGCTATCATCAGGAACCTCATATTACTGTTAAAACAAGAAGCAGAAAGAAACTACGCATATTAAAAATAGATACCATGCTCCTGCAGGTAAGATTTCAGAGCAGCTGCATATTTAGATTCAACCTTTAAATTGTTATTCTGAACATCAACTTCCCCACTTTCTTTTCTGGGCTTTCAAGTCTTTTATTTCACATGTTGGTCATCAACAGTTCGAAAAGTTAGAATAGGCTTTACACAGAACTGCAATCACCTCCGCACTTTTCAAAGTATCAGAAGATTAAGCAACAGATCCATCAGAAGATTGAGGTCAAAATCATAAAAGAAAACGAATACAAGACAATATACTTGGCCAGATGTCTTCAGATCCGTTTTATTACATTACACAGATCTAAAGAATTATGTGACTTGACATTTTTTAAATTAGTTATAGTACTGGACCTTTCAGAAAGAAACCACCAGCACAGTTCTTCGGAGATAATACAGCCAAGTACTGTCCTCTCAAGGAGAGAAATGAGGTACACTGCAGAACGTGATCTCACACTCTTGGGGGTCTGTCTGAAGGAACCTTTATTTATGCATGTGAGGCAGATGACAGCAGTGAGGGTAGGCTCATACAGTCCCTTAACCACTTTTAAAGCCTTATTACATTCAACTCCCCGAAGTTCTATAAGGTCTTCTTTATCGAGCTTAACAGAAAAGTGGGGCAAACGGTGCTGTACCTTGTTCCTCACCTTCAGGGAACAGTGGTTACATACATAACCATAAGGCCCCCTTAGTCGATTCACTCAGTATAATAAATGTACTTTGGCACTTGCATTCATCCCACACATTGTGAACCCAGAACAGAGAGAAGTCTGAGAATCAGTTACAGCTAGGATTCCATTCTCCTTGAGGAACGTAGTTGCATTTTTACAAGTTACTCCAGGTGTAGTGCCCTGCGACATAATGGGGTTCGCAAAACAAACAGATAACTGGTAACATGAACTAAAAGCCTAAGCACAATTCTATGCAACCTTAAACTTGTTGTATACTGCAATCATAAAGGGCTAACTGATAGTGTATGAATCAACCTCATGCGTTGCAGAGGCCAATTCAATCTTTTATGAAACAATTCCCACACCCAAATCCAGAGGCTCAAATGGAGCTTCAATGGACTTCAAAGATAATAGTCTCTCTGGTAGTAGTGGCCCTTGCACTCTGAACGACTGCAATAATATTAGAGAGCTAACCTCTGGCCGCTAAACTCCCAAATAATTGATGTGGAAGGAGTGCTGGGCAGAAGAACATGGCCCGCTCACCTTCACTTCGTTGCGAGACCACCCCCCACAATCCTGCTAGAGCAGTGTCCGTCATTACCGCCTTGCAATATTGCAATACATGACTCTGCCACTACCGTTATTCTTTTTCGGAGATTAACTAAGGCTCTCACACTTTCTGACCTCATCAAGTGCTGCTCACATAAGTAACACACTCAGCAGTAAGTTTACATTTCATGCATTTGGCAGGAGGCTTTAGACAAAATGACAAAATGAGTTTTCAGCCATATTACAGAGGCAAATGGGTGAATATAGTGTTGTGCTATACTATAGTGTAGTGTACTGAATACCAGCCTGACGTACAGAAGGCAGCAGTGTTGAGCACAGTGCAACAGCAACTGCTAATGATGCTTTTAAACCTAATTGTGCAAGTTGTGAGAAATGGTCACAAACTATACTTATTTCCTCAAAATCACTTTAAAAACAAATATAATAATTTAGCATTATTCTACAGGTAAAAAGGTGTCAACATGTCAGTAATCAGTTGAAGACTTGTAGCATGCTTAATGTTAAAGTCATGTTATACTAAAGAGTAATAAGTACTGTCCTTTTTAAAAGGTATTTGCTGGTAAAAAGGATTTTTGGTCTAAAGAACGCATTTTGTGGCTTAACAAAAGAGAAACTTAACACTAAACACAGGAAATATTAAATGATTCAGATTTTTTCAGGCATCAGTTACCCAAACCAGTTTTGCAAACAAAACATAGAAAGGCAAACATCTGGAGAACAGGGGTCACAACAAACTCCACAGGAGAGGTAGTTATCAGGCAACAGCAATCACATAATGGGAGTTCACAAGGTACAGCTCGATGTTACCTCTACATGTATATGTTTACTCTGACTGCAAGGTTCAATAGGTAGCAGTAACAAAGACACTAAGAGGCTAATATCTGGCTAAACAGAAATGTTTGATATTTAAAGAATCCCCCTTGACAAATTTGGAAACACTTTGCAACTATCTATATCCAAAAATGAAAGAGACTCTTCTTGGATTAAACACTTGAAAATTTAAGGGAAGTAAGGGGGAGTTTAATGAACAAGAGATTAAATGAGTGAACACAAAAACAGTACACACACACACATACTGAATCTCATCTACAAATCCATTCATACATGCATTAAAAAAGTATCAGACATTCAATCCGATTTTTCTCAACAAATCCTTTCCTTCAGCCATCATTACTGAATACAATATGGCTCTTAAGATTTGACCATTAAAATATGCTCCTAGCACAATTTGAACTAATCCTCATCTGATGCAAAGGCCTATGGCCACATTTTTGCTTTGTCTATTAGCATTTTTATAAGAATCTCTCCAATCACTGCATTAGAGCAGTAGAACCAAGAGTGTCTAGAGATTCCCCCTACAGAATCAGCCCCTCTCACCTTTGTGCTTCTCTGGTGGCACTCCAATCACTCCTGTCCCAATTACAATCATCAGCCATGCTCACTAGCGCGCTCCCTCAAGGCCCAAACGGAGCCACACTGATTTCTCTGTGTGGGTGAGCTCCTCCATAAACCAAACAAAGCATCTGACAGCCATCATCGGCACTCTCCAAAGACACTTTGTTTATCTCCTTGAAACTGTCGGCTTGGCTGTTTTTTTTCTGTTTTTTTTTTTTAATGCGCCAAAAGCGTTTTCGCACACTGCATATTGCAGGGGCAGCTGGTGAATTTTGAAAGCATCAAGGCAGAAAAAAGCTAATGCCAAATATATACACAAACCTGAAAATGAGGACTATGGCTGTAAATTATCACCTGTGTCTGTATGAAGGCAGCTGACTGTAGGATGGGTGTTAAGCAAAGCCAACTCCCAGCCTGTCCAGCTGTGGTCTTGGTGAAGTCCTGTGAGAGCCATCGCAAAAGTGTTTTGATAGAGCACCTTTTCTTCCAGCTGCATCTGTGTCATTAACCTTCCACCGGAAGGAAAATCGATACCTGTGCACCTTCTTTTCACCCAGCAAGAGCTTATTTAGAATACAGCAGGTAAGCATGGCAGGCATTTTCCTTGCCTGAGAAATATTTCAGAAGAGCCACCAAGCCAAAAGCGTCATCAGCTAAGTGCCATTTGTCCTTGGCAGGCCATGCTGGGAGCCAGAATGCTTCACAAGACAGAGCCATTTTTATCACAAAACTCCATCAGTTTTAATCCCATTCCATCATCACAGTTACCACAGTAATCACACTCTGGAAAATGGTTCAAGGAAAGCCATTATGAAGTGATGGCATTAGGAGCATTAGAAAGGGACGCCTGCACAAACAACCAAACTCAGAGCAATTAAAGGAGCAGTATCTCAAACTCTGGAGACATCTAAGCCTAAAGAGAGAGATAACTCATATAGCTCTGAAAAAATGAAGAGTAAGCACACTCTAATGACTGCTACCCCTAACCTCAGTAAACAGCCTTGATAAACTGCCTCTATGGAAATCAGCCTTCATAAAGCTTCACTACAGGCCTTTGCTGCTAGACTCAGGTCCGATATGACATGGCCAGAGGAAGGTCTCCTCCTATTGGCTGGACCTCATATAGCACTGCAATCTCAACAAGGAGGTTCAATCGAGTCGATTCTGCAGAAGAGTTATATGGGCTCGGTTGTTTCCCCTCTCCTCTGAGCTTTCCGTCTTCTGAAGAAAGTTTGTGTATCTGCAAGTGGCAGTGAGAGTTGGTGGGATAGCTCTGGTGCACCTCAGGGTAGTGAACTCTTGGCAGCTTAAAAGATGGTGTCCCTATGCCAGTGCCACTGGATGCTCACTTCTTTCTAGTCCACAGCCTTCAACCCATTCCAACAAAGCTGAAGTGAACATACAGTACCACAAGGATGTCGCCTCTGATATGTAAACACTGACTCTCTCTGGCTTTGATAAACAAATTCCATCAAGAGGGGACTCTGTGGAAAACTGAGTACGCTGTGGTCAGACCGAAGTTCTGAGGACAGCTTCGTACACACGAAGATGATCTATTTATCGCATGGAAACCGTGGGCCAAACTCAAGACATGATAATTAATCTAGGGGGAAGGAACCGCATCTTTGATGTGGATTAATTAACCAGAGCAGACTGAGAGTGGCAAAATGACAAGACCTTATTCATTAAGGCTCTCTGTCGCTTAAGTCTGAGTTCATAAGACCGAGTCCATCGCTTCGTTCCCAGATTCGCCAGAAGTAGGAACAAGTATACTGATGTCAGTAAAGTCATTAAACTAGACATTGCAAAACGTTGCACACTATTGCACCACTACATTCCTGTATGGCTGATATAATTTGCAAAGTAGATTATTTACACACTGTATAACTATTGTTAACTAAATTGCTGGAAATGGGAACACACACTGTTTACTGCTCTCACATGGTGGCAGAATTAAATGACAAAATAAAAAAAAGATAGCTCCACTACCTTTCAGCTCAGAATCAGAACCCAACATGTACACGTGCAGTTATATGGTGGAGCAAGGATACAGCAGTTGTAGAGAAATCATTTATCACTGAGACTTTCCTCTGTTCTGTGTGACACACCTTCTGGGAACAAGAGGTTCAAAGGGTGAAACGGGCAATATGAAGATGAAATGTTCAATGTAACCCCATTATGCACTGAATCGCTTTCTCAAAGAGATTCAGTGCTTTATTGGTAGGAATTTCAAAGCTGTGCTGATATGTGCATCTGTGTCTGTCTGGAGCAACTGAAGGGAAATCTACATAAGGAGTTGCATCAAAGGGGCTCCAATGAGCAAGAAAGCTTGAGGAACCCGAGCTTAGCAATTACTCCTGCGGCAACACTGAAACGGAGGTCCCTTAAACAGTCTGAGAGCAAAGAAACGAACGTTCGGGTTTTAAGCCGTCACAAGAATCTGTAACCACAGTCAACAGACAGCCAGCACTAGACCCACACACTCGCAGTACATGTAGAAGAGTGAATATTATGCGAAACTAAAATAAAGTTAAGAGGTATTTCTGAAGCCTTTACTTATGCTCACTGAGCTTTCAAATTATACGGCTGTTGTTCTGTAGGCGCTGGCACTGTGTGGCGGTGTGCGGTGTGAGCTGGTAGATAACGGCGTACCTCAGTAGCCTGCAGATGCTGCTCCTGTAGCTGAGGCGCTGGCTTGCAGCTGCCACGCTGGGTGGCATGGGCGGCCTGGAGGGGAAGTAGAACAGCACGGCCAAAAACAGGACCGCAATCATCCCAAATTCTGTTCACACATAAAGCAACACGGTTAAAAAGACTGATATTAAAACACTTTTTTTTAAAAAAAAAAAAAAGCTTTTCGTATTTTTGCCGCAGACATCCCACTACTCTAACAACACTCATGCTGAAAACCTTTGGGGTGAATTAGAGAAGATGAATTATTCTTTGAATAATTTCACCTGACTAAAGGCAAAATTCCTGTAAAATCAGATCAGGCTAGCTTAGTTACAGTGTTCACTACTAACATCCACTAACACTAAAACGGCATCTTCATTTAGGGTTATGAACACATAGAAGAACGCATTTAGTCACAGAAAAGCATATTAGAATAAGAAAAATTTCTGATGTACTGGCACACTGCTAGTATTAATACATGAATAAAAATAAATGTGTACCATTTTCCTGGACATAATTTAGATGCTTCTAGATTAGTCAGTTTCCAAACAGCATTTCTGTGACACGGCAATGATTTTCAGTTCTTGAATGCCTTAGGGAAATGTGTTAAATGGATACTTCTTTATTTTTGAGAGGTCATTTCAAAATATGTGATTTCATTCTACTGTGTCTGGACTTCTAGAGCCAACAGAAGTTTTGCTTGTCTCTGATCTTGCAAAAAGGACATCTTTGATGTTATGCATGAACAAAGTTAGGCCTCATTCGCTTACAGGGCTCGATTTATTTTCTTCCCTTTAAACACTTTAATTTTCTGAGTCAGTTAAGCAGAACAATAGCAGTCATTCTTTAAAGAGAAGTAAAGTCAATTTTTGGTCAGATGTTTTTGGTATTTGGTGTGACATGAATCATTTTGCTTGAGACTGATTTCTGAGTAAAGATCACATGGTACGCAAACACTTTTGTATATTTTTGGGGATATTCTCAATAAACAGCAACGTACCTGTATAAAGAACAAACTGTATCTTCTTCCTGATGTGCCCTGGGTCCCAGTGGACGTTTGAGTTCACTATTTCTGTATCATTGGGTGCTGGTATAGCCAGCGGGCCAATCAAAAAGGAGCAGGCTGCCCCAAGATAGCCAACCAATGATGCGACAGCTGTGGCCGTGGCCCTCTGATCCGGAGCAAACCAGGTAGTAGAGAGGAGAGGACCAGCACTCATCAGAGTCGGACCAGCTAAACCGTTAAGAAGCTGACCGCCATGAATTAGCCTGTAAATGAAAAAGACAAATAAGTTTACAGAGAATGTAATTACTGTGATTCTGTCTAAATGTTGGGTCTTTGATTTTTTTAGACATGAAATAACAACTATAATTTAAAAAAAAAAAAAAAAAACTAACTGGAGGTCTACATGTTTTGTGTGTCTACTGGGACAGGCAGTGACCACTTCCGCAAATAATAGATATGTCAATTATAAAACAAACAAGAAAAATACTTTTTGCCAGGCAGAGAGAAACTAATCAGACCTGGGCATTTATAGCAACAGGTCAAAATAACTGTTGTTGCCTGCTTCAGACATATGGTTGACTGGGGACAAAAGTCAGGCCTTTTCTGCCTGTGTGGTGAAGGGAAGGGGAGTGCGTATCCATTGAGAGGCTCCTGATGGCTTAGCTCTGTCTGAGTAAACTGGGCCCTGACCCGTCCCCAGCGCAGGCAGTACTGCTCTCCTGAATCCCTTTCCATCTGCTACAGACAACATGCACAGAGCAACCCGAAACCAGGATCTAGAACATGAGAAGCTACAGTGGTTCTTGGGTACAGTATACCATCCATTGAAACATTGACTTCAAATGCAGGAGAAGTGTAAACAGTAGAACTGAAAAGATAAAGCCATGTCCTGATTTTAAAACATCCAATAGTTGGTGATAGTTGGTCATTCATTTAATTCTTAAATATCTGTCAGAATCAGGTTGGGTTAAATTTCAGTCTGGCTTCCACCTCTGTGGTTTGCATTTAGTTGTACTTTAGTTCTTTACCTTGTTAGTTACTTGTGTTATTGGTAGCAAGGTCCACAGAATCGCCATGAAAAAAATAAATAAATCATGAGATCACCACATCGAGTCAAGCTCAGGTCAGGTCAGGCTACAAAACTCCTATTTCTGACCAAAACTGTCATTACATAATAACATGTGCACCAGATTTGAAATCTCATTGCAACTGCAAATGATCAGAAACCATTCCAGCCATACAACAGTGAAACTTCAAAGTCACTCAAACTTGCTGGCAGCCCCACAGGTGAAAGAAATCTTTAGCGGTGAATCACTTTGCAAAATAGATCAATAAAATAAAATTTAAAAAAAGCACTGATCTGCTAAAGAAACTTGTGAAAAAATGTCCTCAACCTCTATTCTCCTGTGCTCTTTTACATTATGCTCTGATATGGCTCCTGTGATAGGTTTTAAATCCTGCCTAATACGCTATTCAATAGCAATCCACCTACTGTGATGCTGGTTCACGTTAAAACCCCTTTACCACACTTTCTGAAATGGAACGGGCAAGTGGCTGGGCTTTGTTCTAGAGCTGGATGGAGACTGAGCTTCCACTGAATAAGCAGAATCCCTCCACATTTGCATTAACGGCAGACTTCATTGTGATCCCCCATCACGTTGCTCATAATTGGATCGCAGCTGATTCCAAATCCCAAACCCGAAGCTGATCATTACGACTTCAAGCCTGTTGCCAACTACTCCCTAAAAGAATACAAAAATTATGCTAAATCTCACATAAAGTCAGGCGATCATAACATCAGATTTCACCCACTGGATCGAATCAGGGTCCAGTCAGTTCCATTCACTGGGCTAATTCACCCCCATTCTAATTACTGGAGGCAGAAATTTGCACACGGGTGACCTCGAGCCCAGCGGCGTGATCTGTCTTCAAGATCCGCTGGCGCGCAAGGGGAAGTCCAGACACAGCAGTGAAGGCAGAAATAAGGGAAGCGTGAGGGAGTCTGGCAATTTGGGCCGGGAGTGGATGGCAATTTAGACAGAGATTATTAACTTAACAAATATCGATAAGCAGTGGCAGAGGGAATCTCAATACACTCTGATTAAATGGCCCTCTGACAGAATGTGTCCATTACTGCACTTTAATAGCCTGTATGACTGGCACAGCTGACGCAGGCTGATCTCAAATATCACTCCACGGCAGGGCAACAAAGGAACTGGCACAGTGTTTCAGACCGACTTGTCCACACTACATTCACAAAGCAGCTTAGTGAGCAAAACAGTATGTTCCATCAAACACCCCTATTAGAACAAAGCCAATAACGGCAGTGGAAATTTACTATGGTGAGGTGGACCAAGCTGTTGGTCTGTTGAACAAAGGCTGTGATAACATGACATCATCGTGTTTAAATCACTGATGAAAGGAAAAAAAAAAAAAAGTGTTGGACAGAAAGGCTGCCCAACAGGATTGGCTTCTATTTGGCTGCCAGGTGCACAAAGGGTGGTGATGGCTGGCAATGTTCTGTGCTCTGATGAAGTTGTGGCACTCATGGTGCCGTGGCCACGCGCATGGCAGGGATACAGATGTGCCTCCTGACATCCTAAGGCCCAAATAATCAGGAATTCGGCCACAGCACACAAGCAGCCCCCTTTAATCAGAGGCCCTGCTTGCTATTTGCATACATTTATCCTGTCGATTACAATTGGCTTTGATTTGAGAGCAATCATTGGCATTCTCAATCAGAGGCCATCGCAAATAATGGACTTCCTAATGCTTACTTTGCAGGAGACTGGTTTAAAACTTTCCTCTAAAAGGGAGAAAGAGCAGTGAATCCTTCAAGAAGGGAATTAGGGGTCTCCAGAAGTCATATATAAATCCATCAGCTACCAAAAAGAAAAAACTCTACTCATAAGAAGTCCACAAAAATGGCTTCATCAAACATGATGGGCTTGATCTACATACACGTTTCTTGAAAACATGCTCCTCCATCTGCTAATAAGAGAGTCTTTCTGTTTCAGCTGAGCTAACAGCAGGCTTTTTTTTTGATGAGTGCTCATCTCTTTTGACACAAGACACAGTCTGATCGTGTCAGCGGTGCCCTTGAACTCAGTTAGTGAACCCTGCAGCAGGGTAACTCATGATTTAACAACAATCCGAATCAATCTTCCTCACCAAAGCTCTTGATGATTCAGTACAGATTTTCATCACTTTTGACTGAAGCACAGGGCAGCACCATTCAAACCTTCTCATTTCTCGAGGCGGAAGATCATTCCGCTAATTCTCAATGCAAGTGCTGACACCTACTGGTGGAGAAAGAAGACTTTTTTTTCCTCTTGGCGGGCAATTTTGATGTTTTCATTTTCATTTTGATTAGAAATAAAAGGGATTAGAGTCTCCAGTAACGAAGTCATAGGATGGTATGCATGGTGAGCTATTTCAACACCTCTGTGTGCTTAGATATAAGCCAGCATGCTGAATCAATGGCTTAGAAACACAGTTCAGAAATTCAGAGGCTTTAGGTCAATCACACTCACAGCGTTGGAATAACTAAGATTGAGCCGATATACGTAAGTGAAAGTATCTGAGATAGTATTACGCTGCCCTTTCCTTATTTTACCAAAAGAATATCGACAGTGACGCATAACGTAGTCGAGATGAAAATCTGGGGAAAGGGGGTGATGGACCTAGACTGAGGTGAACACTATGCACTGAAAAGCACTATATAATAAACTCTTTATAGGAGAAACATAAAAAACAAAACCCACTGTACTCATTTAATCAGTAGCAAGACTTGACACCATAAACAGAGCAAAATTCTGCCCTGTGGCAAAACCAATACAAACAACGTCGGCATCTGCTGCCTGCAGAGGCTCAGTTGTAAATCAATCAGTCTCAGGATAAAGTTATGGAGTTCACACTGTGAATTTCTGATAAAGACCAGGTGCTCAAAAGACGACTTCTGTATTTTCTCCTGGTCCATGATCCTGATACAAAAATGGTCCACGATAATACAAAAGACAACACTTTTAAAATGGTACTAAAATTTGGTTTGTTGTTGTATACATTGGTGAAAGTCATATTCCAAAAATATTATGCTGATTTTGGTGATTATTGTTCCAATATTCCCCCTGATTCTTGAAAATAACACAGCTTAAACCTTACTTCTCAAAAAGCAAATGAATAGTGTATGTTCTGGGTGTAAATGTTCTGCTCCTCTACTCTATTCTAGACTACCAAAACCGTTACAGTGCACCTCTGAATTTCCTGTTTGTTGGTTTTGAACAATACAATTCGGGAAAAGGAAAAAAGAAAAAAAATCAGGAGCTCAAATTAATCCAAATGTTTGTCCATATAGTGTCTATGACCAATATGGATAAGCAACGATCCCAATTCACAGTATTCATTTCTGCTCTCCTCAGCTGAAATGAACTCTTTTGCCCTTTTGTAACTGTAATATCATCATAAAGAAATGACTATGACCCACTTTACACACAGAAAAATAAACATACATTGATTCTGCTACTCTGCAGCAGTCAATAACAGAAGAAATTCAATAATCCACTGAACACACTTCCATACTTCACATTAAGGAAATGTGATTGTTTTGCACTCTGCTCAACTCATGTCTCAGTAGCTTTATATAACCTGAAATGAGCTCAGCGTTAAATATAATAAGACATACATGGCAGTTTAACAGTAGCGAGCCTAATGAAATTACTTCATACATCTTGTTCAGATAACCTTTCCTAAACCTTCATTAGACATGTAATTACTTCTCTAAAAAAGAAAAGAGATTGTGGATCTTTTCCATTTAACCCTAAATTCCAGCGTTTGCAAAATCTCCCATAATTGTCTGCTAAGCAAAAAAAAAAAAAAAAGATTCCAGGATGAATAGTATTTTTTTGGTCCTTGCCAGGCATGAAACATATTTACAGTCATACACGTTACGCTACATACAACTTAATACAAATGATTTGACTTCAAAAGATGGCTGGCTCTCTGGCTCCCTTTACACTACAGCATTTAGATTAAAAATGATCAGCAAAAACATTTAAGTGAGTCACCAAATCACCAACAGCCAAATAAATTAGTTCTGTATTATTTATGGTGTGAGAAATGAACCTTGACAAGTGAGTCACTATGTTAATGTTCATTTAATGCTCATTTGTATATATTTCTGTAAATAGCAATGCATGATTATCATTTACTGTCAGAATGTGGAAAAACTAAACAGAATGAATTAAAATATATAAAAATCAAATAAAATGAACTATAGCATGTGTTAAAGGTTGGGTATCCTGTCAGTGGATCATCTAGTGCTATTTTTCATAAGGTGCCAGAGTTTATTGGACTCAATAGACCTTAACCCATGCTAAGTGTAGGTAATTCCAAAGTGTAGTAACTTAGGACATCTCAAACATTAACGTCTGCATTACGTAACACAACAAGAGGTGCATCAAGTGCTGTGGAGGAAATGAAAATTGAACTCCTTGTCTGCAGCCACAAGATAAGTTAGAAGAAAAAAATTCAATTAAAAAACACCTTCCCGACGATTAGCATGGTGAAGGATCTATTATGCTGTGGGGCTGTGCACAGGAAATGTTGTGGAGGAAAGAGGGAAGAAAGGATTCTGCCAAACATCAATAAATCATGGAAGTTACTGTCTCACAGTCAGTGAAGAAACTGAAGTGGAAAAGAGGCTGGGTACTACAAGAAGATAATTATCTAAAAATACATCAAATTTCATCTTAAAATTACTTAAAGAAACAAAAGGTTTTGAAATGGCCTTCACCATCACCCAGAATATTACTGGAAATATGGGATTAAGATAAGAATATTTCTTGACTGTATAAGACATTCAAATGGTGTGGCATCGTTTGTTAGCTGTGAGCTTCTTTCTTTAGGGTAATGCAGGGTTAAACCAGTCAGAGCATGTATTTCTTTTGAAAGAAACTTTTACATTTTCACCTTCAGTCTGTGTTTCCACCTTTATTTGTGGCTGCCCACCACAATATCAGCACTGACCGCCGCAACATCAGCATTAAGGTTTGTGTCAGAAAATAATTTTAAATTTTAATGAAATGTCAGGGGGAAAAAAAATTCTCCCTTGCTTCACTGCACTCTGAGAAATGTCTGGGAAGAGACCCTCATATTTTCATTTGATCCAAGAAGAGAACTGGACAATAAACTGAGGTAAAACGGTTTTAAAACTTCATACTACAATGGCTGGTTTATACCTGGATTATCTGTCATAGATGATATATTTTCAGCACTAGCTTTCCTCAGAGTGATGAACAGAAATGTTCCCAGTGCAGTCCGTCACTCAAGGCTGTTACTAAATCACGGTACACCCAAATGAAAACTAAAGAGGAAAATTTCATCATTTCATCATAAGTTTTATCATTATCAGTTAGCTTTAGCCTACAGCTCGCTACAGTGAAGTTTCACGTGCTAGCAGGAGCACGAGAACGGATCAAACTTCAAATTCTGTCTAAAGAAAAATAAATACATCTTGTACATTTATCATGTTTATTATTTTAACATGATGGGGAGAAAAGGAAGAAGGGGGTGTACCCTGTTAAACAGATCATGGTAATCAATATTAACTATGAAGATCTTTATTGTGCTAGCATTCGTGGCTATACTGCCCAGCCATATTAGTAACTGAGTTTCATACATAGCAGAAACATTTTTTTTTTTGGGTTGTCAGCCTCCTCCTTTAAGTATTCCCAAAAAACTGTTTTGAAGTTCAGGCGGAGCTCAGTATCAAAGAAAGAGTGGTATGCCGTTTCCAATTTAGAGTACTAGAGATGCTGCTCTTGCTCTCCTGATATTAAATACTTTAATCCTAAATCCTAAATTTGCTCCTTAAATTGTGTGCTCTCTCTGTTTCTGCATTTTCTGCCTTCTTTTATTAACATGCCTCTATACTTTATACTATATGAATCATAGATATAGGTGGTCGCTCCAAAGTATGCTGTAACAATTTTGTCTGTCAGGGTTCATTGCAAACTATCCAAATATTACTCCCATAGTTGGAATATGACTAGAATAAGTCTAGCAGTTGCACTTATCAGCAAAACTGGTATTTCAATCACGCAGTTGGAGCCACTGCTCACCTGCAGTAGCTCTAAACCCCTCGGGCCTGCTAGCTGTAAAGAATGTGTTTTATCGCCCTGATGTGTGCAGTGGTCTGATGTGTGTCTCCACTTTTACAAGCATATTACATGGCAGTTGAAGACACTGTACTTTCAGAAGTGCAATAGCCTTCATGACACAATCTCATCATCACTAAGAAGCCAAGGCCAAAACGTAACAGCACAATTTAAACTAAATTGAAAGACGTTCAAAGCAAGGCTTGAAAATTGCTTTGAACCTTTCCAAAATGTTTTTTTCTTTGGATAGAAATCCAGGGCGAAACGGCACATTGTGAATTGGAGTCTTACCAGCGTCTCAGATGCAGGTCTGCGAGGGGGACACACCGCAGGCCAGACCCCAGCACCATGAGAAAAGCTGTGAGCAGCAGAGACGACCGCAGCCCTGCACGAAAGGACAAGAGGGGAAACAGTCAGTGAGCAAGACCATCCATACCACAAAAGCTGATCTTCAGTCATTCTGAAGCTCATCCTATTACATGTAGGCTGCGGACCTGCAGGGAAGAATACAAAAAGCAGCTGATACAGAAAACTTCCAAGTTCTTTGGAGTTTGGACATCGATGCAGTTTTTGTGATTTTCTCTGTATCCCACCATAATTAAGCAATCAAGATGCGACGGTACAGACTTCCAGCTTTAATTTAAGGGATTTAACAAATGGTACTGCATTAAGCTTTTAGAAACTACAGCCATTTTTCAGAGTCCCTCCATTTTCAGAATCTTACAAGTAATTGGACATGTGACTGACAAACAGTATAATGGCCAGGTGTGGCCCCTTCCCTTGTAATTCCATAAGTAGATAAAAGGTCTGGAGTTTCTTTTAAAGCACTGAATTTGCAGTTGGTAGCTGTTTATTGGAACTTAACAAGTCCAATGAAGTATCAGTGCAAGTGAAGGGGACCATCATTAGGCTGAAAAAACAAATTACGCCTAGCAGAGAGATAGCGGGGAGTGTGCAAAACAACAATTTGGTACAATCTTAAAAAGAAGGAATCAGAAAAGTTATTGATCCCCAAGGAAATTGCTTAACAAGTTGGTGAGCTCAGGGCCTGGGAGACCATGGAAGACGCCTAAGGTGGATAATTGCAGAATTCTTGCCTTGGTGAAGAAAAATCCGTTCACAAAATCTAGCCAGATCAAATTAGGAATTAGCAGTTTCAGTGTGAAAGTCCTTCATGAATGTAAATACAGAGTGTTTCCCTCTAGATGCAAACCACTGGTAAAACTGAAGAACAGGAAGGCCAGATTAAACCCTGGCAGAAAAAGCCTGCCAAGTTCTGGAATAAAGTTCTTTGGACAGATCAACTTGTACCAGAATGATGAGGGGAAAAAAAGTATGGAAAAAGAAAAAGAAATGAACCAAACCACACTGTCCTTCAAACACGGTGGAGGCAGTGTTATGACATGGGCATGTATGGCTGAGAGGGGAACTGGATCACTGGTGTTCATTGATGATATGACTACTGACAGGATGAATTCTGAAGTGTATAGGGCTATACTCTCAGCTGCAAAACTGACAGGAAAACGCTTTACAGTGAAAATGAATAATGACCTAAAACTTACTGCCAAAGTAACCCAAGAGTTTCTCAAGGTAAAGGAACAGGATATTCTTCAATGGCCGAGTCAATCAACTGATCTCAACCCAATAGAACATGCTTACTGAAGACAAAACTGAAGGGAGAAAAACTAATAATCAGCGAAGGAAGGTACCAGCAGTAAAGGCCTTGCAAAGCATCTCAAGGGATGAAACTCAGCATTTGGTGATATCCATAGGTTTCAGACTTCAGGTAATCATTGACTGCAAAGGATTCATATTCATACATACAAAAAAATACATGCATTTCAGATAACTTTGTCCAATTACTTTTGAGCTTCTAAACATGGAAGAACTCTGAAAAATGGCTGTAATTTTTGAAAGCTTAATGTAATGACTTTGTTAATTCCCTTAAATTAAAGCTGTAAATCTATACTTCTGCCTATCCAATGTGGAATTGTAGAATTCAGCACTCTATTACTATCCCACTGAGCATCCCTCTAGTAATTTTCCCACTACTAATAATTTTGATCAGCCCAGAAATTAAAACAATAAAGGCAGTTTTTATTAAAAAATTTATCAAATCAAGACACCACTGTTTTGTGTCACACTGAACTAAGAATTTTAAACACGGTTACACCCCAAATAATCCAAAGTGATGGGCGTTTTCATTCTTTAAAAAAACAAATAAAAATAAAATGACTCACTGACGTGGATACCAGAGTGGTTAACTCCACCGTCCCACACAAGACTGGAAATCTAAAACACCGCCCAGGCAGGAATGTCACAGCGACTGTGCAAGACTTTAACGTTAATGCAACTACATTCACTGTTGTAAGTTACCATCAAGTGTCTACTAACTTTTTAAACGGTTTACAATGATTGTCATGTCTAATGTTATGTCATGAATCTGTGTATGTAATTAATTATTGGTCTTTAGGAGTTTTTACCCATCTCATATTAACTGGATTCCAATGCATTACATTGTCATCTTGTTTAAAAAAAGTTATTACTAACGGCCACAATGAGGTTGTTTCCCCTGTTAAGATAGTTGGCAAAGAAATTCCACATTGGATAGTGCAAGACAGAAATCGCCTGGAATGATGTGCTATTTGTGAGCAACTAAATTCTTGCTAATCGATTAATATTGACATTTTAGTATGTAAAAACACCAGTATTTTACAATAACATTCAGCAAAACCTGGCGCATTCGTTTCCATCAGTGCCAGAGGAGGCAGCAAAGCTTGTAGTCTTTTCACACCGAGTCATACAGAAAATATTAATGATCCCAGAGGAAACTGCTTAATACTCTGGTGAGCTCAGCAACACCAAAGGAGCACAGAAGACAACTAAGGTGGTTCTCCACTGGTAACACTGAAGAACAGGAAGGCAAGATAAGACTCTGCCAGAAAAAGCTCTTTGGACAGATGAAACCAAGATCAACTTGAACCAGAATGATGAGAAAAGTACACAGAAAGAAAAGGACCGCTCATGATCCAAAGCATACCTCATCATCTGTCAAAACAAAAAGATTGATAATCAATTCATATTGACATTTAGTATTTTACCGTAACATTCAGTAAACCCTAGGGCATTCGTTTCGATCAACAATGCTTGCAGTCTTGCCACACTGAGTCATACAGAAAAACATGTAATGTGAAAAAAAATGTCTTGGAACACACTAACACCATAATGCTGTCTTTTCTTTCAGACCGGTGCTCAAGATTGCTTGTGGTTTGGCATCCAATTCATAGGGTGCATTGGATTATTGGACTCCTCCACACACTCACAGTTTCAGCTGTGGAACGTTTTTAGCGCTTGCCTTTTTTTGGAGTGTCTCTGAGCTGGAAAAATTAAACTCACTGGGTTTTCTTCCTCTTTGCCCTATTTCTGTATGTGTTTAATTACACTCTATGAAAGAACTGAGGAAATAAAGAAAAAAAATGTATATATAAATGTATATATATATATATATTTCACATTCTGATGTCATGATTGTTATCGATCATTAGCAATAAGTGAACCCAGCCCTAGGCAGAAACGCATTTGAAACCTGCAATAGCTTGAAATAATTTAACTAATTTCTTTCACTTCTGCAGTGGTGGGTACTGTAGTATCTGTTCTGCTAAAAACTGCCCAGCTAGTATTGTGTTTCAATTTTTGAGTAACTAACCTCAGACCCACATGAAAACGGAACGTCTGCTTTGTTTTGCACACTAACCTGATCACAAGAATCAGAAACTTGTCTGCTCCATTCCGCACTGTGCGGACACACTTCCAGAAAGTGAACTTTATCTGTCCGATGGGAAACTAGATTCTGCAGCAGTGCTCTGTGTGCCACAACCGGGCCTTCTGGAGTGAGATATGTTTGGTCAATGGACAGAACAGAAGTTTGTAAAGTTTTCTTTGAAACAGCCATTACCTTTTAAGCAGGATATCCTCATGTATTTGCAAAAGCAAATGTTTTTATTTCCCCAGTAGCCCCTTTTTAAAAAAGCAAAAGCCCCTTCTTGACACACTACAAAAGTGGTCTGTGATCACTTATGCTTCATGTCAATCAGTTGGCCTTTCCTGATGAAGTAGGTGGTTCTTGACCATATTAAGGGATGAAATGTACAAGATTACATGATAATATGCAGAAATCAGGCTTGATTAATTAAAAAATTGTTTAAATTATCTGGTATGGACTGGGAAAGAAACTGCATGGAAGGGGTATTAGCCTCAAATTAGGCTGGGGT
>JBBIGA010000002.1:10774045-10791909 GCA_037576975.1 Alestes dentex
GTTTGTGTGTGTGTGTGTGTGTGTGTGTGTGTGTGTGTGTGTGTGTGTGTGTGTGTGTGTGTGTGTGTGTGTGTGCACGCGTGCGCGTCCGTGCGCCTGTGTGCATATCCACCTTCTTCTGATTCTGGCAGCGTCTGTGAAGCCTCTTTGCTCTCGCTCTTTGAGAGGCGAGACAGTGGCAAGGCAATTAGTGGCAGTCCAACACAGCTAGTGTGCTCTCAGGGAGCGCTTGCACTTTCCACAGCATACTAATGAAGACAGGAGACACACACACTTCCACTCTCACAGACGCTGCTCCACTGCCCCAAACTCCAAACACACAGCCAAACCTTACAAACCTGGCCAATATTTTTGTACACTATAGCTTTCTGTATACCTTAAAGTTGGTTTCAAAGTTTTAAGCGCAGTCACTCTGATCCGCACTGATAAATGTGTCTAATCACAGAAACTAAACAAAGAAAAAAGAAACGGCAGTGGTTTCAGCTGATGTCATCTTTAGACAGGCTCATCCCCCCCCCCCCCCCACACACACTTATCTGAAACCATCAGGCCATGTAGCAGGGACCTCTGTGTGCCAACAGCTTACTTAAGAAGATTGAGCCAGCCCCACAGATGACAGCGATTAATCGACGTCATCAACACGAAAAATTATTAATCGAAGTGTCATTTATTTAAGAAAGACACACTGGCCTTTTAGGTCAAGACTGTTTTAAGAAGACAGCCTGACTCAAATGTTTAATAGGTGCCATTCACAAAACGTCCGTACTAAAAGCCTGCCAGGTTGGATCAAATTCAGACAGAGTGATACATGACAGTAGTTTACTGCAGGGCCAAAGTTTGTGTTGTTTAAAGGGGTTGTAACTTTTCTATTTCTCTTAAACTGAGACTGAATGGCCAGTGCTGTGCTCTCACAGTGCCATGGCCTTTCAAAGAAAATGAAAAAAAAACTGTTGCCAACATTTGAAAATGTCTAAAGAAGTGATGGGTAAAATATTCTGAAGTGCAACATTGAACAGCCCATTTTGTAGTTGCTCTGTTCATTGTATCTCAGACACTGCATGCAAATGCATTCATTAATGTTCATCAGCTTACATGCTTATGGCAAAGCTATTACAGTGGACAAATATTTCTGTCAGCTACAGCCACATTTAAATGCTTAAAATGTTCATGAGTCATGTCACCTAACAGCTCACAGAATGGTCACGTTATATTTTGCTGCAGCCTTCACTTTTTAATCATCTATAACATAAACAGAATGTGACACTAATGTAGGCTAGCCTGGTCAAATATTTACTGAAGGAATCACTGTAAAAGATGCTGCATAATGGTGCAAAAGGTCAATGTGAAAAAACTGCCAAATCTGTTCTGAATATTTATCAGAAAATACATGTGGGTAGTAATATGTAATTTGAAGTGTCAGTAATATTTGTTTTTTGTATTTTTTTGTATTATTGAGTTCCAGTATGTATGTGTATATATATATATATATATATAGGAGCTTTTCAATGTTCTATTAGGTCCCGTCACTTTCAGTGAAGATGTCATACAGTGAGTAGCCTCATTATTAATGAAATGAGGAATTTGACATAGACTGCAGCTGACCTCTACTGGTGGGTGGAATATTCACATGCTTTGTCCTTTTGTTGTCTCTTCCTCAAAAGCCTGAACACTCTGAGTTCTCTGTAATGTCAATATGTCTGCTCGACTGACTCCAGACCATTATTCTTACCAATACAATACATGCTCATCTAGGTCTTCATCCATCCACCCCCCATCCCCATTCTATGCCGGATTAGCTTTGTATTGTACACAAATTTTGACCTTTTAGCATTTGTCAGTTTTGGGATCAGCTTGAACTTTCACCATAACTTCTTCTTCTTCTTTCTCTTTCAGCTTTACCCTTCAGGGGTCGCCACAGCGAATCATCTGAACTTTCACCATAACATCCTTGACTAATTATTGTTTCTTTGATTTGTTTAGGTACTGTTTGTTCCAAGACATTGGTGGCACTATGTGGAATCGGTAGACCCAGTAACTGTCAGCGTGAACTCCTGGATTGAGATGGTAAGACATGTTTGTTTATGGCCTTATGCCTTTTTAGTTACTGTCACTAGGAGTAGTTTCTATAGAAATGTAGGTGATGTCTTGCACACACATTATCAGGATGTGAAATTCATATCATTAGGCATTTTGAATAGCTTTACATTCTTTAGTACTTACATCTGTGATTCATCACTCGCAGCACCGCTGCGATGAATGTCAAGGCTCTGTCTCCACTGGGATGATGAATGTTGGCTTTGAATAAGAACTTCCAGAGAAGATATAAAAGTGAAGATAAAGTAGCCCTGTGCTTGGCTTGAAGGGGCCTTATCTTACATTTTCTTATATTTATGGTGTTTATGTGCAAAAAAACAGTTCTAATTCATTTTTACATTTTCTGACCTCTCTTTACCCTTTGGAATTAAACATGCGGTGTTACTGTAACTGTGCCTTTAAGTCTGATTATGTATCTAAATGATCTCTGTCCCACTATTGTTCTTAAGCAGTCCTGACTAAAACACCCCTTATACATCAATGTTTTATAGGCTTAATAGGCAGCTTTGTGTACAGGTGTGGGTAACATCAACATCTGTTTTTGTAGTTTAATTCCCATTTCTGGACTGAATGGACCGAGGGGTGAATGGTATGGGTTAAAGTTTTATTTCAAAATGTTTTACACATTTCAAAAAAACAAGACAAAAATTCGATTAAATGGGCTCTTTAAGATTCTCAAAGGAGGATGTGTACTGCATAAAGTCTCAGAAGCAGTAGCTGAATAATTCATGTAAGTGGTAAATTTTCTCTAATGGTAGCAGCTACAGACACTTCCTGCGGGGTTAAAGGAAAAATCAATTGCATCGATGTCACAAAACTAAAGAATGGTAAATAACGGCCATGTGTAACCTCGCAGAATCCCCTGGTGTTCAATCTCTGTGTTCCAATGCAGGAGGTGGATGACGAAGCCAGAGTAGGAGAGGCTCTCACCAAAACCATCATCAGTGCCCTTAAGAGCACTCCAAGCCTCGACAACAGGGACAGTTGGCTCAACCCTACTGAGGTATTCACTCTGCAACACCTCAGCCACTTTTGCTATTTTAACAATCTACCCTGGAGAAAACATGGATGAACAAATACCCTTTAGCACAGAGTTGGTAATATAATAAATAATATAATAAGGTAATATAATAAGTCCCAATTTATTTGAAAATCACAAGAACCATGTAGATTTTTAACTGGGCTTAATGTGAAGCCTTCTGTTCATTTACTGTTTCTAAAATTAAGGGTATTATCAGGAAGTTTGTCTGCAGTAATAAACTCTACTTTTCTGGGAAGGTTTTACACTAGATGTTGAAACAGTGGTTTGGGGATTTGTTCGCAGCATTAGTGAGGTCAGGTACTGATGGATTATTAGTTTTGGATCACAAGCACCACTCCACACCATTCCAAAGGGATTCGATGGGATGATAAGGGCTTTAGACCCCTGTATCCCAGTGCTGTGGATACAGGGGTGTGCATGTGCAGTTGAATGTCTGTGTCAGCAGTGAGTGCAAAACAGAAGAGTTGTCTGGATACAGTTAGATATATTGTGGATCTCCCACAATATCAGTACATTTTTTCTGTCTTTTAATTGGTCTTTTTTAGTCACTCTGCAAAGGGTGCTTCTGTCCTGATTGTTGATTTTTGTTTTCAGTAGTACAGGCCTTGTTCTCAGTCTGCACACATGGCTGAAAAAGAGGAATCTGCCTGTTGGATCAGGCCCAGGTTGGGACAATAGCCTTAAGATTAGGAATGCAGTGCATGACAGCATTGAGGACCGTGCCTCACACGGCACTACAAGCTGCATAGACTGCCTTGTTTTTCTAGGGTAAAATTTTACACCGACCTTTAGTTGAGTGGAGATCAAACTGCAAACTTGTACATGTTATAACTGGACACCCATCGCTTTGACCAGTGTTTTTGTTTTAAAGGAGGGAATCTCTTCACATGATGACAACATGCAGTACTTGAATCTGGCACTAAAGGCCTGTATGGATAAAAGGGGTGCTCAAGCTGAAGACCGGTTGGAATTTGCAGGCCACTCCAGCGCCCCTTCTTTGAAACGGGACTCTGCAGGATGTTTGAAGGCGACAGCCACCGTCTCTGTTCCTTCGTTCTCAGTTCCATTCGGACCTCACCTCATTCCAGTCACGTGTGATGCAGACGAGTCTCAGGAACAAACAGCTGCAAACCTCAAAGAGACTTCCTCGTCCAAAGACGATGCCCACTTTTCCACTGAAAAACGAATAAAGCCTCAGGCTACAGACACACATAAGAAAGAAGAGGCTAGCAGGATATCAGGAGGGCCAGCAGAAGATGGAGGAGGGGGTGATAAATACAGCCGTATATCCACCAATGATGTGCTGGACTGCTTACTGCATCCTGATGTCATCACCCTGGTTACACAACTGATATTGGACAGACAACAACAGCTAAACACAAAATAAAACATACACAGTTGACTTTTATACTGTATTCAGTTTGTATGTAAACATGCTGTAAATGATAAAGCCCCCAGTCTTGTAAAAATTTGAACTGTGTAGTTGGTTGAAATCTTAGACAGTTCCACTGATGTACTTATTTTCTCTGGCATCCATATTGTTAGAAAGGCAAGCGCTTGCAGCTCTACTCAAGCATTGTGAGACATGCAAGCGATGCAGCTCCACTGTGGTGGTACAGCCTTTAGAGAACTAAATATAAATGAACTGGCTGGGGAAAAAAAAACAACGCAAAACAATCTGCAGAAATTGCTACATTTTATTTATAGATTTTTCATGCAGACAACGCAGCAGAGTCCAGCATTAACTGATCTACATGAGTTTACATGGTTGAACATGAGCATCAGAAGCTGATTTGTGTCAGGCACATTAAACTGGTCAGTCTCTTTATAGTTCTCCCTTCACATTGTCAATGGTCACAAAAATACACAACTTTGTAAATACTTACATTGTAAAAATCATCTTTAAAATGTACAAACAGCAATCCGAAATGACAGCAGTCTTATGCCGATATGTATTTATAAACATTCAGATATAAATGCATCCATAAAAATTATGCAAGTCTAGAAAATGTTTCTTCAAAACATTATTTTTTGTTCTGTTGCTTAAGCTGCAGTGTGACTCCTGAGTAACAGAGATCAACTCAGGATTATTTCACAGCCCTTGAATGGCAGAATGCAGTTACCAAGAAAAGTCCAGTTAACACTGTTTCCCTGTCTGTTATGATTAGCTTAGCTTTGATTTAGTGCATCTTGAAAGGAGCCGTGAGTGGTTTTGCTACATCTTGGTGGCGTTTGGGATATCTTTCATGTTCATGCTCTCTTTTTCCTTGTCTTTCTTTAGGTCATCCATGTTGCCTTCATTTGTTTCATCTTTAAAGAGTTTGTCGAGCTGGTCAGGGTCCACGTAGGTGTAGAAATGAGCCATGATGGAGAATATGATGCTGACAGCAACCAGCAAACCAGCAAAGAGCACAAACTCTGTCCACTGTAGAGGACAAAACAGTCAGAGTTAGAAGTCTACATATGTCTGTTTACAAGGACAACTGATTTGTCCTTTACCACGAAGCTGTTTCCTGAATATCCTGAACAGCCTTTTCAGATGTGCACAGCAGATTTCTTTACTTTGCTATTATTCATCTCAAACTAGGCATCATGAATCCAATTTAATTCAAATTTATTCATATAACACTTTGTACAACTGATGTTGTCGCTAAGCAGCTTTATGGAATTTGGATCTGAGCCCACAGAGAGCACGCCAAAGGCAACAGAGGCGAGGAAAAACTCCTGAAAGAAACCTTGGGAGAAACCAAAACTCAAAAGGGGAAGCCATCCTCCTCTGGTTGACACCAGATAGCGAGAGAGAATGAAGTGATTACACTATAGAGTTGACTAATAATAAAAGGTAAAAATGTACAAACTTATTAAATAATATAAAAAAAAAAAACCCTGTTGCATCGCTTACCTGTTCCAGCCCAGCTCCTTCTGCCACAATCAGCACAATGACATTTCCAAAAGCTACAGTCAGCAGCCATCCTGCCTGCAGCACAGACTTCATACTGGCTGGGGCCTGAGAGCAGGAGCACTGGCATTAGAAACTGAAGGTAATGGAACCGAACAACTGAAGCCTGGTTGGCTGACCTACCTGTGAGTATGAGAACTCCAGACCAGTGATGGAGAACATGACCTCTCCGGCTGTAAGAAGGACATACTGGGGGATCTGCCAGGCAATGTGGAAATGATTGGGTTCCACGTCCACCATCTTGTGAGATGTTAGGCTTTCTTCGTTCTGTATAAAAAGAACAGGCAGATGGTAAACCCCTCGCATTACTTTGTGCATTTTCTCTGTTTAATCTGGATCGTCTTTGCTCCTTGTTAATGGATTAAGTAAAAGCCAGCACAGCAAGTGTTTTTTTTGTTTTTTTGTTTTTTTTTACAGTGTTTCTGACCCTTCTCTGTGGATAACTATCTAAAAAGGACAATTTAAAGAAGTACTTCTTAAGACTACTAAGCTGCAATTCTCAAACATTTTTAGTCCAAGGCCCCCTTTGTGGATAGTGACACTGTAAACCCAGTGCAGTGCTGAATGCACTTTCTAGTAACATGTAACTCTGTGAGGTAACAGCTATTTCTATCCTTTAACTTCTAAACCAGTGCTCAATGGAGGGCCAGAGTCCAGCAGTTATGTTAATTCTCTGCTCAAACACAATCACTAAAACCTACTAATTAACTGATCATTTGTGTTTGAGCAGTGAAATCACCAAGCTGTGCTGGACCCTGGCCTTTCGGGACTGGAATCGATGAGTCCTTTTGTAAACACTTCTGCCAAAGCTTGTGGGTTAAGATAGATCTTTAGTACAAAACTTTCTTTAGAAACATTAACAGAAAACTTCTACTTGAAAATCTAAACCTAATGACCTTATTGCACCCACTGTTTTTGCAGTGGAACATTAACCACACTGGGAGCGCTGGGTGAAATTATTTACCCCTCCGAGGATGAATGTGTAGTAGGCGCCAAAGTCAAGCAGTCCCAGATCCAGGGAATATTTTTTGGACGTGTCAGATACGCACTCAACGCCCGTGTATCTGCAAAGAAAAAGAACAGTGTGAGTTAAATCAGTAAGAGGTGATACTGGTTAATGAAGCAGCCCCCAGAGCCTTGATCCGGCTTTTAACAAAGTATGAACAAGATCATAACTTATAGCCCAGTTGCACCCCCTTGTGCACAAAGACAGAATGTGTCCTGATTTATTGAATGCTAGCTGAGCGAGGTTATTAGGTCATAGGTAATTAAGTGCGAATAGTAGTGTGAAAAAAGTACTTACTGTCCTCTTTCAATCTCTAAGCCCGAATAAACTCCATAAGTGCCTGCTACTTGGATGTCTTCGCCTAGGCTTATGTTCATAGTGTCTGTGCGGGTATTAATAAATCTGAAAGAAAAAAAAAAAGCGTAACAAAGTTAAACATTTCTGCAATGTAGTGCAAGGAATAAGAATCCAAGTCATGCTGTTCAAGGCTGAGTGATAACTGCACTACGTCTAAATTTTACTACAGACAGGGCAAAAACAAGAAAAATCATTCTGGCACAATGTGATTATTCGGTGAAGCCGGACCTCACCTCACAAATGCCTTTCCGGTTTCAGATTTTGTGATGTTGTCTTCCACCTGTATTTGAGTGATGATAAAATGGTAAAACAGGACACAGTAATGACAACGCAACCTAAAATATGTGAGGCCTTCACTGAAATAAGAAATGAATGTAGTGTTTTTCATGTCATTCCTAGATCTCCGAAGACATACTGTGGGCATGACACCTCACCTGTTGGCATGTAATCCCACCATATATGATGAGACTGTAGGCTTTGTGCTCAGTGAGGTTGAGCTGACACTTGTGAATCCCTCCATTGTGTGTGACATCGATAGTGGTGATGTAGTTGGCCTCTTCAAGTGGAAGACGTGTGTATCCTGAAGGATCCTGATGACACAAAAAATGCTTGCGGTGAAATAACCCCCTTTTAAAGACGATTTTCACTTTTCAAAATCGCCGCATTGTTCAATGGTTAAGACGTAAAAACAGGCATACACAGCGGCTGGGCCATGTAACAGGTTCAGTTCCACAGAAACTTACAAACCTGTCCACAGTGGTGCCAGACATCCAAGGTGTTTAACAGTTAATCCACAGAAAGCTACTTTTATGAAATGAGTATGAATGAGCCAACTTAGGTCCGAGATAAATGTACGTATGTATTTTTATCCATTCAGGGTGGAGAAGTACATGCATTGTAAGGCAAAATAGTCACATTTCCTTTTCCATTAATATATATAAAATTGTGGAAGACGTGCGTTCATTTATTTTGGTTTCTAAATAAAATAGCCTTATTTGTGTTGTAGATATCATGACCCCTGGTTATAGTAAGTAATTTTTCTATAAGCAACCATTTCACATGAAATAACTGAATCTCAATGATGTAATTCCCTTTTGACACGGGGTACAAAGAAATCTGAAGAAACATCTGACATTACACAGCCTAAAATTACTGCTAAGCTAAAACTTTCAGGTACAAGCCCTTCCTTTTTTTGATCCTCTCTATCAAAAGAGAAATGAGAAAATAATGATTAAACCAATTGATAGTAAATGTACACAATAAGATAGAAAAAAAACTTGACTTTGACTCACTTCATATGATTTTATTGGATCGGGGAAGACAGTGTATCCTGGAATTTGCACAGAGATGTCTCCTTCGGCAAGGTTAAGAACTTGTAAAATGCTTTCTTTGGCTGGTGGAACTTCCACAACAGTTTTCTGTGGCAGAAAACACAATGCACTTTTAGTCCTGTCAGTTTTAAAAGCATTTATTTTGATGTTACAAGATGTGTGGTGCAATTGAAGAATTTGGTGGGTATACGTACAATGACATTGATTTCCACTAAGGTTGCAGCGCAGAAAGCAAGCGCAGCAAGTATCATTCCTGTTGCCATCTTCCTCAGAGGTCTGAAAGTGCAAGAGGGAGATGACGTTTCACCTCATTGTAGGAATAAACTTATATAGAAGACACGTTCAGAACTGCAGTCTAGATTAAACAACACATCTAACACTCATTTGTGTCAGTCAAACATTGGTAAGATGGTGTTAGATTGTTAGATGATGGCTTTCAAGATAGCACAAACAAATCTTAGGCACAGGTCGTGTTTCACATGTGCTACTAATGATGAGGTCATTCTAATATTCTAGCATTTCAAAGATATTTAAATGTTTGACTCACGCTGGATTTGAAATAAAGTCAAAATGTATTTTTTATCAAGTAAAAAATTTTTTTTTATTTTTTTTTAATGATTTTAATTACTGGCGGTTTGGTGCCCCGCCCAGGCTGAGCCCTGCCTCGCGCCCCTTTGGCCCCGGGATAGGCTCCGGGTACTCGTGACCCAAGTAATGATTAAGTGGTTACAGAAAATAAATGATTGAATGGATTTTAATAAAACATCAAAAATGGATGTAATTTGAATAATGTAATTTTACATTCAAATGCAGCCCAAAACGCTTCATTCATCCAGGATTGTGATGAAACATATTCTCCAACATTTAAGCTACAGAAAGGGACAAAATGTGCAAATCAAAAACTTCTTTTGTTCCAAAGCTCCATCTAACTGTGTACTTTGTGAGGAATTGCTGGACAAACTGAAAGACTGCCATATCCATAATATCTATAAAATTGCATTAGTAGATGCCTACAATCTAAAGCATGCCCATCAGTGCATTAGTTTTGGTATTTAGCGTGCGCGTGTTCAAAGTGTTCAAAGTACAGTTCAAATGAATCAAAAATATTTAACAAAATGGAAAACTGTTGCAAAAAAGTGTCTACCCAGGTAAGGTAAACTGGTTAATCCAAACAGAATTGGAATTTGTGTGTGTGTGTGTGTGTGTGTGTGTGTTTCTAGAAACGCTAACAATGTTTTTAGCCCAAACGTGATAATGAATAACTAATTTAGAACAGCACATAAAACCTCTAGATTGTATGCATGCTCATACATGTTGAGGGTGAAGGACATTTTGGAGTGTGCTGATTGGCTCTGTAAGTACCTCATAATTTACAGAACACGTTATATAACCAGTGACACTGAAGAAGTCACACTGCTAGACAAGTTTTCTGTACTTCGAAAGCTGTTAAAACTTTATTGTGTTTCACATTCCACAAGGACATGTAACTCCTGGCTGCACTTACGTGAGCTTGATCCGACAGAGGCCAACGAGAGGGTACACACCCATGTCGAAGATAGGGATAAACACCAGAATCAGCAAAGCGTTCAGCATCTTAACAACGTGAATGGAAAACGAGAACACGCACACACACACACACACACGGCTCGATAAACACCACGATCAGAAAATCATAAAAATATATTGCTTATGAAATAGATGACAGTAAATTTTGTTGCTCAAGTTTCTGATAATTTCTAAGTAACTTCTGCCATAAAAAGTGAGATATCACTAAGCTATAATTGTGCAGCAATTACAAGGGAAGATTTCTGCACATGGGAGCAGGCGTAGATCGTACCTGCATTTGATCAGGCTTTACCACAAACCCTCCACCCTGGAAAACACAAAGGGGGATTATTTAGATCATTGTCCAGAGTTGTAAAAATTCATTTATGTGAAAAACTAGTTCAGCAAGTAGAAATCAATGTTCTGAATATGCTTGAACCCATTTCTGCAATTCGCTGGTTCTCAAACGTGAGACTGTAGGTCCTCAGAAAAATTAGTTTGTTAGTTTGTTAAATCTGCTTTGGCCATACCTAAAAAGTTGTACTAGTTCCAAAATGCTGGATATAACATAAACAATTAATATGCACGCCAACTACTCAGAATACACAGGCATCCAGTTCCCACTTAATAAGTCACGTACTGTATGAGGAGCGATAGTTTGAACATAATCTTGAAGTCTGAACATAATTTTGTGTGTTGAATAGTCTTGAGAATTTGCAGTATCTAATAGTAAGTTTGCCTTTACTCGGACCAATTCCTTTAAAAATATTATGCCCCACTAAGATCTCTTCTTTCTTCCTACCAGTCGTGGGTACATGACAGTCCCTTGTTTGCAACATTGCTACTGACTAACCAGGAGCATGACTCTGCATCGCTTGTCATTCCATCATTCAGATGGTGTCACACTTTTGTGGTGGTCAAGATGATTTCATTTTATGGTTTTCGTACAGAAGAAATCATTCATTCGTTCCTGGATGTTGGTTTGAACAAAAATAGCCTCACTATACAATAGTGGAATATGACGTCATTATTTAGAGTCATTTAATAACATGTCGTCATGTTGTTGCACAAAAAACCCACAAAGGGACATAATGGCACGACAGTTTTCTGACTGTCCGCTTAGGACTATGCGTATGTCACAACTGAATGAATGTCCCGCTTCCAGGCAAAGAATATCACATTACCACGGTATTCTAAACTTGTCCAAGGGGAAGCATAACAGACTTACGAAATCCATGTTCATCCTGGTGGCCTGGAGAGTCCAGCGAGAACCCTGTCACAAAACAGAATTGAGAATTGGTTATTTTGGTTTTCTAAATTTCCTCTATAATTTAGTCCAGTCCAATTCCACCCCCATTCTAAGACTTGGCGAGAGAGGATCCCCCCAGAGAGAGCAAAGCCCATTCTCTTGCTCTTTTGGATCCTAAGATGATCTCTCATTGACAGGGCCAGCGCTTAGACATTTGTGCCTCTCAGGACATGCACTTTCATTATTTCATTATTAGGAAATGCACAATGACGTGCAAGTACCAGCCAATTACATTTCTTTAGAACGTGTTGTACTGCTGATATCTGTCTACTGTAAAAGCAGGGCCTTTGTTTCAAAGTTTTTCAAAAAACTAAAAAATGTCTGCACACCAAAATAGTCACTGTAACGTGCACAATGGTAATATGTAAGTCTGGAGTGAAACTTATTACCTGTTGATCAAAGAGAGCCCAAAACATAGGTAATGGAATGTAGAGAACAAGCACCCTCAGCACCATTTTGATCTCCTGAATGAGGCGTTTCTGGAAGGAAAGAAGGCCTTGTAACACTTGCGTACACTGCATGTATACCACATTATCCAACTGAAGTTCATGCAGTTATGATTCGGAAGTTGCTGTATTCATACCGAATACTTCTCCTCTGCCCAGTCTAGCCAGTGCTCCCGCTTTGAGCTGTTCTTGGGACTCCTCCACCGATTGCCTATGGCAAACTGATCAGTTCAAAGGACAGTGATCAACTGAACTTGCATACCCTTTTTATTGTTTTGTAATTCAGTGTTTCATCCACCAAGCCTTGGTTTCTTACCCCAATGCAATTGCAGACATTCAAAAGGACGTTTCCCTGAGGTGGAGTCTTTTTATAAAGTCCACTGCCAGCAATGAAAACCACTAGACAAAGAAAAACAATTTTATTAATTCAACTAACTGAATACTAGTGTTAGTCTGTGACCCTTAAAGTGTCTATTTGGCCAAAAAAATATATAAATATAGCTACATATCTAGACTATCAGCCAGGATGAGTTGACACCAAGAGTATACTCGGTGGTTGCGCAATCCTTGGCTATTGCAGTGATAGAACGCGGATGGACAACATTTTTAAAACAATACAAAATCATTAACACTGTGCTGCACTACAGAATACCGCTTAACACGATAAATAACACATTAAACTCCTATAGGCTGGAATGCCCCTTTAAGTCAAAAGAATGGGCACTGATTTACACCTACTCTAACGCTTTGCCTGACAGATGGCCCTTCAACAATTCACACCTTCACACCATTGCTGTACTGAAAGGTTCATTTACAGCTTACAATTGCCCTTTTGGTCAAAATGAGGTCACTTATGAGAAAGGTCAGTAAAATCAGACACTATTTCATGGCACATAGTTCCGCTAAACTCATTACAAAAAGTACCACATAGGGTTCCTTTAGAATGCCATAGAAGAACCAGGTTTGATTCCCAAAAGAAACTTTGATAATTTTTCATTTTAGTGTGAATGCAATAGAAAGGATCTTAATAGAACCCCTAAACAGAAACTTTGCATTATGTTAAAGTTCTTCTCATTTACAAATCTCCTTTTAATTGTCATTTTCAAGATTTTACATGGTACTTTAAGGGATCACAAGTAGCTCTTCTACGGCATTGCTTACAGAACCCTTTGTAGCACTTTAAAGATTATATAACCTTTGCAGCATAATATAGCTTACGCAATAAGTTGGATGGCTTCTCAATTAAAAAGTGGTGATCAAATTGTGTTAACTGCAACTTAATACTGACTGGACTAGTAACAGCCTGTGTGCCTAATTAGGACCTGCACAGTGTATATAGCCTAATTTCAGTGAGAAAATCACAGTATGATTCCTTAAGGTCATTCAAAAAGCGTTTAGATGAAGGGCTTTAGACATTCCAAAAGCAACTCACAATATAGACAAATGCAAAACACCTTGAAGTACCTCTGAATTGCTCTTTATATTCAGACCCAGGCTGCCTAGGCTTTATGAGATTGTTGTTCTAAAGTAGTTTACCTGAGAAATGAGGACACTGTCCTTATAATCCATCCATAGTGCTGAGTGAGGCTAAATCTCACTCTTCCTGATCTGTTTGGGCTTTACGGTTCACAGACTGTCCAAACATATTTACTTTTCTAAGTCAGAGGCCGTGGACTGACTATGGAGGTGGCCGAGCACAATGCGACACTTGTGTTAAACTGTTTTCCATCAGTGGTGCTGCTCTCAGAAACTGTATGACTTTGATATGAACCAGACACTTACCAAGAGCGATGACCATTAAAGCTGCAGGGACCCCAAACGCCAGAGCGTAGCAGTCGCCCCCAAAACACTGAACATCACCTGTGCAGAAAGCGTGCATAGGAGTTTAATATGTTATTAGAAAGACAAACCTTTATCACAGTTTTAAAGTGTCGTTAAAGCTTTAACACAGTATATATGTGTATGATAATGCTATTAACCTCTGAGAATGGGTGTGATGATAGTGGACAGCACACTCCCAGCATTGATTGACATGTAGAAGATAGAGAAGAACTTTCTTCTTTCTTCAGTCTGGAAAAAAAAAAAATATGTACTGATTATGAACACAATGTTATTTTTTGCAGTTACATTTATTGCATTAAGAAGACTTCAGCAGAGGAACTGACTCACTTACTGACTTACTGACTTATTTTCTATATATAATTTGCCTTTTTGAAGCAATGAAGTAAACCTATGATGTTTCTAGTTAAGTATGAATACACATGACTTTTACTGTGATCAAGACTGCAGTATTAACACAGCATGGTTTTCTCACATGTTCTTCCTCAAACTGATCTCCACCGAAGGCAGCAACACAAGGCTTGATTCCTCCTGTCCCAAACGCAATCAGGATCAGGCCAAACATGGACAGACCACTGTAACAAAACAAGATATGTTATCAGCCACCAACACAACACTCATATGATACAAAACACAATTAATACAATTCACACACACACACTCGACTCACATGTGCACATTGCTGTCTCCCACATCTGGAATGGCCCCAACAGACTTTATCACATGACCAATGACGTATACGATGGACAGATAGATAATGGTTCTGTGAATAGAAGACAAAGATAAACTCAGTGAGCAATTTTACCCAACACTTTCTTTTATAAGGGTGACATGACTTATAGGACCAGAGAGATTTCTTTAAAAACCTTTTTTTCAAATACATAGTCACTATTTAAATAAAAACTCATCTAGAAAAAAGGTAATTTTACAGGATAAAGCAAAATTATTCTTAGTAATGGAAGTTCTACTGATCCATTCTTCATGGCCTTTTTTATGTAAAAAAGTAAAAAGAACAAAAACGGGGATGCAAGGCTTTATTCGAATAGTGACAATGTAGCTTCATGGGGAGCCACATGAAACACTGACTGAGGAAGATATACATAAACTATATGGACAAAAGTATTGGGACACCCCTGTTTTTCAGGGTTTGGGCTAGGCCCTTTACTTCCAGTGAAGGACAATCTTAATGCTTCAGCAGACCAAGACATTTTGGACAATGCCATGCTTCCAACTTTGTGGACACAGTTTGGGGAAGAACCTTTTCTATTCCAGCATGACTGTGCCCCAGTGCACAAAGCAAGCTCCATAAAGACGTGACTGGATGAGTTTGCTGTTATAACTGCAAACTGGGGACCAACTCCATATTAAAGTCTGTAAATTTGAGTGAGTAAAGCCACTTACATAGATGTGAGTAAATGTGAGTAAAGTCCCTGTTGGTGTAATGTTCAGGCGTCCCAATACTTTTGCCAGCAGAGTTTATACTCAGATGCCGCTGTTGCTGAAAACCACTTTCTGCGGGCATGTTTTGAATTTAAATTAAACATTTTCAAACATTGTGCATTCACGTCTTAAGATCAAAACGTGTTGTGTAAAATGCATATTCTATTCAGTGTGTCCAAATGTAGTAGTGTAGGACTGAGGACTCCTACACCATCAAAACTTACTTGAACTTTCCCAACCAAGAGTCTGCTATGATGGCCCCTATTATGGGCGTAAAGTAGCACAGGCCAGAGAATGCATGGTATACAGCGGTGGAGAGGTTTTTGGTCCAGTGGAGGTAGTGGATGAAGTAAAGTGTGAGCACCGCTATAAGAAGAAACAACACATTACGTTTGCATGTAAAAACATTTTTATTGGATTATGTTTTTATTTTTTAACTGCGTAATGTAATGATGTGGCTTTGTGCTTTTTTCCTCAATTTTCATTGCATTCTACATATCACTTGCAATACTGTATTGGACCATTAAAGAGTTTAGATGGATGTTTAGTTTAAAATACATAGTTTAGTTATCAAATTCGTAGTGATACAGAATGAGACAATATATCACATCGGTCTTTCAGGTTGTGTAAGGGGGGCCCGAATCCTCTCTGTTTAAATGATCACAGGTCAGAGTTATAGTAACAGTTAGCATTTCTGGAATTCAGTGGACATTTGGACATTCAGTGGATTCGTGATGCTTCGTTACCTTTCATGCCATAGTAGGAGAATCTCTCGCAGAACTCATTGACTACAATGAAGGCGATGCTAACTGGGTAGTTGGTCCCGCATATTTTCTGGAAGCACACATGGCTGTTTTTAGACACAATTCCTTAAACACAGATTCTTGCATCAGTCAAAGTAAACATCCAAAGAATGTTTACTATCTGTCAGATGAATTATTAATAAAACAGCTTGATAATAAGCCAAATATCATGCTGGTACACAAGGAGTCTAGTCCCATGATTTCATTCCTCTGTCATGTGTTCAATTTACTCATTTAGTTGTGACTGAATAAGGCTGCTTCATGCCGTCAGGTCTGAAGTTAAAAGCTAAAGCTGCTGAGACTCCCCTGTTTATCTGTTAAAGTCCCTTCCATTTTCCACAGTGAGATCAATGTAACAGCTTACCGGTGAGCGCTGTTTTTTATCAGGTACGTTCATCTCCACATTATCATCTAAAGGACAATAAAAGACAGTGACATAGACACATTAGACAATCGACTGAACCATGATCCTCACAGAACTGAGCAAAACAGTGGTTACATACAGAGCTGGGTGGAGTAAACAAACCCTTACTGATGTACTGTTACTTTAATGAAATAAAGACTAAAGTAAATGCATAAGAACCAAAAAACAGCTTGAGCTGAGTTACAAAGGTAGCAGCTCTAAAAACGACTTCAGTGCTGTCACAAGCAAAACTCATCTATCAAAAAGTTTGGATGCACAAACTAACTTTCACGTCGGCAGACACTTTTAAAACATTTCAGCAATGGACAGGTGTTTAGATTTGGCTGGAATTTTGAAGCGATACTGGATGTGTTTATTGTTCTATTGACAATCAAAGCATTTAGATGGCACTGGGCAACCAGGATGAAATGTTTGTCAATCATTTAACTGCATTTGTAAACCTATAATAATAAATGTTAATTTATCTTTATGGCTAATCCAAGTGGACACAGTCCCAATTTCACAATTGTGTAAATGTTTAGGTACTGGCATCAGTAGATAAAATACATCAGACATCAGCATCAAACCAGAATTCCCCTTTCAGTGCCTCCTTACAAAGAAGGAATTAGAAATGTAATGTTCATGACTATACTGTGTCTGAGCAATTAGACCTTTCCTTACAATATATCCTTAAATCCAAGTTAAAGTATTATGTAAAATCTAACCAATTTTTAAGTGCATGTGACTGAATTAAACATACACTCAAAAAAACAGTGCATGCCACACATTTCGATTGTCAAAAAGAGCAGACTTTCTTCCCACATGGCAAAATTGTTGTTGCAGGAAAACGGAGACAGTTCAGTGCAATTTATTCACTTTTCATTAGAGGAAAGACCAAAATAAATGGATTAAATTCACCAAACTTTACTTTCAATTATTTGAGTGTGACTAGCTTTTGCCACACTTTGCCCACTTCTGGTTAAATATCTCATGCCCTAGCCATGAGGAATAATGTCATGCTATTAAATGGGAAGATTTAGAACTATGAGAACTATTTTTAAATTCTGATGTAAAGGAGTCTAAACGTTGAACAGATGGGTTTTCTTGCAGATTGTCACTGCACAGGCCACCACACATTCCAAATGGGCTTCCCACCGGGTTCACAGGCATGGAAGATGTGACCCATATGTGGTGCTACTCTACAGGACAGTCCTTTGTGTGTGTGTGTGTGTGTGTGTGTGTGTGTGTGTGTGTGTGAGAGAGAGAGAGAGAGAGAGAGAGAGAGAGAGA
>JBBIGA010000002.1:10800710-10837996 GCA_037576975.1 Alestes dentex
GAGAATCCAGTGTGAGTACTCACTCAGTACTAGTTTAATTAATAGTGTCTGTAAAGAGAATCCAGTGTGAGTACTCATTCAGTACTAGTTTAATTAATAGTGTCTGTAAAGAGAATCCAGTGTGAGTACTCATTCAGTACTAGTTTAATTAATAGTGTCTGTAAAGAGAATCCAGTGTGAGTACTCACTCAGTACTAGTTTAATTAACAGCATCTGTAAAGACAATCCAGTGTGAGTACTCATTCAGTACTAGTTTAATTAACAGTGTCTGTAAAGAGAATCCAGTGTGAGTACTCACTCAGTACTAGTTTAATTAACAGCATCTGTAAAGACAATCCAGTGTGAGTACTCATTCAGTACTAGTTTAATTAACAGTGTCTGTAAAGAGAATCCAGTGTGAGTACTCACTCAGTACTAGTTTAATTAACAGCATCTGTAAAGACAATCCAGCGTGAGTACTCATTCAGTACTAGTTTAATCAACAGCATCTTTGAAGAGAATCCAGAGTGAGAACTCACTCAGTACTACTTTAATTAGCAGCGTGTGTAAAGAGAATCAACATTTACATACACATGGGATAACAGATGAGAAGAATGGGCAAACAATTATACAAGTAGCTTTCAGCTTACTGGAGCCAGTTCTGAAGCAATTTTATAAACTGTGATTACTGCATTTGTCTCAGTATAGCTTGTTTTAGTAATCAAGTAATTTGTAAATCTCACATTTTTAGGGAAGAGGTGGCCTCCCACCACTATTTCATTTTCAGCAGTGATGCGAGCGTTCCCTGGCACCACAGGGTATAGCCTAAAGAGAGAAGAAAATGCAAGCATAATTATGTAATTGCATAGTTTATTATGTAATTGTAATGATCTGATTATACACTATAATTTCCGTTTACATTCTGTACCAACAGGTTTAAAGGTTTCTTTTGCATGTGTTTCTATCCAAAAGAGGATAATTGGCCTTGCTCCCCTTGGGCGAGTTAAATGGCCATTCCACTCCACCCAGTGAAGGCTGGCGTCCGACGTAACAGAACTGGAAGTCAGCATTCTCCTCAAAATGCTTCTCCTCAAGCTGTCCAATTATGTTGCAATAGTGACAGCTAGCAAACATGTTGGTGGCATCATATGTCTCAGAGGAAGCACATGCAAACCCTTATGCCATACAGGGCTCCAGGTGGCAACTAAAATGGTCGCCAATGCGACTGGATTATTTCTTTTGCGTTTTTTCATTTCAGTCGCCAATGGCAATCGTCTCTCACAACCAAGAGAAATTAAAATAATTAAGTAATTATGTACAGATACGCTCAACCCGAGTCTGCCGTTCCGACTACACCGTCCCATGATTATAGTGAGGCTCGAGCGAGAGTTAGTGATGGGAATTTCGGCTCTTTTTAATGAGTCGGATCATTTGGATCAGGCTCATTTGGCTCCCAAATGGCTCTTCATTTTACCAAATTTAGTCACAGAACCGACTCATTCGTGACCGCCACATCTCTACTGGGAACAGCGTTAACAGATTGAGTTTCGCTTGAAACGATTCACGCAACCTGTTGTTCAGAAATATAAGAACAATAAACATTAACCTCACAAGAAACTCTGTGTTTTACTTTGGCAACAACTTAGTCCGTGATGCGATTTCTTTTCTTTTTAACGCTCTTTATACGGGAAAAGACTGGAGACAGAATGTGCCGTGAAAATATTTTAAAATTTTTGTTTATATCACTTTTGACAGAGATTATGGCTCATAAAAAAATAATTTGGCTCCCAAATATTTTGTGTTTAGGAGCCAATGGCTCCTAAGGTTATCTTTTTGTGTGGAGCTCTGCCATACCAGCTTAGCATCATGATGAGAGGCAGACCTGGCTAGTGGTTAAGAATTAGAAATGAAAATACTGGGAAAATACTAGGTAATAAACTAGTAAACTAACAGCCCATAAAATGAGTAGGTAATAACTTAGGACTCAAGGTTTGTACCTTGCATTGTGTATCAGCACAAGAGTAGAACAGACCCGTGCCTTACCGAAGCGTCTCTTTAACTACGGCTTTCAGCCAAGGCATCCTGCTGATATCATCACTGGAAGTCACTTTGTCACCTGGGCAAACACTAATCACTTCCTCATGTAGCCTCTGCTGGATTTCAGGCTCTCGGGCCAAGTGGTACAGAGCCCAAGAGATAGTGTTGGATGTCTGGGGAGCAGAAACATTGCAACTTTAAAAAATACTAATGCCATAATACCTGCGTGCAAACTTCCCTGCTTCCGCCCATTTCAAATCCCTCATTAAAAACTTACAGTGTCAACTCCAGCCAGCAGCAGCTCGGTGATGCTTCCCAGCACCTCAATGGGAGACATCTGCTCACTGATCAGCAGGTGAGTTAGGTACTCTCCCTCCACTGGCAGTCCCTTCTTTACCTTCTCCTGAATCTCCACCATCTTCTTCTGAACCAGATCATCCGCTGAACAATACAGCATATAAAAAACTGTGCATCTGTGTATGTTTGGTATGATGTCATTTGACAGTCAATTTGGGGTTCTATGATTAAGGCAAGACAAAAACACATAATTAGGTTATACTGGTGGCTGGTATAGTATTCTCCAATAAATGGGAAAATGCAATTAAAGGGGGTCCTCGGGTTATGACAGTCACGACATACATTTTGAGTATACGATGCTCGCTCCCATAAAAACTTGAAAAATCGAGTTTCGTCTAGTGCTGTTAGTGATGTACTTATGGACTATGTGGGCAAACTAATTTGGTTGCACGTGGCAGAAGAAGACACAGTAACGCGTGTATGAGTGAGGGTGTTGGCGTCCCCCAGTACAGTACGGTGTACAAGCACAGTATATTCATGACCTTTTCCAAATTTTGTGGCTTAGTTGTGTTCTTATGCTCTAGATCATGATTTTACAACTGTGTTAGGATCGGTAAGTGACTTAGGCTAGGGTGTGTTTCGAATTTTAGGGTAGGGTGTGTTTCGAATGACACCAAAACCTGGGTTACGTCACTGTTGTAGGAACGGAACTGTGTCGTAACCCGAGGACCCCTGTATTATTATCAGTCCAATGTGAGAACTACAACCAACACTTATAACCAATCATTTAGTGTACCTACCAACACCCATGTAGTCAGTGGTACTGAACATTTTCCTTTTTATCATTACTATGATTCAAAATTATTGCTAACACTATCCCTAAGGCAGTATTCATTAGAGTAAATGAAACCCATGTAAAATGTTCAGGTCAACTAGCACACACCTACATTAAATGTTCATATGGGCCTCATTGTGTAATTTGTCATGAACGCTGCTTTGGTCAATTGTTACATTAAAAAGCATCAGATTGCTTGTTGCTTGTTAAAAAGCACCAGATAACACACACTACCCTGACCACTATCCTGTCAACATCACCACTGTGCTGTGAATGGTCCACCACCCAAATAATACCAGCTCACTGAAGGTCCTGTGGGGGTCCTAACATTTGATGAATTGGGTAAAGGGGGGCTAACAAATGACGCAGAGAAACATATGGACTGTCTGTAATTGTGTCTGTAACTACAAAATGCAATGTGGTAAATCCAGCTGAAAAAAGGACAATAAGTGCAGATAGAAGGTAAGAGTATCAAATAAAGAAGCTCATCAGTATAATGTTCACTGAAAACTGTCCCAGCAGTAAACCAGTGTAAATAAAACATAGTGACATTTCACTGGGTCACTTTCCAAGTACAAGCATATAATGACCTTGAGGACTTTTTATTCATGATTTTACTCTGATTATCCATGTTTGACATGCATGTGATTATAAAACATTCTGATGGACCTCTTCCACATCTATGTGGTTCATTTAAGCAAGCAAGTGATTTTACTCACCGACTTTGAAAAGGTGGTCCCACACAGCCACAAAGTGCTTCCAAAAGGGCAGGTAGGGCCACAGAGACTTGGGAAAGAGAGCAATGATGGGGGACAGGCGGAACATCTCTCCAACAGAGAAGATGAACTTCTGTGTTTCTTCTGGAACCATCTCATTCAGACAGCCCATCCGTGTCTCAAACAGCACTGAGCATATCCCTACCACACACAAATAAGAGCCCACCCTGAGTCAATACAGGCAAAATTCCTTGAGTATGAAACAGAACCATTCTAGATTTCTGACCTTTTCCGCTGCAAAGACAAAGACTAGCACAAAGACAGCCTCTTGCTTTATTCTGCATGTGTTGGATGTTTTAAAAACATTCCCTGAATTATTGTAAAAATGTACTTCTAGCTATGACACAGATAATCACTCTGTTTCGCGCAAAATCTAAATCATCATGCTTCAAAAGCATGTTCAAAACTGTTAGCAGCTTGATTGTGAAATCAAGTTTGGATTGGTCACACAGTTACTTTCCTCAGTCACTTCATGACTCTCTCTTGTGATGTGCTTACCTGAAAATACTGTGTATTGAGCCACATAAAAATATGTAATGAAAAAAAAACCAAACAAACAAATAAATCACAATTTCAACCCAATGATCAGTCACTGTGTTTTCCTTGTGAAGTCATCATTGTTTACAGAAGTCTGTCCTTTAGCATAGAAATTGCTTCACAGTCTCACACTGTCCTTTCATGTCTAAAGTCTGGTGTGTGTGTGTGTGTGTGAAAGATCAGAGGTGCAGTGACAGACACTATATCTAATCAACACTCCAACAATTATCAACTTTACCTAAAGTGAGTCAAGGCCATTTCTAAGAAACTTCAAGGTCTCTTAAT
The DNA here is from genome assembly GCA_037576975.1 of Alestes dentex. Classification (NCBI taxonomy): domain Eukaryota; kingdom Metazoa; phylum Chordata; class Actinopteri; order Characiformes; family Alestidae; genus Alestes; species Alestes dentex. The sequence continues at coordinate 10,805,457 of JBBIGA010000002.1, forward strand.
ACTGCTGATGTTTGCCTTGAACTTCTGTCTTTCATAATTTACACTGACCAATAATATACATTTATGTCGGAATTTTACTGCAATGAAGACACACTGTTTGACTGATACAGACCTATTTTTAACTATCATTTACTTACATTACCTTAAACAACAGTAACACAGACAAGAGCAAACACACGTTATGTATTTCACGTATAAAAGTTGCATAAAAATGTAATATGTGTATATAAACACTTTTCTTAAGCATAATTTGTACATTACACATTTTTAAATTAAGCAACCTATCAATTAAATTCTCAATTGAAACTGTTTTTGTTGATATATAGTAGTTTATTTTACATTACTGTTACTAACATTGGTGGTAGAGCTCTTAAAATTGATAAGATTTTGAATCGCAATACGATAGTATATCACGGCATCAGATGATACTGAAGTTTGCATTAATGAAGTTAATGAACCCTTGCTTCTTGACTATCGCTACACTCACTCACTCACTTTCAATTTAGAATCCCCAATTCACTTGACACGCATGTCTTTGGACTGTGGAAGAAACCGGAGACCCTGGAGGAAACCCACACCACCACAACGAGAACATTCAAACAACACACACACACAAGGCCAGGACCCGGATTCAAACCCCCAACCCTGGAGGTGTGAGGCAACGTTTATTGCTACACTACGCTAAAAGAATGCTTTACCAGCCTGTCCTAGCTTGCTTTATTTCACTGTTTCATCTATAAAAAGAACTTTAAGAACGTAACTGGATAGAAAGCAAATTTACAGAAAAAAGTGGAGAACATGAGTAAAGTGCAAAAAATAGAACTAAAAATGAAATCATTTGTAACACATACAGGAACACTGCTATTTTATAGAAATATAAAATACACACACACACACACATACATACACAAACACACACACTGATCCGCATTAAAATAATATTAAAACTGCTGGCAGGTGGATAACACTGATTATCTCATTATAATGACACCTGAAGGTTGGGATATTAGGCATGAAGTGAACAGTCAGGTCTTGAAGTTGATGTGGTGGAAGCAGGACAAAATGTACAAAACTGATGGTTAGACCACTAGGACAGAGCCTCTCCAGGGTGTTCCTGGTTTACAGTGATTAGTACTTAGTACTAAAAGTGGTCATGGGTGCTCAAGGCTCAGTGATGCACTGCAGCAGACCAGTCAGAGAACCCATACTGACCCATGTCCACGGCTGAAAGTGCCTATAGTGGGCATATTGTTGTAGACCAAGTACATCCCTTCATGGCAACAGTATTCGTAAACAGCAGTAGCTTCTTTCAGCAGGAAAATGTGTCCTGCCACACTGCAAGAATTGTTCAGGGACAATTTGAGGAATATGGCACTTCAAATCTCAGTCCAATCAAGCATTTGCAGGATGTGCTGGAAAACTGCCCAGACCATGGAGGTCCCACCTCACAGTTTAGATGGTTTAAAGGGACTACCCCTAACGTCTTGGTGCCAGACACCACAGCACACATTCAGAGGTCTTGTGGAGTTCATGCCTCAGTGGTGACATGAGGGGGAGCCACGCAATGTTAGGCATGTGGTTTTAATGCTATTGCTGATATATATAATGTGTGTGTGTATATATATATATATATATATATATATATATATATGTAAAATATATATTTTTATTCAAAATAGTTTGAAGATATTAAGGCATTTTATATATTTAAGGAAAAATAAAAGTTGCCAGCACATCTATTAGCATAAAAAAGCACAGGGAAATCTGAGAGCACATTCGTTTTAAAGCTGATTGTTGTACCTTCGAATGCAAACTTGTAGAGTTCCCCCGCTACGTCATGCACCATCACACCGTTGCCTTTTGTTGTCCTAAGCCAAGCCACCTTCTCTATGAAGTCACTCACCACCCCATTGATGGCGTCAGTGTAGGAGGACACATGTTTGGGCTTCAGCATGCGAGGGTTCAAGATGCTTCTGATGCGTTGCCACTCTGCTCCTATTCTACAGCCCAGCAGAGAACAAAATTATGTTAGAGAAACAGATCCAGCTTTTATTATCTGCATGAAATCCAGTCAACAGGGACTGAAAAACAGGGCCAACCAAGCCATTCGATACGTGTGGAGCAACATGTCAGGTGGTAGTATTTTAAATACATCTGAGTAATATATTATTATACATTTTAGTTATATTATAAATGACAGGCATGCAGGCAGACAGGCAGGTGACCGTCAACAAGAGTGGACTGAAACAACATTATACAACAACTTTGTACTGTTTGCTTTTGCTGGATCCTGGGCACTGAAGTGTTCAACATAGCTTTGGCACTGTTTTAAATGTCTGGCTTAAACACAAAATAATATGTTTTAAATAAATTAAAACACTTTGATTATTAACTAAAGTATTGGTACTCTGAAATTACTTATGACTAAGATCTGAATAAACAGGGTTTCCAAAGAATTGAAACAGTCATGGTTGGGAATGCTTATTTTGGCATTTCTATAATTACAACGGAACTGTACACTGAACGGTGGTAAAATGACAGATCCGTTGACATCTTTCTGTTGGAATGGAAAGGGCCAGAGCATGCTCACTCTGTGAGAGGGCCATAGGACTGCTTGCGGAGCTCCCGGTAAGTCCTCCAGTGGGTCATGTCAGAGCGAATTGGATGTCGACCCTCCTGTCTCAGGACCTGCTCTATCAGCTCTGCACTGGCCACGTTCACAACCACCAGAGGCCCATACTTGGACTTCCACAGCGGCCCGTAGATTTTCATATGATCAATCTTCATGGAATGAAAAGAACAAATACAGGTGAAGCAGCTGTAGTAGTGAAGCAGAACTTCAGAACATACAGAAGTTGTAGATTCCTACTCAGATTAAGCCTAACACCAGTTCTGGGTCACTACTGACAATTGTACAGTCTAGGCTGAAGTTCAAGTTTACTTAAATATCACATTGAAAGAAATAAAAGAATACTTAAAAATCAACACAAGAAAACTGAAAATGCAGTTGAACTGCCAATGTGTAAATGAAGGCAGAGGAGAATAGTGCAGTTTTTAGAAGCTTTTTAAAGCTGGCTACAGTTGGTGCAGATTAATCTTAATGGGGGTCTGGGAAACTACCCTTATATGTCCAAAAATATTCAGACACCCCTTCTAATGAGTGAATTCACTTGCTTTAAGGTGCTCCTACTTCTGACACACACAAACAGATTTGTATTATCGACACATCTGACTAGTGATAGAGGGGGATGAAGCCCCACTTTGTTGATATGAAGAGACGAAAACATAAACTCTGGGGTGATCCATCCAGCAGCTTCGGGATGAACTGGAATCAAGGGCAGATTATGTTATTTCGTAGCAGCTAATGCCAGTTTATTACTGCTATGATTACTGCTTTGCACTCCAGAAATTCCCCATTTGCATGCACAAGAAAGCTTAAAGCCACACGATCGAAAATAAAACGTAAAAGTCCAAGTGCGTAAAAGTCACTCGTATCTCAACCAGTCTTGCGTGGTGTGAACTGTGAAAAAAACTGGGACTCTGTACCTGCATCTGGTGAGTTATCTGGAAGTAGCCTTTCCCGAACAGCCAGTATAAAGATGTGAGGAAGCTGGGGCCGCCCAGGTCCTCCATGCTCTTGAGTTTAGCTCCAGTCACGGCTGTGGAGGAAGACGCGCCCCGTCTCTTCTTCTCCAGAGCAGCCGGGGCGCATCTGAGACCGGTCTGCTGTTCTGGCCTCCAGACCTGCAGCCCACGTCTTAAAAGAGACCTGCAGAACATTTCCAAAGCCAGGTCGAGCTCTGCTCCTCTCTGTGCTGCGTCCGCCCGTAATGGCCTCCTGTTTATATCTGAAACTGAACCCGAGTGCAGCTGCTCGACCTGGTCCTTCAAGTCCAAAGGTTCAGCACACGAGTGCAGAGCCTCCTGTCAGTAACCCTCAGCTCTTCACACTCCATACGAACGTCTTCTCTCCTCAGAGTCTTCAGTCGAGTCTGGTTTTTAAAGAACTGGGTGCGGTTGGGGGCTCTAGATAGAACAAGCAGGTGGTTCAATATGTAATCTGGACGATAAAACGCTCGATGTTACGATACACTTTTCTGAACACATCGTGAATATGGTCTGAACTTAAATAACTGATTCAACTTTGTTATGAAGAGAGGACCATTTATCTTCTTTTACTGTACGCGGTGCACTTAAGAAGGGGTGACTTAAAAATCATTTTACAAAATCAAAGTCAAAGTGAAGTTTGTCATCCCAACCATAAACAAGTATACAAAGAGACAAAAAGGTGAAGCTCAGGTTCCACAGGGCACACACAGTGGAACAGACATAAGACGTGTTACATAGACGTTTTGCACAGTGCAAATAAAGTAGTATAAATAAGAGGTTAAATATTTTGATCGCTGTAACAGGTGAAAGAGGACCATTTGAATTTTAAAGAATTTTAAAATCTTATCTTCAAAAGATTCTTGAAGATAGACCAAACCATGTCAAAGAGAGGAAAACATGATGCAGCTTGTTGTAGCGACACCTTATAGTTGATTTGTTGAGTTGGGTTAAAAAAAACTGGGTAAATTGCATCGCTATGACATTATGAATGAGAGTAAAAAATTAATTAAGAGTGGTCATTCACTCAGGCATGGCTGAATGTCGACTGTTGGTGGTCCATTTGTTGAGAGAGCAAAATCAAACTGCAAGAGTAAATACAGGCAAATGTAAACATACCAAATAAAAAAAAATAGCTTGAGAGATTGAAATGTGTCTGTTGTCAGTGCCTCCTATGGACGAAATTTCAAGACATTTGGGATGTGTCCCAATGTGGTAATGATGCAAGATGTCAAATTTTGTAAAGCTTGAACCTTTATGCCACAACATACTGACTAGTGAAGCCCTGATCATTTTTTCACTGATATCACAACTCCACAAATCAAGCACAAGGTCAGGCCATAGAGTTACATACCCATCAAACCACACAAATCTCTTATGTATCAGCCATGTGGGGCTACAATCCAATTTTCCTATGAATTGGAGTCTATGCATGATATCACTGATTTAAAAAATTTGGTTGGAAGAAAAAGTTGACACTTTATGACCACACTGTGCTCAGTTACTTGTTTTGAAGGTATTTTTTTTAAAAAAGCTGGCACAGATGGTTTTTTTTCTTAAAAGAAAATAATTGGGATTATTTTCTAATAATTACCCACCCCTTATTTGAGAGTTTGCCAATAATGAGTGTTGACTATTAGCAAAAAAAGCAGGTGTTAATGAGACCCCTGCCATATTTGATACAATGCAGCTCAAGTTCCTACTCATGTCACTTGATAAATGAAATCAGAGGCTGCCGTTTCATTTTTACAACTAGTACATTCTTTTCAAGCAGTGATGCCTAAAGTATATATGAAATCAGGACAATGGAAAAAAAAGCTATTGTTATACACACAACTTTAATGTTCAATTTTTGTAGTAACTTTCATCACACAGGTTCTAATAAATTAGACTCTTTCACTTGTAACTGCTGATCTTTACACGCCTTTGCAGTCTTCATTGCTCATCAGCACATGAGAATAATCAACATATGGACACACAGATTGACAAGACAATGATGAGCATACTAAATTCCAGTCTATAAATATGAGTTGCTCTGTATTGGTTATCTCTAATCAAAAGCACCTCTTATGGACAGGTTAAAGCACCAGAGGAGGCTCAAGCAACTTTCACAGAATATTTTATGATTAAGACTGACATATTCAAGTATTGCAGGCTTTAGATTGGCAAAACTTGCAGATACATTTGGTTGCTGGACTTCAGATCAAGGCTGTAAGGTAACAATTCAATAGCGTTTCGATTTCAAGTAACACACTGATGTGCTGTAAGACCACGTGTGATATGTGGGGGCTAAAACAATCAGCCTCAAAAGAAAAAAAAAAAGAAAAGAAAGAAAGAAAGAAAAAAAAAAAAAAGACATATCTAGATGGTCACATGGATATCCTCCCTAAAAACTCTTCCATGACTATGGCAACAGTGCATACTTTCCTGAGCATGCTCAGTGGAAGCAACTGTGTATTAAGAGAGCCCTATACAACTAGGATCTACACCGTAGCATTTAACAAAATAAATAATTAATTTAAGTTTCAAAAATATGGAAATCCCACAGTTTTTTTAACCCGTCAGTCACACTGTAGACCAAGTGCTGACAGAAATGAATGCTTTTTGGAAAACGGGAAGAAAAAAAAAAAAATGTAATAATTGAAGGTGGAGGTTGATTAAAATTTCAATATCAGAAAGACTAGACTGAGCGGTTCCTGATGACGCCGTCCTCTTCCATCCCAGGTTCAGGACAGGCTGTGTGTTCGAAGACCCTATGTGCTCAGTCATCGTCACTCTCGCTGCCGGATTCACTCAGCTGAAGATCATTCTCTGCAACAAAAGGAAATTCGAATGAATACATAAATGAAGCAAAGTGTCACTCTGCTGACCTACTTTTTACTTAAAGGAACTGACCAAACAGGAAAACTCACTGAGTGTGTTCATGATGCGTCCGCCCTCCTCCTCCATGCGCTCCTGAGAGGTGAGGATGGGCATGCTGTTGGTGGGGGCGGGCCCAGTGTGGGCTCCACCTGATGAAGGTCGAGTTTCATCCTCGGAGTCGCTGCTGCTTGAGCTGTCCTCACTGCTAGACGACGAGGAACTGTGTGAGTCTGAGGAGCTGTCGCCACTGCTCATCTGATCCATTACCCGCGCCTCAGCCATCAGCTCTGGAAAACATATGCAAACGTGTTGGAACACGCTATTGAAACAGAGCTCCACGCACAAGCTGCAACCTGCTGTTCTACAAACACTGGCAGAGTCCCTTTACTCTTTATATTCAACCAGTCTGATTTATAGGCGCCTTAAAGGTTTGCAAATGTGTAGTTTGCAAAAGCCATTGAAGCTTGACAAATACGGTTCACTCCCCTGTCCATAGCAACATATGTAAATTAAGCTTAAAAACAACTTTGAATACACTGTTTTCTGAGGCAAATAAATAGTTTTTTATATATATATCCACCTATCCACCCTACAGCAGTTAAGTCTGTCAATTCATATTTTAGTCAAGAGGAGTGTTTCTGCTTTTTTGCCTGAGGCACAGTCCAGCACAGTCAAATAGAAAGGACATAATTTACAAATATCAGTTAAAACTACAATTACAAAACAGCCTAAATATAATGAGAGTCTGGATAATAGCCACGTAACAAGGCCTAATAAAAGCTCCCCCTAGCAGAAGATCTTCAGATTGTGTACAAGATTGTGAGACAAGACACGTCCATGAGGTGCTTCGGTTCCAAAAATGAATGACGTTTTTGTGGCAAAACGTCCGTGGACATATGGGATATGGGTCCTTTAACTAAAGAGAGACTGCATTACGAGTATGAAGAGAATCACAATCTACAATCTACTGCAAATCGTCTATGTAACACGTCTTATGTCTGTTCCACTGTGTGTGCCCTGTGGAACCTGAGCTTCACCATTTTGTCTCTTTGTATACTTGTATATGGTTGAGATGACTAAGTTCACTTTGACTTTGATTTTGCAGCATGATTTTTTAAATCACCCCTTCTTAAGTGCACTAAGTAGAGTAAAAGAAGATAAATGGTCCCCTCTTCATAACAAACGTATAAGTGATTATTTAAGATTTTATATAAGACACGTTACCTCTCTCAATGTCATCCATTGGGGATGCAGGAGACATCTTCTCTTTAGGAGGGGAACTCTTGGAGTTGGCGGGAGCCTTCCCTCCACCACCGCTCTTCATTTGCTGACTAAGCCTATTAGTCTGTTGCTCCAGAAGAGAATGGACCTTGCTGCTGCCCTCCGCCCTGCGTGTGGCCAGAGGGAGAAACACACAGAGACATTCATTTAGGCTTCCGTCTGATTACTGAGAGAGTCAACATTTTATTACAGCAGAAACAGCTGTTTGTGTAAGAAACACCAACCTTGTCTTTTTGACTGCGATGTTACTACTAAGCTTCTCCAGACGATACTCTCCTGTGTCATGGTTGACAATGAGAATGCACTCCTTCATATAAGGTCTTTTGGACCCTTTAAACACTGTGACTGGAGCAGTAGATCCCTGTGGGTTTTAAAGGGGGGGATGTAACTAAATTCGTTTATTCGTGATACAGCAAGTATAAGGAATGACTTGAAGATGTGCCTTACATTACTATTTAAAGGCACATTTATTAGAATTAAAGTACGCTATTTGCAACAAAATGTGTTTTATAGTGACCTAATCTAATTCTACGGCCACGTGTTACTACATTAGCCACAAGATGATACCATCCTAATACTATATCCCCAACATTAACACAATATCTCTCCATATTCTCTTCAGTCATAGCATCACAGAGAGGGGCTATGGTGGTCTTACCTCCAAGTTAGGCAATGTTATCGTGACTTGTTCCCCCTTGCCCACTTCTAGCTCTCCCTCACATGTAGTGTCTATAGAGGCGGGTTTGAAGTCATCTGCACACACAAATCAATGCACAAAAAATTCAACCATTTTATATTATTCTTGCCTCTGTGTGACCGTGCAATTGTAACATAAGCAGTTTCCTACGGGATCAATAAAGTTTTCTGATTCCAATTCTTCCCATTGACAACTTTCTGTCAGAGGGTAGCAGGTTTTCCTCAAGAATTTGGGGATATTTTGGCTCATCCATGCTACCACCACCATGCTTTCCTGGAGGTATGGTGTTCTTTGGATGCTGAGCTGTACTGGCTCTCTCTGTACCATTTGGTGGTCAGGCAAATCTATTCATTTTGGTCTCATCTGACCACAACACCCTTTTCAACTTGGCTTCAGAATCTTCAAGGTGTGTTTTTGGCAAAGCACAATTAAGACTTAATGTTGCATTGAGCAGTAGCTTCTCTCCCATTGTGGAGCACTTGCCACTTATAGTTAATTAGTTGCTTTCAGATGCACCATCAAGAACTGGAATGCGCTAGGAATAGCTCTTTTTATGCTGAACTGATCAAAACAATTACAGTTGATCACAAGTGGAAGCCACTTAGCTTGGTGTACAATGGAGAAAATGATTAGTTACACCTTATTTTTATTTTTAGTATTTTAGGAAGGGTTGATCCTTTATACTTTTTCCCCCTGAAATACTGCTAACATATTTTTCATTTTTATATTATGAGTGCATTGAGTAAACACAGCTAGAGAAATGTGTCTTCGTTTTAAGCTGCAAAGCAACAAAATATTACTATTTTGCAGAGGGTGATTATTTTCTATACCCACCGTATTTATGGCAAGACATGGACAACATCATTATGGGTAAATATACATTTTATATGTAGCAGTTCATGGTTAGTAGTAAGAAATCGTTTGAACTTTGGAACTAATTTAACTATTTCAATGCGTCAAAATGTAACGGTGACTTCATAAACTTGTCTTACTTAATTTAATTCATACTTACAAGAAATGTTAAGATGAACTGGTAAAAGCCATTGACTGCTGATAGGAAGAACTACAGCCTGAAGTGCTTAAATATTACTCCTACTAGTCAACTGTGGTGGAAAGACTCTTATTTGACTATTTATATTAAAATCTGTAGTATCTACTTTAACGTTTATTAACATATGTAACACAATTGTATTACATTTTAAATATTAATTTAGTACAACTGTGTTAAGTATTTAAAATATATTTATAGCATTTATAATACAATGTGGTATCAGATTATTTGTATTTTAATATTACTGAATTAATATTATTTAGTATTCCTGAAACTGAGGACTCATGCTTTTTCAAGAGGTTATGCTTCCATCAAGATCTTCAGATCAGTCTTCATAAATATCAAAAGCTAGATTCATCTGTTTCACTTGCTAGTTGAGTGTTCTGCATTTGAAAGTATTGTTTTAAACATTAACAAGTAAAGTTATTAATTTCTGTTTGTGCGATAGTTACTACTGCTACACATTCTCGAGTCTGTTTAAATATAGAGAATTTTTTAGACTTTTGACTTTAGTAGAGAAACTTTTGACTTTACTTTTTGTAATTTTTGGCTCCATACTTTCATGTTTAAGTGAGAAACTTTAAGACCCATTTTCTCACCCAAGTATTATTTTTGTGTACTTTTTTCACCCGTTATTAAAGGCAGTTGTGGCACCCTAGATTTTGATGTGTTACGGGCTTATCTTTGACTGGTTTATATCAGGGTTCTGATACACTGTACAGGCAAAAGTACTGGGACCATTACACCAACAGGGAATTTAAAGACATTGCATTCAAATACATAGAATTTAATATGGAGTTGGTCCCTCCTTTACACTATTCTTGGAAGACTTTCCACAAGATTTTGGAGTTTTTCTGTAAGAATTAGTGGCCGTTCATTCTGTAGAGCATTTAGGAGGTCAGGCACTGGTATTGGATGAGAAGGTCTGACTCGCAATCTCCGTTCCAGTTCATCCCAAAGGTGCTGGATGGGGTTGAGGTCAGGGCAGTGTTAGGGCCAGTCAAGTTCTTCCACACGGAACTCATCCAGCCATGTCTTCATGGAGCTCGCTTTGTGCACTGGGACACAGTCATGCTGGAATAGAAAAGGGCCTTCCCCAAACTGTGGAAGAATGGTGAATTGGCCTTCACTGGAAGTAAGGGGCCTAGCCCAAACCCTGGAAAACAGAGGTCCCAATACTTTTGCTCATATAGTGTATTTAGATTTAAATCTAAACTATATTATAGTTTCTCATAACACGTTCAAGGACATTAACAAAATATATAAAGAAGGTGTAAATGAGAATATGTAACCTGACACTTGAATTATGTATATACCTAATAAACCTAGCATGATTTTTGGAGGTGGAACACACAGACTTGTAAAAATGGGGGGAAAAAAGAAAAAAAAAGTCAATGGAACTGTATGTGACCACAAAGCTGGAAGCATGGCATTGTCCAAAATGTCTTGGCATGCTGAAGCATGAAGAGTAGGTCCTTCACTGGAAGTAAGAGGCCAAGCTCAAACCCTGGGAAACAGGCGTGTCCCAATATCTTTGTCCACATTAATGCGTTTGGATTTCAATATAAACTGCCGTTTGAGGCTCCACCAGCAGAGGACGTATCACACTAAAGTGGATCTGAAGTGAGTAATTCACTTTTTGACAGCTTTTCATTTTTACAATAAAAGCCCAACCGAAATCCCACCATATCTACGGTACATTCATTTTAAAGACAAACGACATCTCGACAACTAAACCGATTTTCTGATCTTCAACATTTAGGTAAAAAACGTCAAGTAATGGGAGATCTACTCGTCACTAGTCTTTGCTGCCTCATCAAGTGCCTGTAAATTTTTAGGAGAAAAAACTAAAATTAACGAATATATTTCTTGAACGAGCAGCAAATTAAGGATAAAAGTGTCTGGCTTAGTTGTTAAAGTTCTTAAAGACACTGACTAACAGATGTTTTTTAAATAACGGTCGACAGAAGAAAATGCCACTTACATCGCACCGTATGGAAGGCACTTTTTGGCTGCTTCTCAAAAGTTTCACCTAATACGAGAACATGTTCTTGATTGTCAAAGTTGGAGAACGTGGTTCCATTCATTCTAATAAGTTTCTCTCATCAGTCGCCCAGCGATTTCTAACTTTCCACCGTCTTTCCACACCATCTACAACCAACACCAACTCCAGCGCCAGCCAGATCAGAGACCTGCAGTCTGACAAAATACAAAATACAAGTCCTCAGACACCAGGAGACAAATTAAAACTAAATAGAGAATATATTTAACAGCCGTCCTGAAAAACACCTGTAAATATTACGTGCATATAGAATAAACTGTGGAAAATACGAATACTTATATATATATATATATTCATTTATTTATTTATTCATACACACACGTTTATGTATGCATGCATGACACATACATGTGTATGTATATGTATACACACACACACACACACTTCCTGCACTTCTGTCACAGCAGAGACCTCAGCCTTCTAAAAGTCTATTACTTTACTACTTGGATTTAATTACAAAGGCCTGTACTTGTAAATGTGTTACAAGTATCAAAACTAAAAATATGGTAAATTGTCCAAGAGGTCTAGGACCTTTCCTATGTATGTGTGGCTTATTTCACACATATCTATCCACAACAACGTTTTACCTTAAAATAATTTACCTGGCACACCTCTCCTCTATGAAATATAACAGGGGTAACAATGGGCAAAACTAAAACTGATATTATAGTTGGGTTTCATTAGTCAAAAGTATTTGCTGCTCAGTCACATTCTGAAGCAAAAAAAATAATAAAAATCACACACACCAACACAAGGGAATCTATCTTTATTATAGTTTCCCATACCAAGTTTAAGGATATTAACAAAATATATAAAGACGGTGTAAATGAGAATAATATTTAACCTGACACTTGAATTATGTATACACCTAATAAACTAATGATTTTTGGAGAGGGGGCACACAGACTTGTAAAAAAAAAAAAGGTATGAAAAAGAAGAAAAAAAAATCTGTATGGAAAGACCAAAGGTTAGTCAAAGTGTTGGTTCCACTTTTTCCACTTTTAACATGACATACAAACAATATGACATGAATGGATATGAAGTGTGGAGTGCTCTAAATAAAAAACACGCTCACCACAGATGGCATCCAAGTATGTTTTAATATTCAGAGCACGGTGGTACATTTCTAGAGCCACAAGGTATGAGACTAGACATGGCCTTTGCATATATCATCAGCCCTAATAAGGAGGTGATCACTTTTCTTTAGCATATCATTCGCAAGGAAGGTCTTAATGTGGGCGTACATGTAAACTACATAGCTAACAAAATATCTGGATATCAAAGAGCACCACAGTCCATAAATCATACTTACATAGGGCTCTAACTGGAAGTGCTCCAGTAGTGAAAAATCCAATAATAGGAGGATTGATAGGCCTTGATTCATACAAAAACAACCGTCCTGTATATGAACCTACAACACCGTTGAGAAAGAAAGCGCTGGTGGTCGACAGGATTTAAAAACCTACAAGAGGCACTTTGAAATAAAAGTTCTGCTAATTGCAAAAAATAACACCAGTAGAGACAGGTGCTGGTTATCATACTTATAATTATGTTTAATATACAGACTATTTCACTCACTATGAAGTGCGTTACTGTCTTCGATATTGTCACCTGTCTGTAATATTTTAGGCTTAACAATCAGGTCAGCAACGTCATCTTCAACTAGTATGAACTCTTGACAGGGAAGCACTGGCTGCCATAGACAGTGGGCACTGGGGGGAAAAAAAAACACCTCTTTCAAAATATTCATTTTGCTGCTTTGCACTCTGAAATGAAACACACACACAAATTGTCCAGCCGCATTTACTCAGTGCAGCTTATAACAACCAAGTGAAAGATACAATTGCAATCACTGAGAGATGAAGGTTAACACCTCATGTCAGTATTTCTGCAGGTTTTCCTCAAGAATTTGAGTTTTTAATCAGACTTTACTGTGCCCCTAGGGATTGACAGTCTTTGAACTTTTTTTATATCTCCTGACTTGTGCCTGTCCACATCTTTATCCCTGAGATCTTTTGACAGTGCCTTGCCACGCATAATTGACTAATTGCTTTCACTTGCACTACCAAGCACTGGAATGCACCAGGAATACCTGTTTTTATGCTGAACAAAGCAAAACAATTACAGTTGGTCACAGGTGGAAGTCACTTAACTTGGTGTGCAGTGGAGGAAGTGATTAATTACACCTGGTATTTATTTTTTATATTTTTAGGAGGGGTGATCTTTTGTCTCAGTAACTTTCATTTTAAGGTTATGAATTACATTGAGTAAATGCAGTAGGGGATGTTTTTTTTGTCTTCATTTCAGACTGCAAACCAACATAATGTTGGATATTGTGAAGGGATGGTTCTTTTTATACACACTGTACCATCTAGATTTGTGGTTGATATTAAACAATGCAATATTGAATGTCTACCTTCAATACTGAACCCTGTTCTGTCTGCCTGTGATCAGCATCCATCTCTCAAAAACCATCCAATTGGTGGAGACTACTCTAGGTCTGTTTCAAGGATCATGTTGTTGCTATGCTACAACCTCGAGGACATAGTGTGTGACCATTTTGTAAAGTGTGATGAAATCATGACACACCCAAACAATGTCGATATAAAAAATACTCCCCCATGGTCATGAGAACTAAGCATATGACCATGGTTTATGGGAATTTTGTGTGAATGAGTGTGTGGAGGTGCAGCGTATACCACATACATCTGGTTTCCTTTCTTCTTTTCATTGTTAAGGAACTGAGCTAGTGAAAACAGATGACACTGCACAGGGCAGAAACAAAGCTGAGTGCCCAATGAGTGGAGTTGGCATTTCTTTCAGCTTTCAAACAGCTTTTTGAAGGCAGTGCAGATCTCCTGGATCATGTCGGAGGTGGTGGTGGCTCGACCATGTTTATCGAAGGCTTGCCTGTTACACTGCCTGGTCAGTGAGGTAGCGGCAAATGCAGCCACCAGTGTAGGACTCATTCTGACAAGCAAGAGAAGCAAAATATTTATTGAAAAACACAACATTCGAGTACAGTTAAAATGCACTTGTGTGTACTGTCCCAAATGCTGACTAAATTGGACACCTTACCCTTTGGTTGCATCTGGGGATGAACTGAATGCCCAATGGGCAAAGACACCTAGAGAACCAGAGAGCAGGTCTCCCTGCCCGCCGCATCGGCGTCCACTCCCCTCCTGACTACAGGTTATCACTGGAGGAAGAGAGAGCCCAAAGAAACAAGCTAGCACATATTTTAAAAATCCGGCACAGAAGGTTGTACAACAGGCAACTTTAAGTTGACTGACCCCTGTTGCCATCAGTGATGATATCCTCCTCTCCCTTCAAAACCAGGGTCACATTGCCCATTGCAATGCTCAGCTGCTGGGCACTCCCCTTGAGGTCTGTGCTGTCCAGAGGCTCATGGTGCTAAAATCAAAAAGGTGCAACACAGTCAAACGATCTATGAAGAGTGTCATGCTTTACTTAATTGTTCAGGTATATATGGTGGCAGTACACCGTTTCAATGACAAAAGATTGTAATTTAACACTTAATAGCTTACACTACATCACACAGTCATGATGAAATAATACAATCACTGAATTCTCACCATAGCCTCGTACAAGCGACTAAACTCCATGAAGTTGGGTGTTAAAATGCCCCTCTGATAAAACTGGATGAGTGACGGCTCCTTGGCTACTAGCCAAAGTCCATCCTGTACAGAACACAAATTTCAAAGATAGATCTTTATTTGTATTTGAATGTTACTAATTGAGTTTATAATTTAACTTAAAAATGTATTACTTACTGCATCAATAATGATTGGAATTCCTCTGGATTTTGACTTTTCAATAACTTCCTACAAAGAAGTTAAGAGCATCTGTGTATAGCATGTTTCATAGTTATAGAATAGCAAACAATCAAGCTGTGAGGAAATCTCCACTTACTTTGGCAGTCCTGAGGATCACATCTTCCCTCCCTAAGCCTGGACCAACAACTAGACTATGTAGCCTGGGCAGCCATTTCTCAATCTCCTCTACAGCGTTGGGACTGTCTCTGGAGGTTCCAAGATGACAGAGAAGACTCAATTCACAAGAATACAATACCTACATCACTGATCACTAGCGAACTGATATAAAATAAATACAACTTAAATTAGATTAACACACTTACAGCACAGGATGAACTATGAGCTCAGGACTATAAGACTTGATCACAGTGGCAGCATCTTTGGTGCAGAACACATGAGACAGGTCTGCGCCCTGAGAAAGAGGCAGAATGCACACATGAAGTCATTTATAGATTAAATGCTTACATTTCCTTTGTGCAAACCTTCGCATGCACAGGACTAATTACTTACAACTTTTAATGCAGAAATGGCAGCAAAGTATGGCGCTCCAGTGTACCTAAGAAAGCAGATTTTAAAAACTGATTAAAACAATGAAAGAGCACACATACATTGGTGGTTTGTATCGTTGTAGCTTTAACTTACTCTTGACATCCTCCAATGACTCCTATGCGACCATCTTGACCCTTGTGCTTTTTGGACGTTAGTGGGGGAATGGTATTTTTAACCAAAGGGAAAACATTGTCCATGCTTCTGTGTGCTGCCCTTCCAAGCGAGAATGACCGCTCTATGACTGAAGAGAGGAACACAGTAACAACGTATAAGTCTCTTCCATCACAGCCTCTCCTCACTACAGTGTCAAAAAGAAATACATTTACTGTATGTTGTCTGAGTAACTACGGTGGATTCAACTAACAACAAAGAACGTGTGTGTGCCATTACAAATCTGTCATGGTAATTCTAAAACACAGACGACTACAAAGACTATTCATTAAGTTAACCACAATGAAGATTCTGACAGACATTCTCTATAATCGACTAAATCACTAAGGCCAACTAAATTCAAGAAAAAAAGACATAGCACCGTGTTCTAGGCCGATGTTAGCTAGGTTGGTGTAACCTTGTATCTGAATAGGCCCTACAGAAACCACCCTATTTAGTTGAACATTATTCTAGGTCAGTAGTGAATGCCATCTTCAGTCTTGGGCAGACCTGGAGCAGTTTGCTGGCTGCTGTTGGAATACTCAGCCTCGGAAGCTTGATTGGTATTGTTGCCAAAGAAAAGACGAGAAGGAGGAGGTATAGAGTGGCCAGTCTGTGAGTTACGTGTGGGCTGGGAAGCAGGTGACGGTGTAGCCGTGGGTTTGGTAAGACCAGCAAACATCTGGCCCAGCATCTGCAGCATATGCAACTCTCTAGTGTGTTCTGTCTCCCGGCGGAGGTCTTCTGCTTGAAGTCGCTGCTCCTCGAGTCTATAGAAATTCTCTTCGGCTTCCAAACTCTGTTCGAGAAACTTCTCCATCAGTTTTTCCAGCGACAGGTTCGTGAAGCGCTTCTTGAACCGTTTCGCCCTGCTTGCTGAGGAGGAAGCCACGCTGGCTGTCTGCAAGCTGCTCTGTTTTGCTGGAATATCTGTGTTGGACAGAAACAAAAGTAAACATATGGAAAGGATGTGTGCCATAATGTATGCTGCAGCAATGTATTTTGAGCTTGACAAGGCTGCATATTTATAATGAGACAGGGAGGAGCACTTACTGCTGCTACCAACTGTCACAGGGATGGGGTAGGATGGGTACTCGATCTTGACAGGATATTCAACGTTGGAACATTCTCCGGTACCATCCATGTCTGAATCCTGGGGCTGGTCTATACTCTCCCCGTCTTCTTCAGTGCCGTCCATGGTCTCCTCTCCTTCCACAGCAACACTGTCGATGTCCTGGGAGTCTAGGGTGACTGAGGATCTGCTGCTCAGTATCCTCTCCATTTCCTCGTAGAACTTAAAGATCCTGTGATACTGGCTGTTCTTCTTCGAGGCCTTTTTGGCTTGAAAGTACTGCCTTTTGAGGCTCTTGACTCGTACTCTGCACTGGTCCGGGGTGCGATCATAACCCATGTCCCCCAGACGACCTGCTACGTCTCTGTAAACGTGACTGTTTCGAAAGTTTCCGTCGAGTGCAGTCTGGACGTCATGCTCCCCCCAGATATTCAGCAGTGCTCTCGTCTCTGCGTCCGACCAGTGGAAACCTCGCGTCGGGTTCACTAACATGATGCTCAGAAAATGACGATCTCGACACGAAATTAGCCCCGAGCCACACTCATGCACCGACAACTCGCTGGGCTAGCATTCAAACCAGCTACCGAGCCTAGCTAACGTTAGCTAACTGGCTAGCTTTCCTCAAGTATGCCATAGCTTTTAGTGACGATTGCAAGAAAACAGAGCCCTTTTTGAGTATCCTATTTCGTTGTCGGAGCAGAGTGCATTCAGAATTCCCAACAAAGGGTTCCTGGCTTGCATTACAGTGTGGATTAACAAAAAAACTGCTTTCTGCAAAGCTGCTTAAAAAACTTCCTCTCAGTGGCGCTCCGTAGCAACAACACATGCGTCACGCGGATCCTGTGTACTACGTCACGCCTACGACTCGGTACAACAATCTTGTAGCACAAAAACACAATAACAGAGACATTAAGCCACAAACAAGCAAAACGGCCTTAATGTTTTACTTCAAATCTGTTTTCCACGAATTCTTCATTGAAGGTTGAGTGTGACATCCAATTAAGCACCCATCCTGGGCCAGCTGCAGCCATGGAAGTTACACAAACAGACTCCTACAGGCTCTAACACCACAGCTACTCTTACTGAAAGGATCCAGACTCCCACACAGCCAGAGAGAGCAGTTACAGTTTAAGATCTGTTGTAAATCCAGTGGATTTACCTTTATCGTACAGGAGGGTTACTGTGAGAGAGAGGGCTACAGTTATAGCGCAGAAGAGCAACTTTGCTTCCATGCATTCCAGTCCTGCAAGCTCTTTCAGATCGTCAGCACGCCACTCTTACCAGTGCACCGACTGTGTAGGGACTCAGCGAGAAAGCAGGCCGCACGAGTTAACAGCAGTGGTGGCATCAGGCTGAGTGTTGGGAGAGCTGGGAGAGGAGCACCGCTTCACTGGAGAGCTCTGGCTTCAGAACGCGCCGGCCAGCCAATCAGAGGTCGAGGAGACACATACGTCACAGAGGAAAGTGGTTCTGTTATAATCTCGTGGACTTTCTGTGTGGGTCAGACTCGCTCCCTTCACACAGCACGCGCTCAAACAGTTGCTGTGATAAGATAATAGCTGAACGATTCGACCTACTTCAGAGAAGTAAACAAACGAGGCAAGATAGGGCGGATGTTGTTCTTGTTGAGTCTCAATTCCTCCTCACTCAGACTCCAACAAAACCACCTCTACTGACTGTTTAACTGTACCTCCTCATTCAGACTCCAACACAAACTACATCTGACTCCTAACTGCACCTCCACATATACTCCAGCAAAAACTACCTCTACTGACTCTTAACTGTACCTACCTACACAAACTCCAGCAAAAAACTACCTCTACTGACTCCTACCTGTTCCTACCTACACAAACTCCAGGAAAAGCTTCCTCTGCTGACTCTTAACTGTTCCTACCTACACAAACTCCAGCAAAAACGACCTCTGACTCTTAACTGTACCTCGTCACACAGACTCCAACAAAAAAACTACCACTACTGACTCCTAACTGTGTCTCCTCACACAAACTCCAACAAAAACGACCTCTTCTGACTCTCAACCTGTTCTTCCTTCCCAGATAACACCACGTTATTGATTCAACATTGAATTACGGCCAAATACATTGATTTATGGTCTGTGTTGAATTATCAGCGTTAAAACAAACAATTTTTGGTCAGATTTTCAATACTGAACATTCGATGGTAACAAAACCTTACTTCAACATTGATATAAGGTGACTTTTTCAACATTGAAAATAAGATGCTGAATCAGCATTGATATTACTGAAAATATCCAACATTGAAAGCACCTTTGCCAAACAAGCGTTGAAACAATGTTGAATCCTTGTTGAATCCATCCACAAATGGTTGATTTTTCAATGTTGAATAGATGGCCTTCTCAATGAGCAAGATCAATGCTGGATCAACATTGAAGATCCTCTTTGTCTGATATGGAATCAATGTCATTTCCACGGATGTGTGCTATCTGGGTTACACAAACTCGAACAAAACTACCTCCACGGACTCTTAACTGTACCTCCTCACACAAAGAGGTAGTTTTTGTTGAGTTTTGTGAGGAGGAACAGTTAAGAGTCAGTAGAGGTAGTTTTGTGGAGTTTGTGTAAGGAAGAACAGTTAAGAGTCAGAAGAGGTAGTTCTGTTGCCGTTTGAGCAAGGAGGAACATTTAAGAGTCAGTAGAAGTAGTTTTGCTCGAGTAAAGGTAATTTTATTGGAGTATGAGTGAGGAGGTAGAGTTAAGAGTCAGTAGAGGTAGTTTTTGTGCGAGTCTGTGTGAGATTTAACTCTCCATTGACCCTTTACCTACTTTGTTAGCCATAGACGACATTCACAACAGTGGTTACGTCTGTGCACGAAGGCCTTCTATTGTTAATTATCTCCACAGAGAGACTATTTTCGGGTCGACCAGAGGAGGCTGGGTTCCCTTTTGGAGTCTTGGTCCCTCCTGAGGTTTCTTCCTCCATCTTTAGGGAGTTATTTTCCATATAACTCCCTCCATCTTTAGCGAGTTATTTTCCTTTTGCTCACCAGGGGTTCAGACCTGGATTCTGTGAAGCAGCTTAGTGACATCGGTTGTAAAAAGCGCTATACAAATAAAAATGGAATTGAATTGAACTGAATTAAATAAGGGGGTGCAGCCTAGTTAAACATGCACATATTCCACAAGGCACCGCCTTCTTTGCAGGATTTCCTGCGTCGTTAGCCTCAGAGTTGAACTTCACCGAGGCAGATCAACACAAAGACGGGAAGTTTGGAGGATTTGCGTTTTTTCTGCAAGCTGACCTACTAGTGAAGGCAGCGAAGTAAATAATAATAATAATAATAACAAACAAATAACACAGTGATGTTTCGTGATACACATGCAAGACAGGGGGCTCCCTGCTCCGTGTTGTTTTGTCCCGCATCAAGGATGTTTAAATGGGATTTAATGGTGTAGCTCGCCCCTTGAGGAGGAATCTCTTCTGAAAAGTGTGCACCGATCTACGAAGATGAAGAAACCCGACGTAAAAGTTGTCATTCTGGGCGACATGAACGTTGGTAAAACATCTCTGCTCCACAGGTACACAGAGAGGAAATTCAAGGACACCGTCAGCACAGTCGGAGGGGCTTTCTTTTTAAAACAGTGGGGACCTTATAATATCTCCATATGGGACACTGCAGGTAGGACCATAAAAATCTTCATATCTCAGTTACAAAGACGTGTCACCAATTTCAACATTTTCTATATGAAATATATCACTCGCAGTACTGGTATTCTAACCGAGATCCTTTGGAATCATTTTAGAATATTGCATGCACACATTTACAATTACGGTTACTTGTATGAATTAAAATGGTCTGTAAAAAGTAACAAAAGTAGACTTGGCAGTTTGGGTTCACTGAAGCACATAACTTTCTTGAAGAAGTAACATACTATGAAGCCATGCATAATTTTTTACTGCATCATTTTAAGACAGTGAACTTGTTAGAGCTGTTAGAAAACATTTGCATTTTGTCACATAGGTTATGATGCATTGCAGAGCAGGTATTTAACAGATAATTATCACTACAGGTGAAATTAAAGTCAAATAGGCACTTAATAAAAAGTGATGCGATATCTTGGTTGCTGAGTGAATTGCACAAGATGCCCCTGAAACCACATATATAGGCCTATATAGTTTATCCCTTAGAAATGAACAAAAGATACCACTCTGCAATGCACTTTTAAAGTGAAGCTGGTGTGTCATGGCCATTGTCTCCTCACAATGTAAAGTCACTCAACTCTGCTGACCTACAGAACCCCAGCCATTTTTCTGTAAACTCCACTGTTGTTTGGAATGTGGAGCATATTTAATGATTAGAAAATACATGTTCACCAACATGGCCTAACTCTTGTTGCTAATTAAAAACCACACCTGACACTTTTGCTTCACACTTATTTCCGTTGCTGGATGTTCTGCTAGTGAGTCATGGTGTGAATAACTTCATTCGGCGACCATGTGTGCCTCTGATAAGTGGACTTTGCACAGTTTGGCATACACTTTTATCCAGAGTGTCTTTACAGTTTAATCATGTTACAAAGACAGATGAATGCAAGTCAGTGTAGTGTACTTGTGCAGGTGAGGAGAACCTCAGCCTGATGTGTAGTCCGATAATTGTGAAATGAGTAGAATGAATATACACTTGGCAACCTTTCTTTTATGGACTGATGAATGACTGATGTTCCTGAAATACAGAACCAGTTTTACTTCATCTCTGTAACACTAAAAAATATAGGTTTTATCTCTATGACACAAAAAAATATAGAAGAATATGTGTGTTAGTGTTTCTTGTGCGCTCCAGCTTGTGGACTCACATGAGAACTTTCAGCCTTGTGCCCTCTTTTGTGGTAATCATTGAACAGAGTCCCATGCAGTAATGGAGACAGATACACTGGAGGTCAAACAGTCATCTAACATATTTGGAAAGTATCATTAAGTGTCCAGACTCTCTGGTGTAGCAACTCTGCACATGTAAACAGGCAAGCAAAGCATCTGAGTCAACATGTGTTCCTATGAGGTATCTAGTGACAAATCACGGGGCCTTCTAGTTCCCTATTATAAAGAGCACACAGCAGACCAGTCCAGTGTAAAGGTGAACATGAGTCATGAAACCTTATGATAAAGTTCTTACTCCCACAAACATAACCTTCACAGGTTTTTCTGTTGAGCTCAGTATTTGGATTATCCGTTTTGGAAGCGTTCCAACCAGATCTTGGTCAAAAATGTTTTTTTGTCTTCTCATGGGGCTGACCTTATTCTGCAAGGCAGTGCTGTTTCTTTGCTGATGAAAGCATGTATGTAGTGACACTTGTTTTTGCAGGCCAAAGGTCATGTGCTTTTGAAGTACCTGGTAAATAGATGACTATGCAGTAACCATTGGCTTCTCATTCTTTTTACTGTATGGGGTCATAGCAGGGGTTAAGAGGGGTGAATGGGTGTGGATGCTTTTGATTTGACCTCAGTTCTTATCTCCTTTGCGTACATTCATTTTAGAGGCAAGATTGGCTTCTCAGTAGTCAGCATCCGTTTTTATCATCTAACACACTAATTTCCTTCTTTTTTTCCACTATTGGTCCTTAACAAACCACTACTGACCCTTAAAAAATCATGTACATGTTTAATTCAGACACACATCCTGATTGTTTATTAATGTACACATACAAATGAAACTTACTGAGTAGCATTTTACTTGTGAGACTTTAGTAATAATACATTCAGCACATATTTGCTGAATGAGGAACAAAGCTCACTCTCACATCCTCAAACAGGCAGAAAGGCGCTCAAACACTGAGGGCTATAGAGGAATGGCTTGGGGGCTGAGGGCCGCTGCATATTTCTACAACAACAGGCCCTGGTGTTTGACTTCTTACAGTCTTAAAATGTTCTATTAAATCTATGTGTCCATTTCTCACTAATCCCACTACTATCTTCTGTTAAAATGTTCTGTTTCCCTACACCAATCCTGTAGTCCACATGAACTGCATAGTTATGTGTTCATCTACACTTGTGCTGGATGGTATTTCTAAAACTCAGTAGGAGATATAGAGGTTGAAAAAAAAAAGCACTTATTGGCCATTTTCTCAGAATCAGATGCTACATAGGTAGGGCTGGGCAATATGGAGATATTAATTGTTATTGTGAAAAATTATGTCACAACACAGTAATGAGAAGCAAGTATTCAGATGTACTTCCAGTTATTGAAGGACAATATGACAAAAAAAATATGACACAATATACAATATCACATTTTTTCTGACCAATAATAAGTTGAGATGGACAAAAAAGAGCCAAGTTTTTCTCTTATCAGCCATGGTCAGACGGAGCACATGGTCTTTGGGGGGTGAGGTGGTCTTTCCTGCTGCCATTTTGTGCTTTAAACCGTGTGTAGAAATAATTAAGTGCATCTTGAAGGGTGGCCTCACTGTCACAGGCAGGTGTAGTTGGTGATGGCCTGGATGCCCTGCCACATGTACCATAAGGCCCCAATGTGCTGGAAATGGCTGTGGATTTTCTAAGCATGTGCTTGCTTCGCTGCTCTGTTGGCTCGGGACAGGTTGGCCCTTGCTGTTCTCAGGCCAGTCCTATCAGCTGATCTGAAGGTGGTAACTTGGGTTCCCATCCACAGCTTCTGGTTGGGGCATGCGGTGATGGTCTTGGAGGCGATAACGTCATCAATGCACTTGCTGATGTTGCCAGTCACCAATGCCGTATACTTCACCAAGCTGGTAGAGCTGCCGTAGGGAGCAGCCTCCCTAAACATGTCCCAGACAGTGTGCTTTATGCAGTCCTGAGGAGCAGTGATGGCTCCTGGCAGCCAGGTTTTTATCTGCATTCAAAAGGACTTGGTATGTATGATGAGCGGTTAGTAGGATGGGATCAGCTTTGCAGAGTGGTGTTAGTAGCTGAGGTAGGTGGGCGTGGGGCTCAGCACGGACACTCCAGTGATATTTGTGTAAACACAGTTGAGCATGTTTGCACACCTCATTATGAAGTCCAGATATTGGTGGAAGGAGAGATTTGCATGACTATAATCTCTGTAAGTTAACAGTCCA
The DNA here is from genome assembly GCA_037576975.1 of Alestes dentex. Lineage (NCBI taxonomy): Eukaryota > Metazoa > Chordata > Actinopteri > Characiformes > Alestidae > Alestes > Alestes dentex. Next base: position 10,829,690 of record JBBIGA010000002.1, read on the forward strand.
ATTGTGTGGGAGTTTTGGAGCTCACTGATGGCTCCATAAAGTTTTGGCCAGTGCATTGTTGGTGTCATTGCTGGGTGGTTTGTGCACCATGAACGCCCACGGTAAATAAAATGGTCTACATCTAACAGCCACAAACCCCAAGTGTGGTGAGAAGCAACTAGAGACTAGCACAGCGTTCACACACCAGTCAGTGTTGATGTAAACATGCAAGCCCCCACCTCATGATTTGCTGGTCAGAGCTGCACTTCTGTGCTGAATGTTAACATGTCACTAATCTGTGTAGATGTTTCTGGAACACTGTCGCTGAGCTGTGTCTCTGCAGCACTAAGAACGTGCATTTCATTTTAAGCACTAATGATATGATATAAAAGGATTTTGAGACACAATATCCTTTTATATCATATCATTAGTGCTTAAAAGGATATTGTGTCTCAGTATCCTTTTATATCATATCATTCGTGCTTAAAAGGATATTGAGACCTTTTAAGCACTAATGATATGATATAAAAGGATACTGAGACACAATGTGCAATAAGTGGTCATATTCTGACCATAGGACCACTGTTGAATGGACCTTTTGGTTGATATACAGTTCTCAATCCCACAGCAACACTGTACCAAATACCAAATGTTGTATTTGATACACTCAACAAAAACTGTTTGGTCAGAGGTGGTCCTTTTCACTTGATGAATGGAGTTGAGCAGAGTAGAGTGGAGTTGATCAATATTGTGGCAGAGTGTTCCTATATTTACACCCCTGTGTTTTCCAAATGGATCACTGTATCACATAGCTTTTTAAGTTTGCATTAATAAATTCATGCTTCCTGAGTAACGATCCTCTACCCCCCTCCCCATGTGTTTAGTGTCCTAAGTTAATCAGCTATTGAACATAGTTAATACAGGCAAAACACTAAAACATGCACAGCAGGTGTGAGCCACTGGACTACAGGTCTGGAGGAGGGACACATTGTTCTAAACAGCGCTCTATTCACGTTTATAGACCATGATCTTGTGTGTCCATATCTTTTATAGGTCGAGAGCAGTTCCATGGCCTTGGCTCCATGTACTGTCGCGGAGCAGCCGCAGTCATCCTGATCTATGACGTCACAAACTGGCAAAGCTATGTGGAGCTGGAGAACCGCTTCCTTTCCTTAACTGACACTGCCAACACCGACTGCATCTTTGCCATAGTGGGCAACAAAGTTGACCTGACTGACCTGCACGCTCATGCCACAGATGCCGGACAAGAGGCTCAGCCTGAAGCTGGAGCTCCACCTGTATGCCCACCTCCCACTTCTTCCCTGCAGCACAAACAGGTGAACAGAGAGGATGCCATGGCTCTGTATGGACGTGTTCTACATTACAAAGGCCTGGAAGAGAAGGCCTGTCTGCCTGCTGAGAGAATGTGCTTTGAGACAAGTGCAAAAACAGGGTACAGTGTAGACGTGTTGTTTGAGACCGTGTTTGACATGGTGCTGCCGGCCATTCTGAAGAAGAGAAATGATGTGGAAAGCTCCACCGTGGACCTGGCAGCAACCAGGACAGATAAGAAGAGTAAAGCTGGCTGCTGTAGCTAAGGGAGACACTTATCGACCAAGAAATGTTAATTAATTTTACTGCCAAACATAAGAAGCCAACGGAAAGTTGCTTTGACTTTCTGCGGTAAGCACTTTGAAGAATGATTGAGAAAAGTGGACCACGTTTCTGTAATCACAGTAAATTCATTTTTTTAAAGCTACTATCGTGCACAGTTGTTCACAGCGAAAATAAGTTTGGTTCAGGTTAGTGGTAAATAGTGTTTTGGACGGTAAACTAAAAAAAAAAAAAAAAAAAACAGCACTAAATGGGTATTTTGATTTATCCCCCCACCAGTGATCACACCAGAGTTACTTTTGTTATTTTATAGGACAAACACACTTTATAATTCTTCTTCAAGGAGTTTAAATGTTTCTATTAATTTCTTTTTAAGGGACACTCTTTCCTATTCTTTGACAAAGAATGTTTTCAGAAAGTACGTTTCCTGAAGGGGAAAACTAATAGTACAAGTTATAGCCCTGTTATCATGCAGATAATCATAATGTTGTTAATAATTTTGGCTTACATTTATACTTGAAATGTCTCATTCTGTGCTACGTGTTGTGAACTAATGCATTTATAATTATATTTTTTAAGGCATAAAGAGATTATTCTGAGTTAAAGATCTTTGCGTGTCTTTGCCTACCCAAACCTGCAAAAAACAAAAAATAATCCTAAACATGGCATGCAGACAAACCCACACCACGGAAAATAACAAATGGAAGCATTTATTTGGCTGTTACTCAATTATGCTTACATTCACAATCACTCAGAGCATGAAAAAGTAATTTCCACATAATGACTATTAAAAAAAACCTTGCATAATGGAAAAGTGACTCGTATACACAGAAAGAAAATGTATTTTATGGTAATTTCATTGTAACAGACCCTTGGTTTTTTATTTCATTGTTGTGAGAACACATTAATATCAGGTAAGGCACATGGTAGGTATGGCCGAGCAAAGTACAGTGTGGTGAAGAACACTGTTTGATTTGGTCTATCAATCATTTAAGAGCACCCTCGGTTACCATGAAGGCACTCCCGCAGAAGACGAGTCAACAGTGTATGCCTTTGGCTACATAAGAAAAACACAGATATCTCTGGACAATTGTAAGAATAGAGTCAGACCTTCTGTCTGAAAGTGTCATTTCTGAAATCAGTGCAATCTGTGTAATTTCGAGAACACAATGGAAAAAAATGAAGCTGTCACTTGTCATTTAAGACAACACTTAAAATGTTCTGAACTGCCCTTTCTAAATGAATTCAACTAGTGGTCAGCAAATGAGCTGTGTAACCAAGGTGCGTAAATGCATAGTGCTCAGGAACTGCTGAAGATGTGTCGTGTAAATTGTGGACCAACATAATGTATTTTAAGTGCAGATAATTCGATACAATTTCTATGCAATACTGTAAAACAAACAAAATGTACAGCTGAAGAACAGTGTTAGTGAATTGGGAGAGTTAGTTTTTCCTGATGAGAAAGCATATTTAAAATGTTATGCATACACTGCTGGTGAGCGTTACAAAAAGCTGCAGCTCAATTCAATTTACAAAAGGATGTTGGTCATTGTAAATGCAGTAGTTAAGCATACTGAGGCGTCCTAATACTTTGGTGTGGCAGCAGCACATGAAGCGACACACAGATGCATATAAGGGAAACAGTGCATTAACATGGGCGTCTTTGGTTCCGCTGTATGTTCTTAGTAATATCAATTACACATCAAGTTGATAAGTGAGGTAATAAGTTAAGAAGGAAGGCACCATTTCAAATGTAACAAAAGTCAATAGTCACAAACACCAATGATATCTATGCTTTTGATGTTTCTTATGACTTTTTATACTCAACACATTTACATGTCTTCAGTCCTTAGACACATAGTGAAGAGGAGGACATAAGACACTGAGAGCTGTTCATGGCTGAGTAAATGTAGGTTGTACATGTTTTATGTGATGTGGTGTAGTTACCAAAAAGCTTCATGATATTTCAAGTTTATGGAACAAGCCTGACTGTCTTGTCAACCTCCTAGTTACCATGATTTTATGTGTGTGTGAATCATAGAGCTCAATTTGGTTGTCTTCTTGCACCCTCATGTCAAAGTTCATAGGATTCAAGTCACAGGTTCTTCATGCAGACCTGGCAACGACTGATGCGTGAAAGATGCTGCCCGGCTTTTAGAGTTTCGGACTCGGGGGAAGTCTGGAAAGGCTGGTTGATAGATGTCAGCCAGAAACTGTGCTTGTTAGCGAAGTAGTGACAGGTGCCTTTGGCCCCATTACACTCGATGAAGGGAGTTGTGCGGAAGTCCTCAAGACATGATCCTGGAGACACCAGAGACTGACCGCCTCCCTCGTCTCCAGCCCCCGTGTGCTGCACGGGAAAGACAGTTTGGACTCAAATTATTTGAAAGGCAACGAATTCATTCATTAGCATGATATCATCCATTTTGAATAACACAAGAAATGCGGCACAACTTGCCTTGGCGTCCACTTAGTTTGTTAGCTACATGCTCATCTAATCTACGACCAACTTGGTAGTTACGACTGTTAAAATTTTAGTAATGAAGAGAAATGACTGGAGGGCTCACCATAAGAAAAGAGTAGCCAATCCAGAGGCTTCTCCAGCCTACAGGGCACTGTGGGATAGTTGTGTCTTGACTGTGCACAGCTATGGCCACAGATGGAGCTTCGCACACCGAGCAGCGGCTTATGTATGGTTTGATTTCTGCCTCCTCCACAGGCATCATGGGAATGGGGGCAGTTGTGGCGAGCCAATAGGATTTGTCATTGCGGCTAGCATAGTAGCATAAGTCACCAGGATTGCAGTACAGGAACGGCATGGTGTTGAAACGACGCAAACAGGAGCCTGCTAAACCTGGATGAGATAATAAATAAATGTTTTTAAAACCCCTTTTTTTTGCAGTCGTTAGACAATTTGTTTATTAAATTGACAAACAAGAGGCCGAGAGTGCTGGTAAGGCGAAAGCGGATTTAGTGGATTTTCTTGCTGATCCTTTGCCACTCTGCTAAAGCCTACTTTACTCACCCAGGTCTTGATTATGAGCCTTCTCTTGGCCTTCGAAGTAGAGCAGACTGTAGCCGTCCCACAGCTTTGACATTCCCACTGGGCACATGGGGGTCTGATCAGACTGACTGTGTTTCACTAGCAGGTAACCAACGCTGACACTTCGCCCAGGCATACCAGCATGACCTGGAATACCAGTATGCCCACGGGCCCCTGGAAAAGCAGGCACGCATCTTCGTTAGAAAATGAATATAACTGGTGCACATTAATATGTTTTATGAATAAATGTGTTTATAGCAGAGTTTTTAGGCCAGTAAATTCAGGGCTAACCTGTAATGAGCTAGCATAGCAAGCAGGTGTGAACACTGTCCAGACTTTCATCTAAAATCCAGACTAGGGACACTGAGGGCACGCACTGCGGCCCAACAAAGCAATGAAGTATTTGACTCATTCACCTTAGCCATTCTAAAATTCCCCAGAATATTGTGGTGACCTATCACCTCGAATTCTTAATTTATTAACACAGTCCAAAGTGTTGTAATCCTCCCACATTCACCAAAACATGCCTTATCCTTATACACTTGCCTTCTAGGCCCTGGAGGCCTTGGTGGCCTATTGGTCCACCATCTCCACGTAGACCTGGGTTTCCTGGAATTCCAGGCAGGCCTGGCATCCCCTTCAGCCCCTTTGGTCCGGTGAACCCTAAGACAGGAAGTTTTACTGTTAACTTATGCTCCGCTAGAGCCCAAAAACAGAAGTGTTGTATTGGCTGATTTGGTGCCCTATTCAATCCCTTTTTTTTTACCTTGATCTCCAGGGGGTCCAGAGGGTCCCGGCTCCCCTTTCACACCATTTGGTCCACGGATACCATATGGACCAGATGGCCCTCTCTCTCCTGGCATTTTCACAGGAACTGGTGGCTGCCCCATTGCACCAGGGGCACCAGGAAAGCCTGAAAGAGATGGGATGTAGAGATTAGACAGAGATTAAACTGATTAGATTAAACAAGAAAACCTTGGGGATGTCAGATGTTCTGTTTTACGGAGGTGACAAACAGAATGATCCACAAACAGAGAGAGCAGGGGGATTATTTATATTATTTACCTGGTAGTCCAGTGTCTCCTTTTGGACCAAAAGGGCCTCTGTCACCTTGGAATCCAGCCCTTCCTGGTAATCCCATCATTCCTTGAGTTCCTTTTACACCTGCAAACCAGGTTTGTTGTAAAAAGGTTTACTTTCTCAAAGGCAATGAGCAATTGAGCATACTTTAAAGACTAAACAGTCTTTTACTTGAATGGTACTGAAGCCTATGAAAACCCACAAAACAGAATGATTTGCCCCAATCAGAACATATAATACTTGAAAGTGTTTACAATTAGGTTTTATATGTAGAGAGATGTGTTGCACTGTCAGTGGGAAAGTCAATTTCCCCTTAGCCCTGGAAGCAGCGTCACTGTATGCAATGCTGTATCTATATACTATTTGTTCAAATTTGACCCCGATGTGAACCCGGTTAGACGAATAAAACTTTTAATCAATTACTTTACCCAATTTAAATCAATATATTGTATTATTTAATTTATTATTTCAATTCAGTGCTTTAACTGGAGTGAAACTGTATTATAGACAACAAATCTTTGAACAAAATCTTTTGTCAAGTGGCCCCTTCTAGTCATGCATGAACACACCACAGCACAGTACACAGCGTGAACAATATAAAATGATTTCTCTGTATTTAACCTATTCACCAAATGAAGCCGTGGGCAGCCAGCGACACAGCGCCCGGGGAGCAGTGTGTGGGGACAGTGCCTTGCTCAAGAGTACCTCAGTGGTGCCACTAGCAGTCCTGGGATTCGGACCAACGACCTTCTACTTGCAGGGGCAACTCCCTAACCCCTAGACCACCAGTCGCCCAAAAATAGCTAATCAGCTAGCCAAGCTAACTATCCCAAATATGTAAGTGTAAAGTGTCCATTTGTTATACATGAGCAACATGAAATTGTTCTCTGTCTTTAACCCATTCACCGGAGTGGGGCAGTGGGCAGCCAGCGATGCAGCGCTTGGGCAGCAGTGTGTGGGGATGGTACCTTGCTCAAGGGTACCTCAGTAGTACCACTAGCAGTCCTGGGAATCAAACCCATGACCCTCTGACCACAGGGGCAACTCCCTAACTACAGGCCGCCAGTTGCCCAGCTGAGTAGATTCCTCAACCAGCGACTTAAACACTGTCAGTTAACTTCAGCTAAACAAGAGGTGAATGCAAAAAGGCTACATTTTTTTCTAAATCAATATAATGAGTAATGTTTTTGCAGGTTACAGAATTTGAGAATCTTGGTCTAGCTGGTATAGAATGAACAGATTATTTTGAAGATCAATGCTGTTCAGATCTGGCTGGCAGGAGCACGAAAAAACAAGTTGGAGGCTCTCGAGCAAATGAATTTTTGTTGTGTTTTCTGTCTTGTGGCATAAATCTAAAAAGCAAGAAGGCTAAATTGTTCAATTCAGGTCAAATGTTTTAGGAAAAAAGCCAACAAATGGTGCACTGCCTATTCTTATCTGTTTTTAACTTTTAATTCTCTCTATGTATTCATATTTGGTTATTTGGTGTTTAGTTAAGTCGAATTTATGTTTTTACCTTTTCTTCCAGAAATTCCAGATTGTCCAGGAGCTCCGTTATCACCGCTCTCACCCTGAAGCCCTTTAGGTCCTGTGAACCCAACATCCCCTTGAGGACCCCGATCTCCTTTTGGTCCAAATGGAGATGGAAAACCTGGTAGACCAGGGGCTCCAGGAAAACCTGAAGAAGCACAAAGTCAGAAAAACTGGTGATGACCTCCCACCACACTTTGCTACATTAGCATTTTTGTGGTATTGTTATATATAGCTGAATTGCTAATTTTTTGTTCCTGTAAAATGTGGCAAAGAGCATTTATTGCTTTACCTGGAAGACCCTTCAGACCATAAGGTCCTGGTTCCCCTGGCCCACCCTGTCTACCAGGGATTCCAGGTAATCCTTGAGGTCCTTCAACACCTAGTGGACCTTGTTGGCCCTGATTGCCTAAAGAAAACAAGGAACACAATATTAATGGGTTCATTCTTTCACAGAGAATAAAAACATCAATGGAAGACCTCGCTTCACCTAAAGTATTTGGGGCAATATTCAAGCTGAATCACACCAATTGTAACTGTTTATGTCATATGAAAACCATGTAACAACATTTATTTATTTAAATCATTTTAAAATGCTAGTTGCCCTTTACGTTATCTGAAGATTTCATAATGACCAATGGGAGTGATTCAACAAGTATAAACGTTATTCCCTTCTGCTACAAAGCTTCCTCTTCAGAGATACTAACCAAGATCTCCCGTGGAACCTTTTAATCCATGGGCTCCTGACAAACCACCCTCTGTGCTTGAAATACCAGTCTCTCCTTTCTCTCCTTTTGCTCCAGGTTCACCTGGGGTCCCCCAGGTGTCAGTACCTTAGAAGGGCAGTAAGAATCAGTATTAATCATATGTTTTACAAATTCTTAACGTGTCTACATGAAGTAATACTGAATAGATTGCTTAGACTGGTATGGTAGACTGGTAGTCCAGTCATATTGTTTGTAACCTTAAGCTAGATAATTAGAGGGGAAAAAAAACAAACAAATATATATATATATATATATATATATATATATATATATACAAACAAAATATTTATTATA